>PYHX02000467.1:52345-91133 GCA_004302925.2 Cochliomyia hominivorax
TATTTTAGGCCACCAGCAGAACCTGCTCATTTTCTACAAACGAATGGCTGCGAATTGGTATATGCCACCACTGGCAATCGCATTGGCATATATTCCGACCTGAGTAATTCTCACGCTTCTCATAACGTTACCAAATTACGTTCAGAAAATTTTAAGGGTGTTTTTAACATCTTTAGCAGTTTTACCTCTAAATCATGCTTTTTTGGCTGGTAACGAAAGTGGTAATATATCACTACTGTGCTAAAATTATATAAATATGCTTAAAATCAAATAAAGTTAAATATATAATTTTAAATATGATCAACTGAAATTTTTGTTACATCAAAAATTGCTATATAAATATAAGAAATACGTTTACATATATAACGTAATATAAACTTGACGTTTGTGGCTCTAAGGTTGCGAACATATTAAAATCTAATTTTATTTATGCAAATGATAAAGTTAACAGTGAAGAACAATAGATCATTATTTTAAACGGTCGATTTAATTACTCCCTGCTGCACTTGAACAGGTAAAGTAATCATTCTTAATTTAAAATGTTTAATGCTTTTCCGTTATTATTCCGAAAAAGAAATATATAGCAATTTAGATGTAATATTTTGTCATTGAGATATTTGATTAATTCAAATGTTTAATATTCATACAGCAGTATTTTAAGTTATAGTATCTTTATTTATAATTAGAAGTGGAAAAGTTCACATATTTTGGAAATGTAGTTTATTAAACAAATAGATTTTTTTCTGATTTCAAAAACAATGAATAATACATTCTAAGTCTTTAGGTACAAATGCGTCCAGAAGTGATAGCCTGATGAGATATGGGTTATTATCACCTTCAAATCGAATTAAGTATTAAATTTAGTTTAAATTTACGAAAAAATATATTAATGTCAAACGTAAATAATGATAAAATAATCACTGAATTATATAATTTTTTATATAGATAAAATATATGAAAAAACATGTATACGAATCTACTAAAAAAAGGAATGAATTAAAAGCACAAAGTTTGGAAATTTATAACAACGATTATGAATGAATTTCATTATTATTAACGTAGTAAAACTAAGTTTGTGTTTGTTAATGTTTGTTTGTTAATTAATATATAATAACTAAATATATAACAACTAAATAAAACCTAAGAGTATTAAAGAAATAGTAAGATTTTATAATGTATATCTACATAAAAGGTAGAATGAGATAAAATTATTCGTTGAATTCCTGCATTTGGGATATGCGTACAATGCTTTCTTGCTTTCTATATTTATATGATTTTAAACATTGGAAACAATAGTTTGTTACTTTTGCATTCTTTGTTGTATATCACATATTTATTTTTTTCACAAAGAGCACAGAAACAACTTAATTTTTAAGTACATACTTATTTTCTTATTATATGTTTGTTTTTCGCGTTGTTGTCGATACTTTTTTACATAATAATTATTTCACATAATACTGATTCGCATTATTTTTATTTCTCCTGAAGTTGACTTTTTCAATAATTTATTTTCATATAATATTTGGCCTCATTAGGTTCAGAAGTCCTATTCTTTATATCTAATATTCAATTTTGATTTTATTCAAACCAACATAACATTTATGATGCCTTGATTACTCAGGATTTCCGGCTAATACAGCGATTTTGTGTATATTTAAGTATTGTAATGTTCAGAACAATTCGAACAGAGTTATTTTTGGAGTTATAATTATGCAAATGGTCTCAAAAGGTTAATACACACCATTACAGGAAACGCTCTTACCTTATAACTATAATAATTGTTTTAAATTATTAGTGCCAGCTACAGTAATTGGCTGTGAAATCTTTTAAAAGTAATATATTATTGAAGCGAACGTATAGATATTAGCTTCAGATAACTACATTATAGGTTGAAATTTATTAAAGCTTAGTTGGGGATTCTGTTAAACGCTAAAATTCCAACTTTTTCGCATTTAATTCGTGAATATTTTCATTGTTTTCTGATTACTATAAAGTGTTCGGTATTTAGTGAATTTGTTGGCATACATATTTGTAAGGCTAAACATTTTATGTGGGTCCAAAATGTAAATGTAAGTGAAAGTTGTAATTTTTGTCGCAGCCTTTTGGGTTGATACAGGTTCTGATATCACAGTTGTTAGCGGAGCATCGAACAGTGGTTGCAGTGTACTATACATATAGATGCACGTGCTGGATAGGAATCCGTATTTAGGATGATATTTGTTGTATCAATATCATGCGGCAGTGTAATACAATAATTTGTTACCACTCGAACATCCATTGGCATATTAATAAAAATGAAACATTTTATGTCGTTAGCATTGGTTTTGTAGTTGTAAGTAAATCACCCAACAGTAGTAACAGCGTGCAATGGTACTGAATCTTTTCACTATTATATGATCGAGATGGGATGTTTGGTATTTATTCCTACTTATGATATATAAATTCATGAGTCTTGTATATTTGACGTGCCGCCAAATCAAGTAATAGTAAGTGATTATTCATGTCGTAGCCGTTAGCATTGATACGACTCTGATTTTACAATTGTAAGTAAAGCAACAAATAATAATATTCATTGTTTTTGTTACAATGTATATTTACCGCAACTTCTGGCCAAAGTAAATTATATTCTCCGTGGATATTAAGAACTAATACTTGAGTTGAGAGATGTACGTATTTGTCATATCACATGAATAGCAGGTAACAGTGTAAAATAAATAATATAAATAATCAGCGACTAATATTTTTATTTGGATGTATTTTATAGTACGTATGATGCGTTGATACTGGAGCTGATGACCACAACAGAATGACTCTGATTTAACCTGCACTACAATGAAATGCACATTCAGTTTCAAAAAGAGGATGTGGAGATGTTCACACTGATCTTCGCTACCCAGTTCCTGTTGCAGCATTAATGCAAAATGTGATTTTACAATTGTAAATTTTATTTGGGCCTAGTATATGCTTTGATAAACAATGTTTGGAATGAGTAGCGATGTAATTGATATATCAGTTAAACTGTATATGACGTGTAAAATAATTTGAAGTTGAACCTGCCGAAATTTGAGACAATCATATTACTTATTTGTGAATGTCGATACATTGGACGGTACATTTGTTGCTATGAAATAAGTGCACCTTTTTTACAGAACAATGAGAAGTTTACTTAATATTTTGCACTTCTTGTTTTGCTCAGGATGTTATATATATGATTGTGAATATTTTTAATGTATAATACAAGGCATTTCCCTCGTTTAAAAGACAAGTGTCACATTACAGAACGTATGTGCAACAAAGTTTCTACTTTTGTTGGTGCGGCTGATGTTATCGTGAATAGTATTGCAAATAAAATTAGTTATTTTGATGAAGTGAAGCGTTTGTTTTTATGGTGAGTTGTATCTTAAACTGCTTTGTTATTATGTTAAATTGATGTTTTCAGCATTTCAGGATTTTTTAATGAGTATAATATGATCATCTAATTTCGTGACAATTGTATGTATTATAGCACACGACTGTAAATATGCACCACTGGAACTCTTCGTCACTTTTTTGGGTTCGACCTTGCACAAATGAATATAATAAATGCGCTTTTTATGAATTAACCATGTTTACATATAATGATCATTCAATATTTATGATCTAGTGGTAAAGTCTATACAAGTTGCAAATAATATGAGTTATTTTGATGAGCTCATTCTTCTGTTTTAATGTGAAAAGGTTGTTATAATAACTGATGTTTTTTATTTTTTTAAAACTGCAGATGCTTCGTCTTACTTCATCACTATTCATGAAGATTAGACGATTACGAAAAAATTGTAAGTAATTGTAAATAATCACCGTTTCTTAAATAAGGACGATGTGGTGCTTTTTACACTGATGTACTCCACCCATATAAATGCTAAGTTATTTATAAGGCAACACAATTCCTGTTGCGGTCATAAGTATTAATGTAAAATTAGGTTTTACAATTGCAAATTTTATTTGCGCTGGTGTTTGTTTCGGAAGCAATGATTGAATGATTGAAACCGTATATGGCAATGTAAAATGAATTACGGTTGAACCAATTAAGATTAGAGATAATCATATTATTTATCTGTGAATGTGGCCATATTGGATGGAACATACTGTGAGTGCAGCTGATGTCGTAGTGAATTGTGTGGCAAATAATATGAGTTATTTTAATGAACTGATGCGTTTATTTACATGGTGAGTTATTGCAAAAATGAATTGGATATGATAAATTAATATTTTTTTATTTTATGTCTGCAGATTCTGCACCTTACGTACGAAATCCTTATAAATGAAGATAAGAAGATGCTGATACCTAAAAAGATAATATAATTGCAGGCGGTTATGAAAATTTTGTAAGTACGAAAATAATTTATTAAAAGTGAATATATTGACAAAAATGATGCAAATAATATAAAGGACGTACTATTAAATACTAACCGTTTTTTAAATAACGAAGAAGTTATGCTTTTATATTAAAGTATGCTATCCATATAAATGCTTAGCAATATATAAGGAAACACAATTTCTGTTGCGGTCATAAGCACTAATATGGTTTTACAGAATTGGTTTTGAGAAGTAATGCTTGGGATGTGAGGTGCAAGTAATTAAAGTTTAGTTGAACAGTACACGGCAGTGTAAAATCATTTTCGGTTAAATATGTTCAAATTTGAGACAAATAACCGATGTGTATTTGTCAATGTGGCTCTATTGAATTGTTCATATGTCGCTTTTTGTGAAGTAATGAAAAGGTTGCTCACATTTGTGCAGCGTGTGATATATATTTGATTGTGAATGTTTTTAATGTGACATACGACGCGGACCATTCTTCGCTTGGCCTCCGTATACACCAGTTTCTTTTAAATGGCAAATGTATCATCACAGCTCGTATGTGGAACAAATTTTACATATTTTTTGGTGCGGCTAATGTCATGGTGAATAGTGTTTCATATGAATAATTTGAGTTATATTTATGAACTGATGCGTTTATTTCTATGGTGAGTTGTATGCAAAAATGATATTGTTTATGATAAACTTATGTTTTTTTATGACTACAGATTCTGTGCCTTAAATTAACCATCCATATTCATAAAGTTAAAAGGATACTGACATCTAAAATTTTAGAATAATTGGTAGACTGTTATAAAAATTGTAAGTAGAAAATTAAATTACTAAATTTAAAATATAATATTTTTCCAAAACTTTTGCATGCAAAAATAGCAATGAATATACATTAAAGAATCAAACATATTTTGTTTATATAAAGTATTGATTTTAAATATCATATTCAATTTATGGCAAATTCTAATTCTGATTTTGAGTTTGATCTATAAATATATACTCTCTTCTGTTGTGCAACAACGCAATTACCTAAAACCTAACTTTTTCAGGAGCGATGTCTATATTTTTAAATGAATATAATATTATCGCCCAATTTTGAGACAATTATATGTAACATAGCGCAGTAAGGGTGCGACCTTATATAAATCATAACACAAATTGACTCTTAATGAAACAAAAACTTTTATATATTCTCGTCATCAATATTTGTGATTTAGTATGAAAAGATAAAATCATTGCTTTCTTTATTCAATACTATACAATGGTGAAGAAATTAATAGAATTGTTATTATAATTAAATTCCTAAATTTTGATAAGTTTATATTCATTAACGTCTTATAACCGTATACATATTCTTACTTTTATATCATTTTATAAGGATTTAATATTGAGACTATATACCTTACCCATTGTTTGTAAGTATTTAGCTTGAAAAATTTTATTTTAATCGTTATAAAATTATTTTTAAAGTAAGGAAGTAGAAAAAAGAGGTATAAAATAGCCATAGAAACGAAATGTATTCAATAGTACAAAAACTAATAATAAATTGAAATCATTAAAACATATAATAAATACATAACAAATAACAGCAACTATTAGCCATTTAATCAAATTTTACATACGATTATTTATTTGGAGCAGGTATTAGTTTTGAGAAGCAATATTCTTGTTATATGGCGCAAGTAATTGATGTTCTCATTGAACAGTGTGAAGCTGCGTACAATAATGTATAATATAGTGTTGACCATTATCAGACATTGGATGGCATTTTATTTATTGTTAAGGCAGTAAGCAACTTTGAAGTGTTAATTTTATGGTGAGTTGTATTCCAAAATGATTTGGTTATCATGATAAATTAATATTTTTTATTTTTAATGTCTCCAGATGCTGTACCTTACTTACCTTATCCTTATTCATAAAGTTAAGAAGGTGTTGATACTTAAATAGAGAATAAATGACTATTGAAAATTTGTAAGTAGAAAAATAATTTATTAAAAGTGAAAATATTATATGTTAAAACTTATGCAAAACTATAAAAACTATAAAAGAACAAACTATTAAACCAACAGATTAAACAGATTTTGACATATAAACTTTAAAATAACTTTAATTTAATAGAATTATGTATCATTTATATTAACATTACATCATTCAATGTTTGTGATCTTGTAGTGACAATATAAAAAGATAAAATCCTTAACATGATTTCACTATTCAATACTTTTTCTTGTAATGAAGAAGGCTATATAAAAAGAAATGTATAAAAATTTTAGTACATGGTACGCGACATACGTATATGATTTTTAAAAAAACAGATTTTGGCATACAAACTTTTAGATAACTTCTGATTACTAATTTTTCCATTTGATATCAATCATTTTTAATTCGTACCGAATTTAAATTTACTTTCTATGGCTTTTATATATTCTCATCATTCAATGTTTGTGACCTTGTAGTGACAATATTAAAAGATAAAATCCCTAACATGATTTCTTCATTCAATACTTATAAAAAGAAATTTGTAAAATTTTTTTTTTAGAACGAAATTCTTAATTTGATCTTCCATATTAATGAGATTACAGCTTAGTAGAATCCCGACATAGGTACACAAAAAAAAAAAAATCCCGACATAGGTACACAAAAAAAAAAGTAATTCATTAAAATTTGCCTCAAGTTTGAGATTTAAAATTTTGGAAAACATATACGATTTAGGTTTTGGAAAAAAACTGAGGAGCAAAATCTTACTGTTTTTAGTTTTGAAAAAAGTGAGGAGCAAAAAAAAAAAAAAAAAAAAAAAAAAAAAAAAAAAAAAAAGGTCCTCAATGTAAATTTGCGGAGATTTTAAGAAAACTTTGGCAGATTTTATCTTTGAAACTAAGTGAGGAGCAAAAACAAAAAAGTTATCAATTTTAATTTCTTCCAAAATTTTAATAAAGTTTTGCTGAAATTTAAAAAAAAATCTTCGATTTAAGCTTCGAAAAAAAGTGAGGAGCAAAAAAACAAAAAGGTCATTCACAAAAATTTGCTTCAATTTTAATAGTGAATTTGCGTTTGTAAAAATTTCAACAAGTTTCTCTTAAATTTTTAAAAACGTGGAAGATTTAAGCTTGAAAACCTATTGAGGAGAAAAAAAGGTCATTCATTTAAAATTTCTTTAATTTTAATATTTCAAGAAAATTTTCGCAAATCTTGTAAAACATATACGATTTAAGCTTTGAAAAAAAAACTGAGGAACAAAAAAAGGTCATTAAAATTATTTTGCATTACACTTGTCATTGAAAAATTAGATGAATTTTGATTTATAATCGTGCTTACATTCAAATTTGTTGCAACCGGAATAAATGCTCACTTCATGTTTTATTCTTAACCGATATTCGGCTCTTCGAAAATTATTGTTCATATTTAAAAGAATAATACATTTCAATATAAAAGATATTAATTAAATGACACATATAAATTTTTAGTAAACAAATTGAAGTGTGCATAAAATGTTTAAAATATTATGTTTATATTCGTAAGAGATAAAATAATTTTAATTTTAATTTATATTTACATGTGTGCTTGTGTAATATAAGAAAAAATTCAAAAATTGGATATCATATCTATAATTTCATACTGCACCCATTTTAACCTACACTTTCCTCCAAATTAAGCTCTATTTTTTTGAAAATTTTCGCTAAAATGACTTGATAAATTAATGTATCCATAATTAAATCCATGTGCAGAGAAATCGAAATCAGAATTTTGTTTGAATTAGGATAATGTAAAGATCAATGATATAAATAAAGAACAGATTATTATTTTAAAAAAATTATGAAGTCTTGAGTTTATAAGTTTATGGTTTCATGTAACTTTTATTGTCTCTAATTTTTCAATATGAAGTGATTTTATTATCCTCTAAATATACCTAATTTTTTTAAATTAATTCGACTATAACTATGAATTATTATTAAACAAAACCGTTTAATTTAGTGTTATATATAAAAAATTATCTTCAGTTCCAAAATTCGAAAATTATAAACTGTAAATTTTTGAAAACTCGTTTGCGGGCTTTTAAATCAATATTTTTTATTCTTGTAGCCCATAGAGATTATATTTAAAGACTATATTTTTTAAATTAATATCTTCAAAATAGTTCTTCTGAAATTTATTTACGAAAAATAATTTCAGTGATCGATTATATCACTTTGTAAAAACCTCAACGATATTGCTTTTGTTATTTCAATAGGTCCAAAATCAAGTAAAATGTAGTTTGCGCACCGGTATTTCTATAGAAAAAGCTATTTCAAAATATTTTCTTTCTAAGTAATACAATTACACAATGAGTTTTCATACTCTTGGTGAAGTTCTCTCGGAACGATCTTCTTTTAAGGATTTTAAAGTTATGAATGATAAACCAAATTAATAATCGACTCTCAATTTTTTGACCAACTATTTTATTTCCAATTTTTAGTCGACTAACTCGGCCCAATAATATTTTTTTTTTAAATAAAATGATTAAAAAAATTTTAAAATTAAAATAATGTTTTTTTTTTAATTTTTACTTTTTTAACACTTTTCATTAATAGATGCGGAGAGGAGGATCATCTATAAAGAACTGTGGAGCGATGGAGATACAATGTTATAAATGCAAGAAGACTGCCATAAATCATTTCAATGTTCAAAATTTAAAAAGAAATGTGAAACTTAAAATGTGAACACCAACATTCATACGCTATCCGATTACATTCTATCTGCAGGAAAATCAATATTTAAGGAACTTAACATTTTCGGTAAGTTTATTTTAAATTTTTGTTTTGAATGCAGCTGTAAATATTTAACAATAACATTAAAGCTTGAAAAACTACAGAGGAGCAAAATTTTTAAATTTTAAGATTGCAATAAGATTTCCTGAAATTTTGAAAAACATATACTATATAAGCTTTGAAAAATACTGAGAAGCAAAAAAAAAAAAGGTCCTTCATTTCAATTTGCTTCAATTTTAATAAGTTTTTCTCAAATTTTCAAAAACCTTTACGATTTAAGCTTTGAAAAAACAAAAAAAAAGAAACTGAGAAGCACAAAAAAAAGGTCATTAATTTTTAAAATGGTGAAAAACATTTAAGATTTTAGCTTATCATTTTGTTGAATTTTGCTACAATTTTAAAATTCTAATAACTTTTTCTTAAATTTTGAAAATCAATTGGCTTATGTAAAACACATTCAATATTCATTCAATACAAAAAAAAAAAAGATCATTCATTTTTTCTTCAAATTTTGCAAAAACTTTTAACATTTAAACTTTTCGTTTAGTTGAATATTGTTAAAATTTTACAAATTTTAATAAGTTTATGTAATAGACATTCAATAGACAAATACAGAGGAGTAAAAATTAAAAAAGGTCATTTATTTCAATTATAAATTATTATAAATTATTGTTTTCTTTGATAAGTTTAAACTCATTAACGTCTTATATAAAATTTTACATACGATTATTTATTTTGTATAGGTATTAATTTTGAGAATTAATATTCTTGTTAAAGAGTATGTGGCAGCCTACAATAATAAATAATATATGGTTGACCATCGTCAGACATTGGATGGTATTTTGTTTATTGTTAAGGCAGATGTCGTGGTGAATAAAGTTGCTAATAAAGTAAGTAACTTTGATGAGCTGAAGTGTTCATTTTATGGTGAGTTGTATCCGAAAATGATTTGGTTATCATGATGAATTAATATTTTTTATTTTTAATGTCACCAGATGCTGTAACTTGCTTACCCCATTCTCATTCATAAAGATAAGAAGGTCTTAATACTTAAATAGAAAATAGAAGACTATTGACAATTTGTAAGTAGAAAAATAATTTATTAAAAGTGAAAATATTATATATTAAAACTTATGCAAAACTATAAAAACTATAAAAGAACAAATTATTAAACCAACAGATTAAACAGATTTTGGCATATAAACTTTAAGATAACTTTAATTGAATACAATTATGTATCATTTATATTAACATTACATCATTCAATGTTTGTGATCTTGTAGTGACAATATAAAAAGATAAAATCCTTAACATGATTTCACTATTCAATACTTTTTTGTAATGAAGAAGACTATATAAAAAGAAATGTATAAAAATTTTAGTACATGGTACGCGACATACGTATATGATTTTTTAATAAACAGATTTTGGCATACAAACTTTTAGATAACTTCTGATTACTAATTTTTCCATTTGATCATTTTTAATTCGTACCGAATTTAAATTTACTTTCTATGGCTTTTATATATTCTCATCATTCAATATTTGTGACCTTGTAGTGACAATATTAAAAGATAAATTCCCTAACATGATTTCTTCATTCAATATTTTTATTGTAATGGTTAAAACTATATAAAAAGAAATTTGTAAATTTTTTAGAACCAAAATGCAAAACGAAAAAGGTTGTGAAAATCATTAATTAAAGAAATCACAAAAAGAGTTGAAACTATTGTTATAAAAATTTTTTGAAAATTAGCGAACGTGAAACTCTCTTAAAAGCAAAAAATAAAAAGGCCATTCATTTGAATTTGCCGCAAGTTTAAGATTTAAAAGTTTGGAAAACATGTATGATTTACGCTTTGGGATAAAGTGAGAAGCAAAAAAAAGTTCCTCAATTTTAATTTGCGGAGATTTTAAGAAAACTTTGGCAGATTTTACCTTTGCAACAAAGTGAGGAGCAAAAAAAAAAAAAAAAAAAAAAAAAAGGTCCTCAATTTAAAGTTGCTCAATTTTGAAAATGGTGGAAAACATTTTAGATTTTAGCTTGCCGTTTGCTATATGAATTCTATCAAAATGTTAAAATTCTAATAACTTTTCTTTAATTTTGGCTCATGTAAATTTTAAATTTTGAAAACCATTTGGCTTATGTAATAGACATTCAATATCAAAAAAGGCTTTTTCATTCCAATTTCCTTAAATTTTTTACATCAAATTTTATATTTCAATAAGTTTTTCTCAAATTTTGAAAAACGTTTACGAGTTAAGCTTCAAAAAATACAGAGGAGCAAAAATTACAAAAGGTCATTCATTTAAATTTGTTTCAATTTTAATATTTCAATAACTTTTTCTCAAATTTTGAAAAACGTTTACGTTTTCCATTTCATTCTGTTGAATTATTCTTTATTCTATTTTCAGGGAATTAATGGTTAAACATCTATTACTGGAAGAGACGATTATTGTTGCAACAAGTTGGATTAAATATAAGATAGTGGTAAATATATATGTGATCTACAATAAACACCAGTAAAATACCACAACCAAATCTACAATATGTTTAAAAAAATGACAACAAATTTTTCTGATAATAGTAATTATGTCAGTATTGTATGTGTGAAGAAAATTTATTAATATTATTTTATTCTTTTACAGGTTCAATTTAAAATAGTTTATAATAAAACACAAATAACAATTATTAAAAAGGAAATGAAAACCATATAAAAAAGGAAAAAGTGAGTGAACGTAGAGGGATATAAATATGAATCCCTGTGCCATTAAAAGTAGACGTTTAGAGCTCGTTGGTTATGAACAATTTTGTGACGTGCATTTCTATAACTGGTTGCGACTATTTAAGCTATAAATAGGATGATAAAATAAGGGCAATAACGGATAAAATAAAGGTAAAGTTATTAAAAATTCATTTTATATATACATAGCTATAGATTACCATTTAAAACTGTTTAAAGCCATATAGAACAAACAAAAATATAGCGCTTTAATAAATGTCCATTATAACAACACGATTTATGACAAATCAGACTTTCAACCAAAAATATTCAAATCCGCGTTGCCAAAGACAAATATTAAGTAAATATTAAATGTTGTTACATATGGATAAAAACCGGTAGCGATATTCAATGAAATGTGTTTTGTTTATACCATTTCTTTTATAAATAAATTATATATTCTTTAATACTAAAAATTGCTCAAAAACAAACGATGCAACATTTTCATTTCTAAAGTCTTACTAAATATTGTTTACTAATTTTTGTTACTTACTCTTTTTGCATATTTAGTAAACAAATGTTATTAATGTGAAATATGCAAATATGCAACGGCCACCAGAAACTTTTATTTTAATTCATAACTATATTAGAAGAAATAAATAATTTTTATACATATTAAAATATATTCATATAGTTGTATTTCAATTCATGCATTCGATTATTGTATCTAAATTGTATGACAGACCAAATGGCTAGGTAATGCAAATATTGAAATCACATTTAATTAGTTTCATTCGTGCTTAAAAATTAAAAATTTTCATATGAAGATGTCATTCTACACACACCATTCATACATTTTAATTAATCATATTACAATAAATAGACGGAAATTTGCCTTTAATTAAAAAATGTATACAGCATCCGGATTTTTTAACAATTATTCTGCTTTTAAATATATTGATTGATTCGGTTTCGGCGAATGATTATTGTTATTTAAAGAATTTTAATTAATGTAATTGCATTATAAATAATTAAATGTTCCGCTGAATAGCTATCTACCTATGTTCGATTTAAAAAACAAAAACAAGTGACATGAAAACAAAAAAAAAAAAAAAGAGATAATACGCTCATAAAAATTTCTTTTGTATCTCAAAGTAATGAAATACAGAGCAACACAGTTTACATTTTTCCAATTTTGATCGATATAGAAATTCATATAATTGCTTTGTTTTTCATACGACATTTACATTAGCAAATATTTTCTCATATTTTTTCAACGATTTTTAAACAAATAACATTCCATTCAAAACCATAGACAATAAAAAATATTTATTTGCCGTTCGTACTGTACTTATGCAATTTATTTTAGTTCTGTTTTATGAAATTTACCTTTAGAACATAGATTATTTATGATAATGTAAGTAACTACTTAAAAATTATTTGCCTCTTGTAGTGACAATATAAAAAGATAAAATCCTTAACATGATTTCACTATTCAATACTTTTTTGTAATGAAGAAGACTATATAAAAAGAAATGTATAAAAATTTTAGTACATGGTACGCGACATACGTATATGATTTTTTAATAAACAGATTTTGGCATACAAACTTTTAGATAACTTCTGATTACTAATTTTTCCATTTGATCATTTTTAATTCGTACCGAATTTAAATTTACTTTCTATGGCTTTTATATATTCTCATCATTCAATATTTGTGACCTTGTAGTGACAATATTAAAAGATAAATTCCCTAACATGATTTCTTCATTCAATATTTTTATTGTAATGGTTAAAACTATATTAAAAAGAAATTTGTAAATTTTTTAGAACCAAAATGCAAAACGAAAAAGGTTGTGAAAATCATTAATTAAAGAAATCACAAAAGAGTTGAAACTATTGTTATAAAAATTTTTTGAAAATTAGCGAACGTGAAACTCTCTTAAAAGCAAAAAATAAAAGGCCATTCATTTGAATTTGCCGCAAGTTTAAGATTTAAAAGTTTGGAAAACATGTATGATTTACGCTTTGGGATAAAGTGAGAAGCAAAAAAAAGTTCCTCAATTTTAATTTGCGGAGATTTTAAGAAAACTTTGGCAGATTTTACCTTTGCAACAAAGTGAGGAGCAAAAAAAAAAAAAAAAAAAAAAAAAAGGTCCTCAATTTAAAGTTGCTCAATTTTGAAAATGGTGGAAAACATTTTAGATTTTAGCTTGCCGTTTGCTATATGAATTCTATCAAAATGTTAAAATTCTAATAACTTTTCTTTAATTTTGGCTCATGTAAATTTTAAATTTTGAAAACCATTTGGCTTATGTAATAGACATTCAATATCAAAAAAGGCTTTTTCATTCCAATTTCCTTAAATTTTTACATCAAATTTTATATTTCAATAAGTTTTTCTCAAATTTTGAAAAACGTTTACGAGTTAAGCTTCAAAAAATACAGAGGAGCAAAAATTACAAAAGGTCATTCATTTAAATTTGTTTCAATTTTAATATTTCAATAACTTTTTCTCAAATTTTGAAAAACGTTTACGTTTTCCATTTCATTCTGTTGAATTATTCTTTATTCTATTTTCAGGGAATTAATGGTTAAACATCTATTACTGGAAGAGACGATTATTGTTGCAACAAGTTGGATTAAATATAAGATAGTGGTAAATATATATGTGATCTACAATAAACACCAGTAAAATACCACAACCAAATCTACAATATGTTTAAAAAAATGACAACAAATTTTTCTGATAATAGTAATTATGTCAGTATTGTATGTGTGAAGAAATTTATTAATATTATTTTATTCTTTTACAGGTTCAATTTAAAATAGTTTATAATAAAACACAAATAACAATTATTAAAAGGAAATGAAAACCATATAAAAAAGGAAAAAGTGAGTGAACGTAGAGGGATATAAATATGAATCCCTGTGCCATTAAAAGTAGACGTTTAGAGCTCGTTGGTTATGAACAATTTTGTGACGTGCATTTCTATAACTGGTTGCGACTATTTAAGCTATAAATAGGATGATAAAATAAGGGCAATAACGGATAAAATAAAGGTAAAGTTATTAAAAATTCATTTTATATATACATAGCTATAGATTACCATTTAAAACTGTTTAAAGCCATATAGAACAAACAAAAATATAGCGCTTTAATAAATGTCCATTATAACAACACGATTTATGACAAATCAGACTTTCAACCAAAAATATTCAAATCCGCGTTGCCAAAGACAAATATTAAGTAAATATTAAATGTTGTTACATATGGATAAAAACCGGTAGCGATATTCAATGAAATGTGTTTTGTTTATACCATTTCTTTTATAAATAAATTATATATTCTTTAATACTAAAAATTGCTCAAAACAAACGATGCAACATTTTCATTTCTAAAGTCTTACTAAATATTGTTTACTAATTTTTGTTACTTACTCTTTTTGCATATTTAGTAAACAAATGTTATTAATGTGAAATATGCAAATATGCAACGGCCACCAGAAACTTTTATTTTAATTCATAACTATATTAGAAGAAATAAATAATTTTTATACATATTAAAATATATTCATATAGTTGTATTTCAATTCATGCATTCGATTATTGTATCTAAATTGTATGACAGACCAAATGGCTAGGTAATGCAAATATTGAAATCACATTTAATTAGTTTCATTCGTGCTTAAAAATTAAAAACCATCAGATATTGTTAAAAATCGTATAAACAAATTTTGCAAGATTGGTGATTTAATAATTTAATTAAAACTTTGAAGTGAATTTGATTCTAAATGATCGCCATTTTTCAAAACACGGTTGTCTAAAAAGTACTATCAACTTCATTTTGAATAATAATGGTAAGTACGACAGCAATCTAATGTACCATCTCTTACTTTATACGCGAAACCTATAGATGTCAGTTTATACTGAAGCTAATTGGAATACTTTATTGGTTTACAAATTATTCATCCTTAGATGGTGATTTCATAAACAGGAATCCGGTTAATTATTGATCCGAATATCTTAAAGTTGTTTGTCATCGAAATTAAGTGTTACATCTAATCCACCAATTCCAATTCATAAGTGGTTAGTTACAAATCCAGTCACAGCTTTTAGCATTAAGTACAGGCTCTGATTTTCACATTTGTAAGTGCTTCATTAAGCAACAATAATGACATGGAATTTATTTGTCCCAAGTGGTGAACAAAGTGAATAACATTCTCCGTATTATTGGATATTATTAACCAGTATTTGGGTTGATAGATGTATAAATTTAGTATATCTTATGAGTAGCAAGTAACATTGTAATATATTTATTAAGTACTATGTATTTTATAAAATGATCAGATCAGTTACAAAAATGTTTCTAATTTTATTTTTTAGATGTGTTGGAAGTACATATGATGTGGTGACTTTGCATCCTTTTCTGTAAAGTAAAGTTGATCAGCAGCTTTTGTTTTGTATTAGATATGTATTTGTGTATTAGTAATTAATTATATTTACTAATACACAAATACATGAACTCTCATAAAGAATATACTAAAGATGTCTATTACACACCAACTCCGTTTCAACCTGCACAACAGTATAATGAATATTTAATGTCACAGAGACGATGTTGATTTTTTTATACTGATGTACGCTATCCATATAAATGCCTGTAATATATAAACAAGTACAATTCCCGTAGCGGTCATAAGCATAAATGCAAAATAAGATGGTGAAATAATTGATATATCAGTTGAATAGTATATGGCAGTGTAAACAAATTTATAGTGGAACTTGCTCAGATAAGAGGCAATCATTTTATTTTTTCTAATGCATAATGTGATATATATAAGTTTGTGAATGCTTTTGTGACATATGAAACGGGACAATCTCCGCTTTAGCACCATATATACCAGCTTTGTTTAAAGGGCAAGTATAATACAGAACGTATGTGCGAAAATTTTCACATGTTGTAAGTGCGATTGATGCAGTGAATTATGTTGCCAATAATAAGAGTTACTTTGATGAATTGAAGCGTTTATTTTTATGGTGAGTTTTATGTAAAAATTATATAGTTATTATGAAAAATTGATTTTTTATTTTTTATGTTTGTAGATACTACGCTTTATATAACCCATCTTTAATCATGAAGATAAGAAGAGGCTAAAAAATTGTAAGTAGAAAAATAATGTATTAAAAGTGAAAGTATTATATTCTACTATGACTTAACTTATGCAGGAAAAACAACAAAAAGGACATACTATTAAATACTCACCGTTAAATAAATAACGGAGAAATTGTGCTTTTTATTGATGTGCGCTACCCATATAAATGCTAAGTAATATATAAGGAACACACAATTACTCTTGCGGTCATAAGCTTTAATGGAAAATTAGGTTTTACAATGGTAAGTTTTATTTGGCAATCTGATCTATAACTTCCAGTGTTTCACATCTGAGAAGTGGTATTTTTTCTATTTTATAGGCTTTATGAGTTGCTTTCAGATTTTTGTAAATCTAACATATATAATAAGGAATTTTATAATATTTTTAGCATTTTCTAGTGATATGTCACTGACTGACTCTAAGTCAGTGTTGTGCACCACGCTACTGTACATTTGATTAAAATTATAATTAACATAGATATTTATAATGTTTTATTTCAAGAACACGAAGAGACTACTGTGAAATGTGGTGTAATGGGCTACTGAGTAACTAGGAAATTACTTATTTCGTCTATATGGCCCGAAGAACACCTCAGCATATTTTAAGGGAACACGTCAGACCAATATGGGTACCTGCTGAATATACATCAATACAGAGATTGCAGGAATGGACACCAGATGAATGCATTCCAGATTTTTATTCCGTTCCTATGATTTTAAGGTTAGATCATTTGATTGACTTAAATTTTTTGTATAAACTAAGTGGGAAAGCTGCAATAAAATCCAAAAATATCTGCCTAACAATGGTTGATCAACATAAAAATCTCTGTCAACCATTCGCATCCTGCCAAAATAATCAATTCTGTATGGTTTAATAAGGCGGCACCAAGAATTCAAAACCTTTTTCCAGTAATTGATAAAAAATTACAAAATCCTTTAAAATCTAAAGGTGCACGATTCAACAACGACCCTAAAAGGTTGGCGAAAAGTACGGAAAACTTAAATAAATCATCTGAGTCTCTAGACATTGGGGAAATAAAATCCTCTAATTCCAATAAAACATCTCCAAGGTTATCGCTAAAGATTTCTTCAAATCTAGACAAATACACAACAAATTAAAATTTTTATAAGTCTACAAATAAGGATTATAATCCATGTAGTCTGTTATATTCTTTAGAAAGTACCCAACAATTCATAGCTAAAACTTTCCCACTTCAAAAACCTACAGAAAATGCTAAAGAAAAAGTATACAGCAGCGCTTTACAGTTTGAGGATTATAGCGAAAATCACAGTTTCACCAGCCAACTGTTCAATGAAATTTCTCCTACAACAAGTACATCAGATTCAAAACAAAAATCAAAGCAATTTACTACAAAACTATTGCAAACATCTCAAAAAATGCGACTACCAAAAATTTATGTAGAGAAAATAATACAAGATTTGCAAATATTGGGTTGTCTGATGGTTGAAATATTTGCTTTTGCAAAAATAAGGCCATTAATAGGCAATAACTTAAATCCAAAATTTGAAGATAGATGAAATGCTTGTCGTACCATTACAGCTCTTTATAAGCACGAAATTCCCAAGTTTATGAGACCAATAATGCATCAACTGCTTAATCTAAATTCCTTAAATATAGTTACGGAAAATGGGTTGCCTTTACCATCGGCGCAACAACTTTTGGAGCCAATATATTCTAATTTACTTATTCCTTTCCCCAGTAATTATTATCCCACGTATGCCTTAATAAAATCTCTGCAATCATTTGACTTTGCATCGACGCTATTGGAATTACACACACATTTTCATTGCAACGGTGTTGACTGCGGTAAATATGCAGACATTGATCGAATGCGCGTTCTCTATGAACGGAAAATAGCAAAATGCAAAGTTATGTCTTGCTGTGCACATATACGTAGACTTTTAGATCCAATTGGTTATGAACAATTCCCTTCCATCGATTTGCTCTTACCGCATATAATTGATTTGCTAACTGAAGAGCACACATCCATACTAGCAGCATGGAATATATTCGATGCAGTGTCTTAATCTTTAGGCGTTACTCAAACTCAAAAACTATTGTTGTACCCACTTATGAAATTATACGGTGTAGAAAGCTTTGAAAGGGGAATGACTTCTGTTCGTAATTGATCTATATCAGATTCTATTTCAAATACCACCAGTTATTTACGCTTTTCCACCAGCAGTTCTTTCAAATCTCGCAAATCTGTTAAGTTATATTATCAAATATTTTTACTAAGATTGATGGTTCGTTTTGGTTTGAAATGTTTTTGGACAATTTTATCGCTCCTCTCATAGAAGCTGTAGGCGGTTATAAAGAACCTGTAGATGGAAATAGTTTACATTACCATAGCATCCTTGCAGGCAGACGAACTAGTAAAAATTTAAGTTATCCAACAAATACTACTGGAAATGGAGATAATTTGACTTTGATATCACCTCAAAATGTTGAAGACTTTGAAGAGAATACTTTGTCATTGGATACGGATGGTATTTATATTTAATAAACTAAAATTTGATGAGACCCACAACTGCCGAATAAGCAAAAGAATATAAACACCAATTGGACAATACACCAGAAAAGTTGACCATATCGGAAATCATCTTTGGATTCAAAATATCTTGCAATTCATTTGAAGAAGCTGACAGAATATCTATAAATAGCCAAAATGCGAACGGTGATTCACCGATAAATCTTTCCCAGTTAGGACCTCGTTCACCCACAATAGCAATACCAGCAAGTGTCTTTCGTAGATCCTATCAACTAAATACCATCGTTTGCGATATTGGTTCACGAAAAAGAACCGATTCTATTGATATTTTACAAAATGCCGCCGAAAATGAGGGAAAACTGTTAGGAAGAAGCATATCGGGTAGAACACAACTAAACACAACAGTAGTAGACGATTTCAAAAGGTCTGAAGAATATCCAAACGAATATTCGCAAGATGCTTGCGATTCTCTACAAGCTTTGGTTATTTCGAAAATATCTGAAGAGAAATCCTTCAAAATAATTGTATCTCCGAAATGTAGCAAAAGTTTGGTATGGCTTCTAGATTTATAACAAAGAATTTGCTAAAAATGCTTACTTTGTGTTACGTAGGACAGGAAAATCTTCTACCCGAAACGGGATCCTTAGACGAATGTCGTAATTTAAATTATTTTACAGTGTCTGATGCTAGAGTAGTCGGAGATCGCAGTGCCGCCCGTGTACTAGAATGTTTAATGACAATTGCTGCCTTGTATGGTGAACAAGTTATATTACTACAATATTTTCCACATATTAGTGAATTAGTACCGTTAAGTACTAAACGTTTAAATAGTAGTTTGGAAGGAGCATTAATTAGTACTTTGCAATTATTGAAGTATTTGATACCTTGTCTAACAGATGCTACTATTATGGAACATTTAAAGGTAACAAAATTAAAACTAAAATATATTTAATGTATATTGAGCTTTGCATGTGGGTAAATATTTCATTTTGTGTTGGATTACATACTAGGACCTCTTTCTGGAATATATTTTGTTACCTGTTTTACGTTTATTAGCTACATATCGTATTCTTATGCCGAATGGTTATCTGGGACGCTCAGTATTATTGCGTAAATTTTTGGATGCTGTATATGTTCTTAGTGTGCGTATTGGTTCCGACATGACACGAGAACATATGGGGAGACTACACATTTCGAGGATGATTTTAATTCATACCGTCCGTCTCCACCGTCCAACAACAGCAATTGGAAAGTAAACGTGAATTAGAAGAAATACGCGATCTTTTTTCACCCGCATTAGCTCACAACGCTTATCTGACTTTTTTGCGTTTCCTCGGAGAAAAGATATTTGCTAAATTTAGAGTTTATTCTTACTCTTTGTCACGAATTTGAATCACCTAATTTTAAGGACTTGCGCAATCTAACACAGCAATCAAGTACTGCTGTCGATTGTCCAACAATTTTTTTTAAATGCTGATCAGGAACAATAAGCAGCCAACAGTTTTGGTACTCAGGTTGTAGGTAATCGTACGAAGTAGCTAGTCCGGTTACTCAACCTTTGCCCAAAATAAATTCAAATGAAGCCCTACTCCAAAATCTAGATTCAATGGAAGTTTTAGATATGATAGCTTATAAGTTTGAACATTTACCAAATACTCGTTTTTTAAAGGGAAATTGGTTGGCATATTGGCGTCATGAAATAACACGTTCAGATAAAGAAAGCACATTAAATTTAAAACAAATTAAATTACAATCATTTGTCGGTCATACGAACTCTGTGCGAGCAATATTTTCTTTAAACAATGAAAATAGTTTTATATCAGCTTCGAAGGTAAATGAATGTATATAAATGTTTATTCAATAATATGATTAAATGAAAATTATATCAAACATAAATTATGACTATATTTATTATACTCGTTGTTAGGACAAAACCGTCAAATTATGGTCACTCCGTAGTGAGGGAGATGGTACGAAAGCAACGCCCTGCCAATTTACTTACACTGCCCACAAGAAATCCATACACTCCTTGGCATTTCTCGAATCTATGCGATTTGTAGTTTCTTGCGACTCTGGTGTTCACATCTGGGATCCTTTCATAGGGAGACCACTAGGCATATTGGACTCACCAAAACATAACTCCATTACTGTGGTAAAGTGCTTACCTTCACCTAGTCCATTAATATTGGCCGGTACAGCGGAAGCTTCCGTAAAAATAATGGATGCCCGCTCCATGCAATATGTAAACGAATGGCGTGTTAGTACGAGTTCACAAAATAATGCTACAGTTAGATGTTTAACAGTTGCTCCATCAGGTAATTGGATGGCAGTAGGCATATCTTCAGGATTCATAATAATGTTGGATACACGTACGGGAATGATCATTAATTCTTGGCGCCCCATGGAATGTGATTTATTGTAATTAGCGTCGCCCAATGATCAACAATTGATAAGTTCAGCTTTAGACCACAGTTTGGCCGTGTGGCATGCTCATGATGGTATCTTGCATTATCAACTAATGTGAGTAATGTACATGTATAGTTGTATATTGTAATTTATTTGTATAAATATTTTTAGGACACCAGCAGAACCTGCTCATTTTCTACAAACGAATGGCTACGAATTGGTATATGCCACCACTGGCTATCGCATTGCCATATATTCCGACCTGAGTAATTCTCACGCTTCTCATAACGTTACCAAATTATGTTCAGAAAATTTTAAGGGCGTTTTAACATCTTTAGCAGTTTTACCTCTAAATCATGCTTTTTTGGCTGGTAACGAAAGTGGTAATATATCACTACTGTGCTAAAATTATATAAATACGCTAAAAATCAAATAAAATTAAATATATAATTTTAAATATGATCAACTGAAATTTTTGCTACATCAAGAAATTGCTATAAAATAGAAGGAATACGTTCACATATATAGCGTAATATAAACTTGACGTATGTTGCTCTTAAGGTTGCGAAACATATTAAAATCTAATTTTATTTATGCAAATGCTAAAGCTAAAAGTGAAGAACAAGAGATCATTATTTTAAACGTTCGATTTAATTATTCACTGCTGCACTTAAACAGGTAATGTAATCATTCTTAATTTAAAATGTTTAATGCTTTTCCGGCAGTATTTTTTATTATTGGTAATAGAAAAAACGTTATTATTCCGAAAAAAATATAACTATTTAGATGTAATATTTTGTCATTGAGATATTTGATAAATGCAAATGTTTGCTATTCACACAGCAGTATTATAAGTTATAGTATCTTTATTTATAATTAGAAGTGGAAAAGTTCACATATTTTGAAAATGTAGTTTATTCAACAAATTGAGTTCTTTCTGATTTCAAAAACAATACGTCCAGAAGTGATAGTCTGATGAGACATGGGTTATTATCACCTTCAAATCGAATTAAGTATTAAATTTAGTTTAAATTAACGAAAAAATATATTATTGTCAAACGTAAGTAATGATAAAATGATCACTGAATTAGATCATTTTTTATATTGATAAAATATATGAAAAAAATATGTATACGTTTCTACTATAAAAAGGAGTGAATTAAAAGCACAAAGTTTGGAAATTTATAACAACGATTATAAATGAATTTCATTATTATTAACGTAGTAAAACTAAGTTTGTGTTTGTTAATGTTTGTTTGTAAATTAATATACCAGAATTTGTTCGAATATCAAAATTTTAATAAATATATAACAACTAAATAAAACTTAAGAGTATTAAAGAAAATAGTAAGATTTTATAATGTATATCTACATAAAAGGTAGAATGAGATAAAATTATTCGTTGAATTCCTGTATTTGGGATATGCATACAAAATTTACGATAAATTTTGAAAACAACGCTTTCTTGCTTTCTATATTTTATATGATTTTAAACATTGGAAACAATAGTTTGTTACTTTTGCATTCTTTGTTGTATATCACATATTTATTTTTTTCACAAAGAGCACAGAAACAACTTGATTTTTAAGTACATACTTATTTTCTTATTATTTTGTGATTGATTTTTTTTCGCGTTGTTGTCGATACTTTTTTACATAATAATTATTTCACATAATACTGATTCGGATTATTTTTATTTCTCCTGAAGTTGACTTTTTCAATAATTTATTTTCATATAATATTTGGTTTCATTAGGTTCAGAAGCCCTATTCTTTACATCTAATATTCAATTTTGATTTTATTCAAACTAATATAACATTTATGATGCCTTAATTACTCAGGATTTCCGGCTAATACAGCGATTTTGTGTATATTGAAGTATTGTAATGTTAGTAATGTTCAGAACAATTCGAACAGAGTTATTTTTGGAGTTATAATTATGCAAATGGTCTCAAAAGGTTAATACACACGATTACACGAAACGTTCATTAAAAATTTAATAAATTCTTTAGTAAATTGCTTTTAGCCTTTAGCAATTGATAATTTATTAATATGGGAGAATTTTTCTCCATGTCAAACAATTGCAAGATGCAAATATCCACTAATAGATTACTGCAATCCTTTTACTTTGCTATAGACATTTGACGATTTCTTTGAAGTTCCTTCAGAATATAAAATATTAATATCAAGTGTTTAAATGTGTTATAGAAGTTCTTACCTTATAACTATAATAATTGTTTTAAATTAGTAAATGCTAGAGCTTAAAATCTTACTGTCTTTATTTGGAATTTTAAGCCTTTTACTATTTTACTCAATAAAATACACGTATAAACAATTTAAAATATCTTAAATTAAATTAGAAAAATTTTACTTTCTAGTACTGATAAATGTTTACAAAGTTAAACAGAATCACCTTCAAGCAAATGTGTCAAAAACTTAACCTTAACCATTACCTTAATTTTCGTGAACCATATTAGTGCCAGCTACAGTGATTGACTGTGAAACCTTTTAAAAGTAATATATTATTGAAGCGAACGTATAGATATTAGCTTCAGATTACTATATTATAGGTTGAAATTTATTAAAGCTTAGTTGGGGATTCTGTTAAACGCTAAAATTCCCAGTTTATCGCATTTAATTCTTGAATATTTTTATTATTTTCTGATCACTATAAAGTGTTCGGCATTTAGTGGATCTGTTGGCATACATATTTGTAAGGCTAAACATTTTATGTGGGTCCAAAATGTAAATATAAGTGAAAGTTGTAATTTTTGTCGCAGCCTTTTGGGTTGATACAGGCTCTGATATCACAGTTGTTAGCGGAGCATCCAACAGTGGTTGCAGTGTACTATACAGATAGATGCACGTGCTGGATAGGAATCCGTATTTAGGATGAGAAAAGTACATATTTGTTGTATCAATATCATGCGGCAGTGTAATACAATAATTTGTTACCACTCGAACATCTATTGGCATATTAATAAAAATGAAACATTTTATGTCGCTAGCATTGGTTTTGCAGTTGTTAGTAAATCAACCAACAGTAGTAACAGCGTGCAATGGTACTGAATCTTTTCACTATTATATGATCGAGATGGGGTGTTTGGTATTTATTCCAACTTATGATATATATATATATTCATGAGTCTTGTATATTTGACGTGCCGCCAAATCAAGTAATAGTAATGAAATGCACATTCAGTTTCAAAAAGAGTTCCTGTTGCAGCATTAATGCAAAATGTGATTTTACAGTTGTAAATTTTATTTGGGCCTAGTATATGCTTTGATAAACAATGTTTGGAATGAGTAGCGATGTAATTGATATATCAGTTAAACTGTATATGACGTGTAAAATAATTTGATGTTGAACCTGCCGAAATTTGAGACAATCATATTACTTATTTGTGAATGTAGATACATTGGACGGTACATTTGTTGCTATGAAATAAGTGCACCTTTTTTACAGAACAATGAGAAGTTTACTTAATATTTTGCACTTCTTGTTTTGCCCAGGATGTTATATATATGATTGTGAATATTTTTAATGTATAATACAAGGCATTTCCCTCGTTTAAAAGACAAGTGTCACATTACAGAACGTATGTGCAACAAAGTTTCTACTTTTGTTGGTGCGGCTGATGTTATGGTGAATAGTATTGCAAATAAAATTAGTTATTTTGATGAAGTGAAGCGTTTGTTTTTATGGTGAGTTGTATGTTAAACTGCTTTGTTGTTATGATAAATTGATGTTTTCATCATTTCAGGATTTTTTAATGAGTACAATATGATCGTCTAATTTCGCAACAATTGTATATATTATAGCACACGATTGTAAATATGCACCACTGGAACTCTTCGTCACTTTTTCGGGTTCGACCTTGCACAAATGAGTATAATAAATGCGCTTTTTATGAATTAACCAAGTTTACATATAATAATCATTCAATATTTATGATCTAGTGGTAAAGTCTATACAAGTTGCAAATAATATGAGTTATTTTGATGAGCTCATTCTTCTGTTTTAATGTGATAAGGTTGTTATAATAACTGATGTTTTTTATTTTTTTAAAACTGCAGATGCTTCGTCTTACTTCATCACTATTCATGAAGATTAGACGATTACGAAAAAATTGTAAGTAATTGTAAATAATCACCGTTTCTTAAATAAGGACGATGTGGTGCTTTTTACACTGATGTACTCCACCCATATAAATGCTAAGTTATTTATAAGGCAACACAATTCTTGTTGCGGTCATAAGCATTAATGTAAAATTAGGTTTTACAATTGTAAATTTTATTTGGCGCTAGTATTTGTTTTGGAAGTAATGATTGAATGATTGAAACCGTATGTCGTAGTGTAAAATTAATTGTGGTTAAACCCTTTAATATTAGAGACAATCATATTATTTATCTGTGAATGTGACCATATTGAATGGAACATATGGTTTAGAATCACATGTGGAACAAATTTTTCATGTTGTGAGTGCAGACAATATCGTGGTGAATTGTGTGGCAAATAATATGAGTTACATTGATCAACTGATGCATTTATTTACATGGTGTGTTGTATGCAAAAAATAAATTGGATATGATAAATTAATATTTTTTTATTTTATGTCTGCAGACTCTGCACCTTACGTACACCATCCTTATAAATGAAGAAAAGAAGATGCTGATACCTGAAAAGATAATATAATTGTTAGACGGTTATGAAAAATTTGTATGTACGAAAATAATTTATTAAAAGTGAAAATATTATATTCTGCTATGACAAAACTGATGCAAATAATATGAAGGACGTACTATTAAATACTCACCGTTTCTTAACGACGAAGTGAAGCTTTCAATATTGATGTATGCTACCTATATAAATGCTAAGTAATTTATAAGGAAATACAATTCCTGTTGCGGACACAAACATTAATTTATAATGTGGTTTTACAGAATTGGTTTTGAGAAGCAATGTTTAGGATATAAGGTGCAAGTAATTAAAGTTCAGTTGAACAGTTAACGGCAGTGTAAAATCATTTTCGGTTAAATCTGTTCAAATTGGAGACAAATAACCGATGTGTATTTGTCAATGTGGCTCTATTGAATTGTTCATATGTCGCTTTTTGTGAAGTAATGAAAAGGTTGCTCACATTTGTGCAGCGTGTGATATATATTTGATTGTGAATGTTTTTAATGTGACATACGACGCGGACCATTCTTCGCTTGGCCTCCGTATACACCAGTTTCTTTAAATGGCAAATGTATCATCACAATTCGTATGTGAACAAATTTTACATATTTTTTGGTGCGGCTAATGTCATGGTGAATAGTGTTTCATATGAATAATTTGAGTTATATTTATGAACTGATGCGTTTATTTTTATGGTGAGTTGTATGCAAAAATGATATTGTTTATGATAAACTTATGTTTTTTTATGACTACAGATTCTTTGCCTTAAATTAACCATCCATATTCATGAAGTTAAAAGGATACTGACATCTAAAATTTTAGAATAATTGGTAGACGGTAATAAAAAATTGTAAGTAGAAAAAATAAATTATTTAATTTAAAATATAATATTTTGCCAAAACTTTTGCATGCAAAAATAGAAATGAATATACATCTAACATTCAAAACATATTTTGGTTTTACAAAGTACTGATTTTAAATATCGTATTCAATTTATGGCAAATTCTAATTCTGATTTTGAGTTTGATCTATAAATATATACTCTCTTCTGTTGTGCAACAACGCAATTACCTAAAACCTAACTTTTTCAGGAGCGATGTCTATATTTTTAAATGAATATAATATTATCGCCCAATTTTGAGACAATTATATGTAACATAGCGCAGTAATAGAACTATTTGTTATTCGGTAGAAACGTGCGACCTTATATAAATCATAACACAAATTGACTCTTAATGAAACAAAAACTTTTATATATTCTCGTCATCAATATTTGTGATTTAGTATGAAAAGATAAAATCATTGCTTTCTTTATTCAATACTATACAATGGTGAAGAAATTAATAGAATTGTTATTATAATTAAATTCTTAATTTTGATATGTTTATATTCATTAACGTCTTATAACCGTATACATATTCTTACTTTTATATCATTTTATAAGGATTTAATATTGAGACTATATACCTTACCAATTGTTTGTAAGTATTCAGCTTGAAAAATTTTATTTTAATCGTTTTTCCTACATGGTTAAAGCGAAATATTTCAGTAAATAGAAAATTATTTTTAAAGTAAGGAAGTAAAAAAAGGAGGTATAAAATAGCCATAGAAACGAAATGTATTCAATAGTACAAAAACTAATAATAAATTGAAATCATTAAAATATATAATAAATACCTAACAAATAACAGCAACTGCAACCATTTAATCAAATTTTACATACGATTATTTATTTGGAGCAGGTATTAGTTTTGAGAAGCAATATTCTTGTTATATGGCGCAAGTAATTGATGTTCTTATTGAACAGTGTGAAGTTGCGTACAATAATGTATAATATAGTGTTGACCATTATCAGACATTGCATGGCATTTTATTTATTGTTAAGGCAGTAAGCAACTTTGATGTTAATTTTATGGTGAGTTGTATTCCAAAATGATTTGGTTATCATGATAAATTAATATTTTTTATTTTTAATGTCTCCAGATGCTGTACCTTACTTACCTTATCCTTATTCATAAAGTTAAGAAGGTGTTGATACCTAAATAGAGAATAAATGACTATTGAAAATTTGTAAGTAGAAAAATAATTTATTAAAAGTGAAAATATTATATGTTAAAACTTATGCAAAACTATAAAAACTATAAAAGAACAAACTATTAAAGTCACAGTTTCTTAAAAAAACAGATTTTAGCAAATAAACTTTTAGATAACGTCTGGTTACTAATGTTTTTATTTAATACCAATAATTTTCATACCTTCAATTCGTACCGAATTCGGATTTTGATTTGATCTAAAAATACATTCTTTCCATTGATTCACAACCACAAGATAATATGAAGATTTACTTCTTGAGAAAGCTTGTCTAAATGGTTTAATGAATATTAATTTTGTATCATTTATATTAAGATAACATCATTCAATGTTTCTTGTAGCGACAATAAAAAACGATAGCATCCTTAACATGATTTCTTTATCCGATACTTTTATTGTAATGGTGAAATCTATATAAAAAGACATTTATAAAATTTTTGTAAGAACCAAATTCGTAATATGAACTTTTATATTAATTTAATATTAAGCTTACTAGAATCCCGACATATGTACACATTTACGTAGTTATGTAAAAAAGGTCATTCATTTAAATTTGCTTCAATTTTAAAAATTTCAAGAAGTTTTTCTCAAATTTTGAAAAACCTTAACGATTTAAGCTTTGAACAATACTGAGGAGCAAACAAAAAAAGTCATTCATTTAAATTTGCCTCAAGTTTAAAACATATACGATTTACGCTTTGGTAAAAACTGAGGAGCAAAAAAAAAAATAAAGGTCATCAATTTAAATTTGCAGAAATTTTAATAAAATTTTGGCTGAAATTTTCAAAAACCTAGCTGATTTTACCTTTGAAAAAAGTGAGGAGCAAAAAAAAAAAAATCATTCATTAAAATTTGCTTAAATTTTAATAGTGAATTTGCGTTTGTAAAATTTTCAACAAGTTTCTCTTAAATTTTTAAAAACGTGGAAGATTTAAGCTTGAAAACCTATTGAGGAGAAAAAAAGGTCATTCATTTAAAATTTCTTTAATTTTAATATTTCAAGAAAATTTTCGCAAATCTTGTAAAACATATACGATTTAAGCTTTGAAAAAAACTGAGGAGCAAAAAAAGGTCATTAAAATTATTTTGCATTACACTTGTCATTGAAAAATTAGATGAATTTTGATTTATAATCGTGCTTACATTCAAATTTGTTGCAACCGGAATAAATGCTCACTTCATGTTTTATTCTTAACCGATATTCGGCTCTTCGAAAATTATTGTTCATATTTAAAAGAATAATACATTTCAATATAAAAGATATTAATTAAATGACACATATAAATTTTTAGTAAACAAATTGCAGTGTGCATAAAATGTTTAAAATATTATGTTTATATTCGTAAGAGATAAAATAATTTTAATTTATATTTACATGTGTGCTTGTGTAATATAAGAAAAAATTCAAAAATTGGATATCATATCTATAATTTCATACTGCACCCATTTTAACCTACACTTTCCTCCAAATTAAGCTCTATTTTTTTGAAAATTTTCGCTAAAATGACTTGATAAATTAATGTATCCATAATTAAATCCATGTGCAGAGAAATCAAAATCAGAATTTTGTTTGAATTAGGATAATGTAAAGATCAATGATATAAATAAAGAACAGATTATTATTTTAAAAAAATTATGAAGTCTTGAGTTTATAAGTTTATGGTTTCATGTAACTTTTATTGTCTCTAATTTTTCAATATGAAGTGATTTTATTATCCTCTAAATATACCTAATTTTTTTAAATTAATTCGACTATAACTATGAATTATTATTAAACAAGACCGTTTAATTTAGTGTTATATATAAAAAATTATCTTCAGTTCCAAAATTCGAAAATTATAAACTGTAAATTTTTGAAAACTCGTTTGCGGGCTTTTAAATCAATATTTTTTATTCTTGTAGCCCATAGAGATTATATTTAAAGACTATATTTTTTAAATTAATATCTTCAAAATAGTTCTTCTGAAATTTATTTACGAAAAATAATTTCAGTGATCGATTATATCACTTTGTAAAAACCTCAACGATATTGCTTTTGTTATTTCAATAGGTCCAAAATCAAGTAAAATGTAGTTTGCGCACCGGTATTTCTATAGAAAAAGCTATTTCAAAATATTTTCTTTCTAAGTAATACAATTACACAATGAGTTTTCATACTCTTGGTGAAGTTCTCTCGGAACGATCTTCTTTTAAGGATTTTAAAGTTATGAATGATAAACCAAATTAATAATCGACTCTCAATTTTTTTACCAACTATTTTATTTCCATTTTTTAGTCGACTAACTCGGCCCAATAATAATTTTTTTTTAAATAAAATGATTAAAAAAATTTTAAAATTAAAATAATGTTTTTATTTTTTAATTTTTACTTTTTTAACACTTTTCATTAATAGATGCGGAGAGGAGGATCATCTATAAAGAACTGTGGAGCGATGGAGATACAATGTTATAAATGCAAGAAGACTGCCATAAATCATTTCAATGTTCAAAATTTAAAAAGAAATGTGAAACTTAAAATGTGAACACCAACATTCATACGCTATCCGATTACATTCTATCTGCAGGAAAATCAATATTTAAGGAACTTAACATTTTCGGTAAGTTTATTTTAAATTTTTGTTTTGAATGCAGCTGTAAATATTTAACAATAACATTAAAGCTTGAAAAACTACAGAGGAGCAAAATTTTTAAATTTTAAGATTGCAATAAGATTTCCTGAAATTTTGAAAAACATATACTATATAAGCTTTGAAAAATACTGAGAAGCAAAAAAAAAAAAAAGGTCCTTCATTTCAATTTGCTTCAATTTTAATAAGTTTTTCTCAAATTTTCAAAAACCTTTACGATTTAAGCTTTGAAAAAACAAAAAAAAAAAAAAAGAAACTGAGGAGCACAAAAAAAAGGTCATTAATTTTTAAAATGGTGAAAAACATTTAAGATTTTAGCTTATCATTTTGTTGAATTTTGCTACAATTTTAAAATTCTAATAACTTTTTCTTAAATTTTGAAAATCAATTGGCTTATGTAAAACACATTCAATATTCATTCAATAAAAAAAGATCATTCATTTTTCAAATTTTGAAAAAACATTCAAGATTTAAGATTGCCATTTAGTGCCAATGTTGAAAAACTATTGGCTTATGTAATACACATTCAATATTCTTCTACTAAAGGAAGTAGGATCACAGATTTTCCGCCGGTGATTATTATTACATTAAGTTCCGAGGAAGAATTATATTTATTGCTTATTCTGTAGTATAGTATTACATTTGTAACGTTATGTGGTACTCGTAAATTTTCATTGAAATTATTCTAATACTTTTTTATACAAGTCAATACAAATTTTACTTCTACAGTTTTAATGACGATATTAAAGAATCTATATAAGGAACAGATTTAATAATCATCGATTCCTCATTAAAGCAATATTTTTACATATATGTGATTTATTCACAATTTTTAAACATTATTCCGAGAACAAAAAAATATCTAACGTTAAAAAATGTTAATTTGAATTAAAAATTTATTAATTAAGATAAATTGTATATTTTGAATTATTTTAATGTTACAAAAAAATATTTGCCTATAAAATATTTATATATATTATTTAATTATATTGTAGATAACTATTAGAAAGTATTAAATCTTAATAAATTTTAAATAGACTATTAAATTCTAATAAAATAAATTATTAACATAACGAATATGTGAAATATTATGTATTCTAACTCCCAATCTGGCGAGACCAAATATGTATCCAATGCGTACGTCTATCTGTTTATCTAATATATATTAACAAAATGCCAGTTGTCTTTGTTAGATATTTATTTAAAATTATTTTTTTTAATTTTATTCTGCTATAATAAACATATTCAATTGAGAATGTATGACGCGAAAATGACGTTAACATCTGTAGTAGATTTAGGCAATAAGTTTCATTTTTCATATTTTCCTTAAAATGTTTATTTTTTAACTTTATTCATTTTTTTTCTTTTTTTCAGATTTCGACTTCCAACAGAGAACACACTTCTACCATATTTGATGATTTGAATCGTTACTGTTAGCAGAAGCAATTATAATTCCTCTGCCTCAGTAATGCATCATTCATCACCCGCCAATACATTAAATTCTTTACACAGCACTTTGCTAAATCCTTCTTCGTCGCATAATCATCATTCGCCTGCCACTCTCGTAACCACACCACACATCATTGACTTCAACACCTGTTCCACCAACACAACTGAATAGTAATTGTACCATTTCCAATATCATCTCAACAGATGGCCAAATTTTTACACTACCATTATTAGTTACTATTAAATTTGGATAGTATATTGGTATGGTAATATTAATCGGAAAAAATTCTTATGATGATAGTGGTTTTAGTTCGGATGATAGTAAGGATGTCAACAGTTCGACTGAAAATGTTATGAATAATGGCACAAACGTAAGTGATAGTGTAGATGTTTACCGTCTTCTATAAATACCATATCGGTGTTGAGTTGTGGTGGTGGAGGTGGTAAATGTAATGTCTCGAATGCTAATGTTGGCGTTTCAACAGTTTTAAATTGGCCAACAATTGGATCAGTTTCATAACAATAACAATGCTTGGCATAAGACAAATCATAGTGATGATCAGGTGAGCCTTATTTATATTTTTAAAGATTTTTTATTCATTTTCAAATGTTACTGTTCCATTTTAACATTAATTGTTTGTTTCCTTTCTCAGGAACTTAGCAGAATCTCTTCTACGTAGTGCTCTACAGGGTAAAGGTTATGTCAAAAGTTAACACATGCAAGAAGTAATAGATTAAGGTGTCTCTATAGATTATCTTTATTCCGTCCAACTGATCTTAAGACATTATGATCGTCTGTACAGATCTTTCAGCCTGACCATTAGTAAATGCGTGGAACGGTGCTGTAAATTTATGATATTTAAATCCGATTTTATCAAGAAAATTTTGCGTTTCTCTGTAAGCTCGTTTGTAAATCTACAACACTGAATACAACTTTTTGCAACTTCCTCGATATCTCTGTAAAGGTCTAGTCAATATACAAAAGAAGATCTTCTGACATTGGATGGTTCATATAATGTGCACTTTTTTTTAAATAATCAGCAGTTTGCTCTATATTTAGTTTATTGCTGAAGCTGACGTCGTGTTGAATCAAGTTGCAAATAATGTAAGTAATACTGAAGAGCTGATGTGTTCATTTTACGGTGAGTTGTTTGCATAATGAAATATTATTTATTATGATAAATTAATGTTTTTTTTTTCGATTTTAAATATCGGCAGATGGTGCCCCTTATCCCATACTTATTCATGAAGATGACTTTTTCGAGAAGTATGCTGATACCTGAAATGGAAGAATTATTGTAACACAGTTATGAAAAAATAGTAAGTAGAAAACTATATTACTCATCTTTACTAAAGGTCATTCATTGAAATTTTCTTCGATTTTAATATTTCAAGAAATTTTTCTCAAATTTTGAAAACCTTAACGATTAAAGCTTTGAAAAATAGTGATAAGCAAATGAATGTGTCTCAAGTTTAAGATTTCAATAAGATTTACTAAAATTTTGGAAAACATATCCGATTTAAGCTTTGAAGAAAAGTGATGAGCAAAAAAAAAAAAAAAAGGTCCTCAATTTTGAAAATGGTGGAAAACATTTTAGATTTTGAATTCTATAAAATTCTATAAAAATTTTAAAATTCTAAAAACTTTTTCTTAAATTTGGACTCATGTAAAAGACATTCAATATTCATTCAATACAAAAAAAAATCATTCATTTCTCAAAATTTGCAAAAACATTTAACATTTAAGCTTGTCGTTTAGTTGAATTTTGTTCAAATTTTAATAAGTTTCTCTTAAATTTTGAAAACCATTAATAGACATTCAATATCAAAAAAAGGCTTTTTCATTTCAATTTTCGTAAAATTTTTTGCATCAAATTTTATATTCCAATAAGTTTTTCTCAAACTTTCAAAAGCGTTTACGAGTTAAGCTTCAAAAAATACAGCGGAGAAAAAAATAAAAAAGGTCATTCATTTAAATTTGTTTCAATTTTAATATTTCAATAACTTTTTCTCAAATTTTGAAAAACGTTTACGTTTTCCATTTCATTCTGTTGAATTTTGTTAACATTGTAATATTTCAATAAGTTTTTCGGAAAGTTTGAAAAACGTCATATAGTTGAACTTGCTTAAATTTTTATATTTCAATAAGTTTTTATTAAGTTTTGCAAAACGTTTAAGATTGAAAATCTACAGGAGAGCAAACAAAAAAGGGCGTTTAATTGAATTTGCTTTTGTTTAAATGTTAATATTTCAATAAGTTTCTCTTTAATTTGGAAAATTTATATGTAAATGATTGTGTTGTGTCTTTTATCTGTCTATATTGTGAAAAGATAATATTTATTGAATTATTATATAAATAACGTAGATTTATTATATATTAATTAATATTATAGTTAACAATAAATTATTCTTTATTCTATTTTCAGGAAATTAATGGTTAAACATCTATTACTGGAAGAACGAATTATTATTGCAACAAGTTGGATTAAATATAAGATAGTGGTAAATATATACATGTGATCTACAATAAACACACAGCAAAATACCACAACCAAATCTACAATATGTTTAAAAAAATGACAACAAATTTTTTTGATAATAGTAATTATGCCAGTATTGTATGTGTGAAGAAAATTTATTAACATTATTTTATTCTTTTACAGGTTCAATTTAAAATAGTTTATAATAAAACACAAATAACAATTATTAAAAAGGAAATGAAAACCATATAAAAAAGGAAAAAGTGTGTGAACGTAGAGGGATATAAATATGAATCCCTGTGCCATTAAAAGTAGACGTTTAGAGTCCGTTGGTTATGAACAATTTTGTGACGTGCATTTCTATAACTGGTTGCGACTATTTAAGCTATAAATAGGATGATAAAATAAGAGCAATAGCGGATAAAATAAAGGTAAAGTTATTATAAATTCATTTTATATATACATAGCTATAGATTACCATTTAAAACTGTTTAAAGCCATATAGAACAAACAAAAATATAGCGCTTTAATAAATGTCCATTATAACAACACGATTTATGACAAATCAAAGTTTCAACCAAAAATATTCAAATCCGTGTTGCCAAAGACAAATATTAAGTAAATATTAAATGTTGTTACATATGGGTAAAAACCGGTAGCGATATTCAATGAAATGTGTTTTGTTTATACCATTTCTTTCATAAATAAATTATATATTCTTTAATACTAAAAATTGCTCAAAGACAAACGATGCAACATTTTCATTTCTAAAGTCTTACTAAATATTGTTTACTAATTTTTGTTACTTACTCTTTTTGCATATTTAGTAAACAAATGTTATTAATGTGAAATATGCAAATATGCAACGGCCACCAGAAACTTTTATTTTAATTCATAGCTACGTTAGAAGAAATAAATAATTTTTATACATATTAAGATATATGCATATAGTTGTATTTCAATTCATTATCGATTATTGTATCTAAATTGTATGACAGACCAAATGGCTAGGTAATGCAAATATTGAAATCACATTTAATTAGTTTCATTCGTGCTTAAAAAATAAAAATTTTCATATGAACATGTCGTTCTACACACACCATTCATACATATATGTTTAAAATACCAATCATCTTTCATTTTTATATTATTGGCACACATTTTTACAAAAATTTCTTAATTAAACATTTCCTTAAAGATTTTAATTAATCATATTACAATAAATAGACGGAAATCTGCCTTTAATTAAAAAATGTATACAGCATCCGGATTTTTTAACAATTATTCTACTTTTAAATATATTGATTGATTCGGTTTCGGCGAATGATTATTGTTATTTAAAGAATTTTAATTAATGTAATTGCATTATAAATAATTAAATGTTCCGCTGAATAGCTATCTACCTATGTTCGATTTAAAAAACAAAAACAAGTGACATGAAAACAAAAAAAAAAAAAAAGAGATAATACGCTCATAAAAATTTCTTTTGTATCTCAAAGTAATGAAATACAGAGCAACACAGTTTACATTTTTCCAATTTTGATCGATATAGAAATTCATATAATTGCTTTGTTTTTCATACGACATTTACATTAGCAAATATTTTCTCATATTTTTTCAACGATTTTTAAACAAATAACATTCCATTCAAAACCATAGACAATAAAAAATATTTATTTGCCGTTCGTACTGTACTTATGCAATTTATTTTAGTTCTGTTTTATGAAATTTACCTTTAGAACATAGATTATTTATGATAATGTAAGTAACTACTTAAAAATTATTTTCCTCTTTGTTGCCTTTACTTATAAATTATAATATTCATTAAATGGTTAATAAGTTATTATTTTTTTTTTTCATTTAAATTAACATTGGCAATGAAAATAACCCACGAAAGTTTTTGAAATATATTTTTGTCTGATATTTGTGTGACTCGAAGGTTTATAATGTGTTTATATTTTTCCCTCAATTAAAATTTAAAAAAAAATTAAACATATTACTTGTAGCAATTTAAGGCAACAATTTTCAATTTATTCCTTAGAGTTTTGCTATGATTCTAATATACAGATTGATTAATTTCATTTTTACCTTCGATGTATATATATGATTTTTCACAAAAAAGAAAGATATCTTCTAGTACTTGCCAATCTAATTTTATGCAAAATGTACATGTACACTATATTAAAAAAAAACATATTTACACTTATAGCATATTGTATTTAAGTTCAGTAGTAATTGACCTGAAATTAATATATATAAAATAATTTACTAAGTTTTAAGAATAGATATAATTTAATATAAATAATTAAGATTTTAAAATATTTTCATAAATTCAATTAAATAGGTGGAATCACAATTTATTTGCGAATATATCATAATGAAATTGTTTTATTTTTGTTGTAGCAATATACTTGCAAATTTTGTTAATTTTTTTACTTAAGTTTTCTGAATTTCGTAAAAAAATTTCATCATTATATAACCTATAATAAATGGGGAACATACATACAATATTATTCCAAATTTCCATTCATATTTATTCAACGTCAAAGTCAAATCTCGATTTAGATGATTTTTTTTTACATTTGATAAAATTGAGATAATTGGTTTATATTTTTTATAGCTGATATTTTGGTGGATATATTGATTTCATTTGGAAATGCGTTGGAGATGATCGATTAATCTGTAGGTAATAATAGATTACTATGTTTGTCGACTAACATAGTATTTTTCATATAAGAATCGAGCTACTACCCTTATTCGACATGCTTGAGATGATTCATCACCTTCAATAAATTACGAATTTTATAATTGATGCAAGGTTACTCTCATTTTTGTACAAAAAATTACTAATCTTGTGCTGTCACTGAGTGTTTCATCGAGCTGCATGATAAATTTTTAAGAATTTTTCACATGCTTGTTTTCATGTCTTTTTATTTTTCTTGCACTAACAGACAACCAAATTGGAGGGCTGATATGTGTTAAATATTAACTGCTGATATGTGTTAAATATTAATTGTTCACAAACGATGGATTATTGTAAAATAAAATCCTGCTTCTAATAAAATATAATAGCAGTTTTATGTCACTACTGGCATTTGGGTATTTAAGATTTTCAAATATCTACATATTCATTCAGTTCGAAAATCTTTTATGCACCAGTAGATATTTAAGTAACCGATACAAGTTATTTATATAGCGAAATTGTTGGGGCCCGAAAAACACTTGTGAAATTCAACCATCCTTGGCAATTGAATGTAGGAGTTTTACGTGACGCCAGACATTCAGCCATATTTTTAAGTTCTTCAAAAGTTCATTTCGGCACTTCCGTTTGTAAGTAAATATAATTACATATATAATGTAATATGTAAATTATAAAAAATGTTTGTAATATAATAAAAAATGACAATATAGTTATAGTCTTTTACATACTTTTACTTTTTTTGCAGTTTGAAATTTAAAGCAAGTGCACTAAGTCATAAACCATTATACATTAATGAGGAGTCCTTGAATCAATTGTTAAAACATAAGTTTTTTATGGTTTTCACCATTAATAATTTGGTTTAAATCAA
>PYHX02000467.1:91233-221233 GCA_004302925.2 Cochliomyia hominivorax
ATAAATGGAATGATTGGCCTTAAACAAAAATGCATATTTGGAAATCGTGTGCTAAGCAAAAAACGCTCATATACATAACATGATATGCAGTATCGAATACTCCAAATGTTTTAACACGATTTTGATACATCGTCGTATGCAAGTTGATACAACAAATATGTACTTTTTTCATCCTAAATACTGATTCTCATCATCCAGCACGTGCATCCATTATGTATAGTACATTGCTACCACTGTTGGATGCAAGCTTAAATCTGAATTTTGCAAAGTTAGAAAAATCTTTTTATTGTATTGAATGAATATTGAATGTGTTTTACATGAGCCAAATGGTTTTCAAAATTGAATAAAAAAATAGTAGAATTTAAAAATTTTGATAGAAGAATAGCAAACGGCAAGCTAAAATTTAAAATTTTTTTCCACCATTTTCAATATTGAGGACCTTTTTTTTTTTTTTTTTTTTTTTTTTTTGGTCCTCACTTTTTTCAGAGGTAAAAATCTACCAAAATTTTCTTCAACTTTCAACAAATTTAAATTGAGGACCTTTTTTTTTTTTTTTTTTTTTTTTTTTTGCTCCGCACTTTTTTTAAAGCGGAAATTTAGAAGGTTTTTGAAAATTTTAGAGAACCTTAGTAAAATTGGAGCAAATTTAAATGAATGACTTTTTTTTTTTGCTCCTCACTTTTTTTCAAAGGTAAAATTTTCTTAAAATTTTAGCAAATTTAAATTTGATTACCTTTTTTTTTTTTTTTTTTTTTTTTTTTGCTCCTTACTTTCTTTCAAAACGGAGATTGGTTTTTAAAAATTTTAGAAAAACTTAGTAAACTGTAAGCAAATTTAAATGAATGACTTTCTTTTTTGCTTCTCAGTATTTTTCAAAGCTTTAAGCGTATATGTTTTTCTAAATTTCAGAAAATCTTATTACAATCTTAAAATTTAAACGAATTTTGTATTAATGACTTTTTTTGTTTTTTTGTTTTGCTCCTCTGAAGATTTTCGAGCTTAAATCTTAAATGCTTTTTTTTAATTTACGAGAAACTTCTTTTTTGCTTCCCTGTAGTTTTCAAAGCTTCAACCACAAGAAGAATAAAGAAAAAAATAAATAAATATTAAAAATATTTAAATTATTAAAAATCTAATTTATGGAAAAATAAAATAGTTTTAATTATTTATAAATTAAAATTATTTTTAATTATTTATAAAATTTTAAAACTCGAATTATTTTTTTAGTACTTTTCTGAATAAGCAAAATTGAACGGAATCTAAAGAAGCTTAAACAAAATCTATCGGTATGGAATTGAAACCGTTCCGAACGAAATGTGTAACAGGTCTAATAATTTGATTGTGAGTAAATTAATTTTTTTTATCAAATAACTGAATCACAATTTTTTCCCCTTTTTAATTTTTTCAAAAACATTTCTTGTTGTCTTATAATTTAATTGTTAAAAAATTAAATCGATTATAAAATTACTGAATTTCAAATCAAATTCAGCTCTTGTTTGTTAAAATGCATTTGCATTAAAGATCGGTAATTTTATGGGTTTCGTAAAATTAGTTTAAAAATTTTAAATTCTTGTAAAATTATATAAGTACGTAAATATGCAAGTATATTTGGTGCTTAGTAATCTAATAAATATGAATATTCAAATTACATATTTATTTGAAATAATAATTTTAAAAATTTCTTTTAGCATATTCATCACGATTACAATAAAAAATGAATAAAGAAATAATGTTAGGTATTTAATTTGTGTATAGACTTTACCACTAGATCATAAATATTGAATGATCATTATATGTGAACTTGGTTAATTCATAAAAAGCGCATTTATTATACTCATTTGTGCAAGATCGAACCCGAAAAATTGACGAAGAGTTCCAGTAGTGCATATTCGGAGTCGTGTGCTATATTACATATAATTTTCATAAAATGCTTCCCAAAGAATTTAATTTGTATGTTATCAAGTTGTTGTGCAGCAGGAGAGAGTATGAATTTTTATATAATATCAAATAATGAATAATCAGAAATATCGAGTGAAAAAATTAGCAACAGACAATTGACTAAATTTTTGTATGCCATAATCTGTTTTTATTGAACACTACATATATATAGTATGTCCATATATAATAGTATATCCTTTTTAGAATTTTGCTAGTATAAGTTTTGGCATAGCACAATATCATATTTTCATTTTAATAGTTTATTTTTTCTACTTACGATAATTATTATTTTATTTTATGTGTCAGCATCCCTTTATATTCATGAATAAAGAAGGAGTAGGTAAGGCGCAATATCTGTAGACATTAAAAAATAAAAAAAAATATTAATTAATCATAATAACATATCAGTTTAAGATAAAACTCACCATAAAAACAACTATATATAAACTATTTTACGAGTAGTGAAGATCAGTATGAACTTCTCCATGCCTTCTCTTTGAAACTAAATCTTGATTTCATTGTGTGCGGTTCAGAGTCGGTCTGTAGTGGACATCAGCTATATATTCTTTATGAAACTTCATATCGAGTTCATACACAAACACTTCATGATGATCAAACTTTGGATTATTTATAAAAGGCTGCAGTATTATCGCATCATATGTACTATAAAATACAAATAAAAATGTTAGTCGCTGATCTGATTAGATTCAATTATTACTTTTTGTGAACAAATATTTATTTTACACTACTCATGTGACATGACAAATACGTACATTTCTCAACCCAAATATTAGTTTTTAATATCAACTACTACTAAGAATATAATTTACTTTGGCCAGAAGTTGCTACAAATATAAATTGTATATTCAATTACTTGTTGTTTCACTTGCAATTGTAATATCAGAGCCTGTATCAATGCTAACGGCTACGACAGGACTTACACTTACTTGGTTTGCCGGCACATAAAATATATATAAGACTCATGAATGAATATATCATAAGTTAGAATAAATATCAAACAACCCACATCGACTACATAACAATGAAAGGATTTAGTACTAATAATGACATCAAATGTTTAATTTTTATGAATATGCCAATAAATGGAATGATTGGCCTTAAACAAAAATGCATATTTGGAAAATCGTGTGCTAAGCAAAAAACGCTCATATACATAACATGATATGCAGTATCGAATACTCCAAATGTTTAACACGATTTTGATACATCGTCGTATGCAAGTGATACAACAAATATGTACTTTTTTCATCCTAAATACTGATTCTCATCATCCAGCACGTGCATCCATTATGTATAGTACATTGCTACCACTGTTGGATGCAAGCTTAAATCTGAATTTTGCAAAGTTAGAAAAATCTTTTTATTGTATTGAATGAATATTGAATGTGTTTTACATGAGCCAAATGGTTTTCAAAATTGAATAAAAAAATAGTAGAATTTAAAAATTTTGATAGAAGAATAGCAAACGGCAAGCTAAAATTTAAAATTTTTTTCCACCATTTTCAATATTGAGGACCTTTTTTTTTTTTTTTTTTTTTTTTTTTTTTTTTTGGTCCTCACTTTTTTCAGAGGTAAAAATCTACCAAAATTTTCTTCAACTTTCAACAAATTTAAATTGAGGACCTTTTTTTTTTTTTTTTTTTTTTTTTTTGCTCCGCACTTTTTTTAAAGCGGAAATTTAGAAGGTTTTTGAAAATTTTAGAGAACCTTAGTAAAATTGGAGCAAATTTAAATGAATGACTTTTTTTTTTTTGCTCCTCACTTTTTTTCAAAGGTAAAATTTTCTTAAAATTTTAGCAAATTTAAATTTGATTACCTTTTTTTTTTTTTTTTTTTTTTTTTTTTTTTGCTCCTTACTTTCTTTCAAAACGGAGATTGGTTTTTAAAAATTTTAGAAAAACTTAGTAAACTGTAAGCAAATTTAAATGAATGACTTTCTTTTTTGCTTCTCAGTATTTTTCAAAGCTTTAAGCGTATATGTTTTTCTAAATTTCAGAAAATCTTATTACAATCTTAAAATTTAAACGAATTTTGTATTAATGACTTTTTTTGTTTTTTTGTTTTGCTCCTCTGAAGATTTTCGAGCTTAAATCTTAAATGCTTTTTTTTAATTTACGAGAAACTTCTTTTTTGCTTCCCTGTAGTTTTCAAAGCTTCAACCACAAGAAGAATAAAGAAAAAAATAAATAAATATTAAAAATATTTAAATTATTAAAAATCTAATTTATGGAAAAATAAAATAGTTTTAATTATTTATAAATTAAAATTATTTTTAATTATTTATAAAATTTTAAAACTCGAATTATTTTTTTAGTACTTTTCTGAATAAGCAAAATTGAACGGAATCTAAAGAAGCTTAAACAAAATCTATCGGTATGGAATTGAAACCGTTCCGAACGAAATGTGTAACAGGTCTAATAATTTGATTGTGAGTAAATTAATTTTTTTTATCAAATAACTGAATCACAATTTTTTCCCCTTTTTAATTTTTTCAAAAACATTTCTTGTTGTCTTATAATTTAATTGTTAAAAAATTAAATCGATTATAAAATTACTGAATTTCAAATCAAATTCAGCTCTTGTTTGTTAAAATGCATTTGCATTAAAGATCGGTAATTTTATGGGTTTCGTAAAATTAGTTTAAAAATTTTAAATTCTTGTAAAATTATATAAGTACGTAAATATGCAAGTATATTTGGTGCTTAGTAATCTAATAAATATGAATATTCAAATTACATATTTATTTGAAATAATAATTTTAAAAATTTCTTTTAGCATATTCATCACGATTACAATAAAAAATGAATAAAGAAATAATGTTAGGTATTTAATTTGTGTATAGACTTTACCACTAGATCATAAATATTGAATGATCATTATATGTGAACTTGGTTAATTCATAAAAAGCGCATTTATTATACTCATTTGTGCAAGATCGAACCCGAAAAATTGACGAAGAGTTCCAGTAGTGCATATTCGGAGTCGTGTGCTATATTACATATAATTTTCATAAAATGCTTCCCAAAGAATTTAATTTGTATGTTATCAAGTTGTTGTGCAGCAGGAGAGAGTATGAATTTTTATATAATATCAAATAATGAATAATCAGAAATATCGAGTGAAAAAATTAGCAACAGACAATTGACTAAATTTTTGTATGCCATAATCTGTTTTTATTGAACACTACATATATATAGTATGTCCATATATAATAGTATATCCTTTTTAGAATTTTGCTAGTATAAGTTTTGGCATAGCACAATATCATATTTTCATTTTAATAGTTTATTTTTTCTACTTACGATAATTATTATTTTATTTTATGTGTCAGCATCCCTTTATATTCATGAATAAAGAAGGAGTAGGTAAGGCGCAATATCTGTAGACATTAAAAAATAAAAAAAAATATTAATTAATCATAATAACATATCAGTTTAAGATAAAACTCACCATAAAAACAACTATATATAAACTATTTTACGAGTAGTGAAGATCAGTATGAACTTCTCCATGCCTTCTCTTTGAAACTAAATCTTGATTTCATTGTGTGCGGTTCAGAGTCGGTCTGTAGTGGACATCAGCTATATATTCTTTATGAAACTTCATATCGAGTTCATACACAAACACTTCATGATGATCAAACTTTGGATTATTTATAAAAGGCTGCAGTATTATCGCATCATATGTACTATAAAATACAAATAAAAATGTTAGTCGCTGATCTGATTAGATTCAATTATTACTTTTTGTGAACAAATATTTATTTTACACTACTCATGTGACATGACAAATACGTACATTTCTCAACCCAAATATTAGTTTTTAATATCAACTACTACTAAGAATATAATTTACTTTGGCCAGAAGTTGCTACAAATATAAATTGTATATTCAATTACTTGTTGTTTCACTTGCAATTGTAATATCAGAGCCTGTATCAATGCTAACGGCTACGACAGGACTTACACTTACTTGGTTTGCCGGCACATAAAATATATATAAGACTCATGAATGAATATATCATAAGTTAGAATAAATATCAAACAACCCACATCGACTACATAACAATGAAAGGATTTAGTACTAATAATGACATCAAATGTTTAATTTTTATGAATATGCCAATAAATGGAATGATTGGCCTTAAACAAAAATGCATATTTGGAAAATCGTGTGCTAAGCAAAAAACGCTCATATACATAACATGATATGCAGTATCGAATACTCCAAATGTTTAACACGATTTTGATACATCGTCGTATGCAAGTGATACAACAAATATGTACTTTTTTCATCCTAAATACTGATTCTCATCATCCAGCACGTGCATCCATTATGTATAGTACATTGCTACCACTGTTGGATGCAAGCTTAAATCTGAATTTTGCAAAGTTAGAAAAATCTTTTTATTGTATTGAATGAATATTGAATGTGTTTTACATGAGCCAAATGGTTTTCAAAATTGAATAAAAAAATAGTAGAATTTAAAAATTTTGATAGAAGAATAGCAAACGGCAAGCTAAAATTTAAAATTTTTTTCCACCATTTTCAATATTGAGGACCTTTTTTTTTTTTTTTTTTTTTTTTTTTTTTTTTTGGTCCTCACTTTTTTCAGAGGTAAAAATCTACCAAAATTTTCTTCAACTTTCAACAAATTTAAATTGAGGACCTTTTTTTTTTTTTTTTTTTTTTTTTTGCTCCGCACTTTTTTTAAAGCGGAAATTTAGAAGGTTTTTGAAAATTTTAGAGAACCTTAGTAAAATTGGAGCAAATTTAAATGAATGACTTTTTTTTTTTTGCTCCTCACTTTTTTTCAAAGGTAAAATTTTCTTAAAATTTTAGCAAATTTAAATTTGATTACCTTTTTTTTTTTTTTTTTTTTTTTTTTTTTTGCTCCTTACTTTCTTTCAAAACGGAGATTGGTTTTTAAAAATTTTAGAAAAACTTAGTAAACTGTAAGCAAATTTAAATGAATGACTTTCTTTTTTGCTTCTCAGTATTTTTCAAAGCTTTAAGCGTATATGTTTTTCTAAATTTCAGAAAATCTTATTACAATCTTAAAATTTAAACGAATTTTGTATTAATGACTTTTTTTGTTTTTTTGTTTTGCTCCTCTGAAGATTTTCGAGCTTAAATCTTAAATGCTTTTTTTTAATTTACGAGAAACTTCTTTTTTGCTTCCCTGTAGTTTTCAAAGCTTCAACCACAAGAAGAATAAAGAAAAAAATAAATAAATATTAAAAATATTTAAATTATTAAAAATCTAATTTATGGAAAAATAAAATAGTTTTAATTATTTATAAATTAAAATTATTTTTAATTATTTATAAAATTTTAAAACTCGAATTATTTTTTTAGTACTTTTCTGAATAAGCAAAATTGAACGGAATCTAAAGAAGCTTAAACAAAATCTATCGGTATGGAATTGAAACCGTTCCGAACGAAATGTGTAACAGGTCTAATAATTTGATTGTGAGTAAATTAATTTTTTTTATCAAATAACTGAATCACAATTTTTTCCCCTTTTTAATTTTTTCAAAAACATTTCTTGTTGTCTTATAATTTAATTGTTAAAAAATTAAATCGATTATAAAATTACTGAATTTCAAATCAAATTCAGCTCTTGTTTGTTAAAATGCATTTGCATTAAAGATCGGTAATTTTATGGGTTTCGTAAAATTAGTTTAAAAATTTTAAATTCTTGTAAAATTATATAAGTACGTAAATATGCAAGTATATTTGGTGCTTAGTAATCTAATAAATATGAATATTCAAATTACATATTTATTTGAAATAATAATTTTAAAAATTTCTTTTAGCATATTCATCACGATTACAATAAAAAATGAATAAAGAAATAATGTTAGGTATTTAATTTGTGTATAGACTTTACCACTAGATCATAAATATTGAATGATCATTATATGTGAACTTGGTTAATTCATAAAAAGCGCATTTATTATACTCATTTGTGCAAGATCGAACCCGAAAAATTGACGAAGAGTTCCAGTAGTGCATATTCGGAGTCGTGTGCTATATTACATATAATTTTCATAAAATGCTTCCCAAAGAATTTAATTTGTATGTTATCAAGTTGTTGTGCAGCAGGAGAGAGTATGAATTTTTATATAATATCAAATAATGAATAATCAGAAATATCGAGTGAAAAAATTAGCAACAGACAATTGACTAAATTTTTGTATGCCATAATCTGTTTTTATTGAACACTACATATATATAGTATGTCCATATATAATAGTATATCCTTTTTAGAATTTTGCTAGTATAAGTTTTGGCATAGCACAATATCATATTTTCATTTTAATAGTTTATTTTTTCTACTTACGATAATTATTATTTTATTTTATGTGTCAGCATCCCTTTATATTCATGAATAAAGAAGGAGTAGGTAAGGCGCAATATCTGTAGACATTAAAAAATAAAAAAAAATATTAATTAATCATAATAACATATCAGTTTAAGATAAAACTCACCATAAAAACAACTATATATAAACTATTTTACGAGTAGTGAAGATCAGTATGAACTTCTCCATGCCTTCTCTTTGAAACTAAATCTTGATTTCATTGTGTGCGGTTCAGAGTCGGTCTGTAGTGGACATCAGCTATATATTCTTTATGAAACTTCATATCGAGTTCATACACAAACACTTCATGATGATCAAACTTTGGATTATTTATAAAAGGCTGCAGTATTATCGCATCATATGTACTATAAAATACAAATAAAAATGTTAGTCGCTGATCTGATTAGATTCAATTATTACTTTTTGTGAACAAATATTTATTTTACACTACTCATGTGACATGACAAATACGTACATTTCTCAACCCAAATATTAGTTTTTAATATCAACTACTACTAAGAATATAATTTACTTTGGCCAGAAGTTGCTACAAATATAAATTGTATATTCAATTACTTGTTGTTTCACTTGCAATTGTAATATCAGAGCCTGTATCAATGCTAACGGCTACGACAGGACTTACACTTACTTGGTTTGCCGGCACATAAAATATATATAAGACTCATGAATGAATATATCATAAGTTAGAATAAATATCAAACAACCCACATCGACTACATAACAATGAAAGGATTTAGTACTAATAATGACATCAAATGTTTAATTTTTATGAATATGCCAATAAATGGAATGATTGGCCTTAAACAAAAATGCATATTTGGAAAATCGTGTGCTAAGCAAAAAACGCTCATATACATAACATGATATGCAGTATCGAATACTCCAAATGTTTAACACGATTTTGATACATCGTCGTATGCAAGTGATACAACAAATATGTACTTTTTTCATCCTAAATACTGATTCTCATCATCCAGCACGTGCATCCATTATGTATAGTACATTGCTACCACTGTTGGATGCAAGCTTAAATCTGAATTTTGCAAAGTTAGAAAAATCTTTTTATTGTATTGAATGAATATTGAATGTGTTTTACATGAGCCAAATGGTTTTCAAAATTGAATAAAAAAATAGTAGAATTTAAAAATTTTGATAGAAGAATAGCAAACGGCAAGCTAAAATTTAAAATTTTTTTTTTTTGGTCTCACTTTTCAGGAATCTACCAAATTTTTAACTTCAACAAATTAAATTGAGGACCTTTTTTTTTTTTTTTTTTTTTTTTTTTGCTCCGCACTTTTTTTAAAGCGGAAATTTAGAAGGTTTTTGAAAATTTTAGAGAACCTTAGTAAAATTGGAGCAAATTTAAATGAATGACTTTTTTTTTTTTGCTCCTCACTTTTTTTCAAAGGTAAAATTTTCTTAAAATTTTAGCAAATTTAAATTTGATTACCTTTTTTTTTTTTTTTTTTTTTTTTTTGCTCCTTACTTTTTTCAAAACGGAGATTGGTTTTTAAAAATTTTAGAAAAACTTAGTAAACTGTAAGCAAATTTAAATGAATGACTTTCTTTTTGCTTCTCAGTATTTTTCAAAGCTTTAAGCGTATATGTTTTTCTAAATTTCAGAAAATCTTATTACAATCTTAAAATTTAAACGAATTTTGTATTAATGACTTTTTTGTTTTTTTGTTTTGCTCCTCTGAAGATTTTCGAGCTTAAATCTTAAATGCTTTTTTTTAATTTACGAGAAACTTCTTTTTTGCTTCCCTGTAGTTTTCAAAGCTTCAACCACAAGAAGAATAAAGAAAAAAATAAATAAATATTAAAAATATTTAAATTATTAAAAATCTAATTTATGGAAAAATAAAATAGTTTTAATTATTTATAAATTAAAATTATTTTTAATTATTTATAAAATTTTAAAACTCGAATTATTTTTTTAGTACTTTTCTGAATAAGCAAAATTGAACGGAATCTAAAGAAGCTTAAACAAAATCTATCGGTATGGAATTGAAACCGTTCCGAACGAAATGTGTAACAGGTCTAATAATTTGATTGTGAGTAAATTAATTTTTTTTATCAAATAACTGAATCACAATTTTTTCCCCTTTTTAATTTTTTCAAAAACATTTCTTGTTGTCTTATAATTTAATTGTTAAAAAATTAAATCGATTATAAAATTACTGAATTTCAAATCAAATTCAGCTCTTGTTTGTTAAAATGCATTTGCATTAAAGATCGGTAATTTTATGGGTTTCGTAAAATTAGTTTAAAAATTTTAAATTCTTGTAAAATTATATAAGTACGTAAATATGCAAGTATATTTGGTGCTTAGTAATCTAATAAATATGAATATTCAAATTACATATTTATTTGAAATAATAATTTTAAAAATTTCTTTTAGCATATTCATCACGATTACAATAAAAAATGAATAAAGAAATAATGTTAGGTATTTAATTTGTGTATAGACTTTACCACTAGATCATAAATATTGAATGATCATTATATGTGAACTTGGTTAATTCATAAAAAGCGCATTTATTATACTCATTTGTGCAAGATCGAACCCGAAAAATTGACGAAGAGTTCCAGTAGTGCATATTCGGAGTCGTGTGCTATATTACATATAATTTTCATAAAATGCTTCCCAAAGAATTTAATTTGTATGTTATCAAGTTGTTGTGCAGCAGGAGAGAGTATGAATTTTTATATAATATCAAATAATGAATAATCAGAAATATCGAGTGAAAAAATTAGCAACAGACAATTGACTAAATTTTTGTATGCCATAATCTGTTTTTATTGAACACTACATATATATAGTATGTCCATATATAATAGTATATCCTTTTTAGAATTTTGCTAGTATAAGTTTTGGCATAGCACAATATCATATTTTCATTTTAATAGTTTATTTTTTCTACTTACGATAATTATTATTTTATTTTATGTGTCAGCATCCCTTTATATTCATGAATAAAGAAGGAGTAGGTAAGGCGCAATATCTGTAGACATTAAAAAATAAAAAAAAATATTAATTAATCATAATAACATATCAGTTTAAGATAAAACTCACCATAAAAACAACTATATATAAACTATTTTACGAGTAGTGAAGATCAGTATGAACTTCTCCATGCCTTCTCTTTGAAACTAAATCTTGATTTCATTGTGTGCGGTTCAGAGTCGGTCTGTAGTGGACATCAGCTATATATTCTTTATGAAACTTCATATCGAGTTCATACACAAACACTTCATGATGATCAAACTTTGGATTATTTATAAAAGGCTGCAGTATTATCGCATCATATGTACTATAAAATACAAATAAAAATGTTAGTCGCTGATCTGATTAGATTCAATTATTACTTTTTGTGAACAAATATTTATTTTACACTACTCATGTGACATGACAAATACGTACATTTCTCAACCCAAATATTAGTTTTTAATATCAACTACTACTAAGAATATAATTTACTTTGGCCAGAAGTTGCTACAAATATAAATTGTATATTCAATTACTTGTTGTTTCACTTGCAATTGTAATATCAGAGCCTGTATCAATGCTAACGGCTACGACAGGACTTACACTTACTTGGTTTGCCGGCACATAAAATATATATAAGACTCATGAATGAATATATCATAAGTTAGAATAAATATCAAACAACCCACATCGACTACATAACAATGAAAGGATTTAGTACTAATAATGACATCAAATGTTTAATTTTTATGAATATGCCAATAAATGGAATGATTGGCCTTAAACAAAAATGCATATTTGGAAAATCGTGTGCTAAGCAAAAAACGCTCATATACATAACATGATATGCAGTATCGAATACTCCAAATGTTTAACACGATTTTGATACATCGTCGTATGCAAGTGATACAACAAATATGTACTTTTTTCATCCTAAATACTGATTCTCATCATCCAGCACGTGCATCCATTATGTATAGTACATTGCTACCACTGTTGGATGCAAGCTTAAATCTGAATTTTGCAAAGTTAGAAAAATCTTTTTATTGTATTGAATGAATATTGAATGTGTTTTACATGAGCCAAATGGTTTTCAAAATTGAATAAAAAAATAGTAGAATTTAAAAATTTTGATAGAAGAATAGCAAACGGCAAGCTAAAATTTAAATTTTTTCCCATTTCAATTGGGACCTTTTTTTTTTTTTTTTTTTTTTGGTCCTCACTTTTTCAGAGGTAAAAATCTACCAAAATTTTCTTCAACTTTCAACAAATTTAAATGAGGACCTTTTTTTTTTTTTTTTTTTTTTTTTTTGCTCCGCACTTTTTTTAAAGCGGAAATTTAGAAGGTTTTTGAAAATTTTAGAGAACCTTAGTAAAATTGGAGCAAATTTAAATGAATGACTTTTTTTTTTTTGCTCCTCACTTTTTTTCAAAGGTAAAATTTTCTTAAAATTTTAGCAAATTTAAATTTGATTACCTTTTTTTTTTTTTTTTTTTTTTTTTTTTGCTCCTTACTTTCTTTCAAAACGGAGATTGGTTTTTAAAAATTTTAGAAAAACTTAGTAAACTGTAAGCAAATTTAAATGAATGACTTTCTTTTTTGCTTCTCAGTATTTTTCAAAGCTTTAAGCGTATATGTTTTTCTAAATTTCAGAAAATCTTATTACAATCTTAAAATTTAAACGAATTTTGTATTAATGACTTTTTTTGTTTTTTTGTTTTGCTCCTCTGAAGATTTTCGAGCTTAAATCTTAAATGCTTTTTTTTAATTTACGAGAAACTTCTTTTTTGCTTCCCTGTAGTTTTCAAAGCTTCAACCACAAGAAGAATAAAGAAAAAAATAAATAAATATTAAAAATATTTAAATTATTAAAAATCTAATTTATGGAAAAATAAAATAGTTTTAATTATTTATAAATTAAAATTATTTTTAATTATTTATAAAATTTTAAAACTCGAATTATTTTTTTAGTACTTTTCTGAATAAGCAAAATTGAACGGAATCTAAAGAAGCTTAAACAAAATCTATCGGTATGGAATTGAAACCGTTCCGAACGAAATGTGTAACAGGTCTAATAATTTGATTGTGAGTAAATTAATTTTTTTTATCAAATAACTGAATCACAATTTTTTCCCCTTTTTAATTTTTTCAAAAACATTTCTTGTTGTCTTATAATTTAATTGTTAAAAAATTAAATCGATTATAAAATTACTGAATTTCAAATCAAATTCAGCTCTTGTTTGTTAAAATGCATTTGCATTAAAGATCGGTAATTTTATGGGTTTCGTAAAATTAGTTTAAAAATTTTAAATTCTTGTAAAATTATATAAGTACGTAAATATGCAAGTATATTTGGTGCTTAGTAATCTAATAAATATGAATATTCAAATTACATATTTATTTGAAATAATAATTTTAAAAATTTCTTTTAGCATATTCATCACGATTACAATAAAAAATGAATAAAGAAATAATGTTAGGTATTTAATTTGTGTATAGACTTTACCACTAGATCATAAATATTGAATGATCATTATATGTGAACTTGGTTAATTCATAAAAAGCGCATTTATTATACTCATTTGTGCAAGATCGAACCCGAAAAATTGACGAAGAGTTCCAGTAGTGCATATTCGGAGTCGTGTGCTATATTACATATAATTTTCATAAAATGCTTCCCAAAGAATTTAATTTGTATGTTATCAAGTTGTTGTGCAGCAGGAGAGAGTATGAATTTTTATATAATATCAAATAATGAATAATCAGAAATATCGAGTGAAAAAATTAGCAACAGACAATTGACTAAATTTTTGTATGCCATAATCTGTTTTTATTGAACACTACATATATATAGTATGTCCATATATAATAGTATATCCTTTTTAGAATTTTGCTAGTATAAGTTTTGGCATAGCACAATATCATATTTTCATTTTAATAGTTTATTTTTTCTACTTACGATAATTATTATTTTATTTTATGTGTCAGCATCCCTTTATATTCATGAATAAAGAAGGAGTAGGTAAGGCGCAATATCTGTAGACATTAAAAAATAAAAAAAAATATTAATTAATCATAATAACATATCAGTTTAAGATAAAACTCACCATAAAAACAACTATATATAAACTATTTTACGAGTAGTGAAGATCAGTATGAACTTCTCCATGCCTTCTCTTTGAAACTAAATCTTGATTTCATTGTGTGCGGTTCAGAGTCGGTCTGTAGTGGACATCAGCTATATATTCTTTATGAAACTTCATATCGAGTTCATACACAAACACTTCATGATGATCAAACTTTGGATTATTTATAAAAGGCTGCAGTATTATCGCATCATATGTACTATAAAATACAAATAAAAATGTTAGTCGCTGATCTGATTAGATTCAATTATTACTTTTTGTGAACAAATATTTATTTTACACTACTCATGTGACATGACAAATACGTACATTTCTCAACCCAAATATTAGTTTTTAATATCAACTACTACTAAGAATATAATTTACTTTGGCCAGAAGTTGCTACAAATATAAATTGTATATTCAATTACTTGTTGTTTCACTTGCAATTGTAATATCAGAGCCTGTATCAATGCTAACGGCTACGACAGGACTTACACTTACTTGGTTTGCCGGCACATAAAATATATATAAGACTCATGAATGAATATATCATAAGTTAGAATAAATACCAAACAACCCACATCGACTACATAACAATGAAAGGATTTAGTACTAATAATGACATCAAATGTTTAATTTTTATGAATATGCCAATAAATGGAATGATTGGCCTTAAACAAAAATGCATATTTGGAAAATCGTGTGCTAAGCAAAAAACGCTCATATACATAACATGATATGCAGTATCGAATACTCCAAATGTTTAACACGATTTTGATACATCGTCGTATGCAAGTGATACAACAAATATGTACTTTTTTCATCCTAAATACTGATTCTCATCATCCAGCACGTGCATCCATTATGTATAGTACATTGCTACCACTGTTGGATGCAAGCTTAAATCTGAATTTTGCAAAGTTAGAAAAATCTTTTTATTGTATTGAATGAATATTGAATGTGTTTTACATGAGCCAAATGGTTTTCAAAATTGAATAAAAAAATAGTAGAATTTAAAAATTTTGATAGAAGAATAGCAAACGGCAAGCTAAATTAAATTTTTCCCATTCAATTGGACTTTTTTTTTTTTTTTTTTTTGGTCCTCACTTTTTCAGAGGTAAAAATCTACCAAAATTTTCTTCAACTTCAACAAATTTAAATTGAGGACCTTTTTTTTTTTTTTTTTTTTTTTTTTTTTGCTCCGCACTTTTTTTAAAGCGGAAATTTAGAAGGTTTTTGAAAATTTTAGAGAACCTTAGTAAAATTGGAGCAAATTTAAATGAATGACTTTTTTTTTTTGCTCCTCACTTTTTTTCAAAGGTAAAATTTTCTTAAATTTTAGCAAATTTAAATTTGATTACCTTTTTTTTTTTTTTTTTTTTTTTTTGCTCCTTACTTTTCTTTCAAAACGGAGATTGGTTTTTAAAAATTTTAGAAAAACTTAGTAAACTGTAAGCAAATTTAAATGAATGACTTTCTTTTTTGCTTCTCAGTATTTTTCAAAGCTTTAAGCGTATATGTTTTTCTAAATTTCAGAAAATCTTATTACAATCTTAAAATTTAAACGAATTTTGTATTAATGACTTTTTTTGTTTTTTTGTTTTGCTCCTCTGAAGATTTTCGAGCTTAAATCTTAAATGCTTTTTTTTAATTTACGAGAAACTTCTTTTTTGCTTCCCTGTAGTTTTCAAAGCTTCAACCACAAGAAGAATAAAGAAAAAAATAAATAAATATTAAAAATATTTAAATTATTAAAAATCTAATTTATGGAAAAATAAAATAGTTTTAATTATTTATAAATTAAAATTATTTTTAATTATTTATAAAATTTTAAAACTCGAATTATTTTTTTAGTACTTTTCTGAATAAGCAAAATTGAACGGAATCTAAAGAAGCTTAAACAAAATCTATCGGTATGGAATTGAAACCGTTCCGAACGAAATGTGTAACAGGTCTAATAATTTGATTGTGAGTAAATTAATTTTTTTTATCAAATAACTGAATCACAATTTTTTCCCCTTTTTAATTTTTTCAAAAACATTTCTTGTTGTCTTATAATTTAATTGTTAAAAAATTAAATCGATTATAAAATTACTGAATTTCAAATCAAATTCAGCTCTTGTTTGTTAAAATGCATTTGCATTAAAGATCGGTAATTTTATGGGTTTCGTAAAATTAGTTTAAAAATTTTAAATTCTTGTAAAATTATATAAGTACGTAAATATGCAAGTATATTTGGTGCTTAGTAATCTAATAAATATGAATATTCAAATTACATATTTATTTGAAATAATAATTTTAAAAATTTCTTTTAGCATATTCATCACGATTACAATAAAAAATGAATAAAGAAATAATGTTAGGTATTTAATTTGTGTATAGACTTTACCACTAGATCATAAATATTGAATGATCATTATATGTGAACTTGGTTAATTCATAAAAAGCGCATTTATTATACTCATTTGTGCAAGATCGAACCCGAAAAATTGACGAAGAGTTCCAGTAGTGCATATTCGGAGTCGTGTGCTATATTACATATAATTTTCATAAAATGCTTCCCAAAGAATTTAATTTGTATGTTATCAAGTTGTTGTGCAGCAGGAGAGAGTATGAATTTTTATATAATATCAAATAATGAATAATCAGAAATATCGAGTGAAAAAATTAGCAACAGACAATTGACTAAATTTTTGTATGCCATAATCTGTTTTTATTGAACACTACATATATATAGTATGTCCATATATAATAGTATATCCTTTTTAGAATTTTGCTAGTATAAGTTTTGGCATAGCACAATATCATATTTTCATTTTAATAGTTTATTTTTTCTACTTACGATAATTATTATTTTATTTTATGTGTCAGCATCCCTTTATATTCATGAATAAAGAAGGAGTAGGTAAGGCGCAATATCTGTAGACATTAAAAAATAAAAAAAAATATTAATTAATCATAATAACATATCAGTTTAAGATAAAACTCACCATAAAAACAACTATATATAAACTATTTTACGAGTAGTGAAGATCAGTATGAACTTCTCCATGCCTTCTCTTTGAAACTAAATCTTGATTTCATTGTGTGCGGTTCAGAGTCGGTCTGTAGTGGACATCAGCTATATATTCTTTATGAAACTTCATATCGAGTTCATACACAAACACTTCATGATGATCAAACTTTGGATTATTTATAAAAGGCTGCAGTATTATCGCATCATATGTACTATAAAATACAAATAAAAATGTTAGTCGCTGATCTGATTAGATTCAATTATTACTTTTTGTGAACAAATATTTATTTTACACTACTCATGTGACATGACAAATACGTACATTTCTCAACCCAAATATTAGTTTTTAATATCAACTACTACTAAGAATATAATTTACTTTGGCCAGAAGTTGCTACAAATATAAATTGTATATTCAATTACTTGTTGTTTCACTTGCAATTGTAATATCAGAGCCTGTATCAATGCTAACGGCTACGACAGGACTTACCCTTACTTGGTTTGCCGGCACATAAAATATATATAAGACTCATGAATGAATATATCATAAGTTAGAATAAATACCAAACAACCCACATCGACTACATAACAATGAAAGGATTTAGTACTAATAATGACATCAAATGTTTAATTTTTATGAATATGCCAATAAATGGAATGATTGGCCTTAAACAAAAATGCATATTTGGAAAATCGTGTGCTAAGCAAAAAACGCTCATATACATAACATGATATGCAGTATCGAATACTCCAAATGTTTTAACATGATTTTGATACATCGTCGTATGCAAGTGATACAACAAATATGTACTTTTTTCATCCTAAATACTGATTCTCATCATCCCAGCATTGCTACCACTGTGGATGCAAGCTTAAATCTGAATTTGCAAAGTTTAGAAAAATCTTTTTATTGTATTGAATTGAATATTGAATGTGTTTTACATGAGCCAAATGGTTTTCAAAATTGAATAAAAAAATAGTAGAATTTAAAAATTTTGATAGAAGAATAGCAAACGGCAAGCTAAAAATTTAAATTTTTTTTTTTTTTTGGTCCTCACTTTTTCAGAGGTAAAAAATCTACCAAAATTTTCTTCAACTTTCAACAAATTTAAATTGAGGACCTTTTTTTTTTTTTTTTGTTTTTTTTTTTTGCTCCGCCACTTTTTTAAAGCGGAAATTTAGAAGTGTTTGAAAATTTTTAGAGAACCTTAGTAAAATTGGAGCAAATTTAAATGAATGACTTTTTTTTTTTGCTCCTCACTTTTTTTCAAAGGTAAAATTTCTTTAAATTTAGCAAATTTAAATTTGATTACCTTTTTTTTTTTTTTTTTGCTCCTTACTTTTTTTCAAAACGGAGATTGGTTTTTAAAAATTTTAGAAAAACTGTAAGCAAATTTAAATGAATGACTTTCTTTTTTGCTTCTCAGTATTTTTCAAAGCTTTAAGCGTATATGTTTTTCTAAATTTCAGAAAATCTTATTACAATCTTAAAATTTAAACGAATTTTGTATTAATGACTTTTTTTGTTTTTTTGTTTTGCTCCTCTGAAGATTTTCGAGCTTAAATCTTAAATGCTTTTTTTTAATTTACGAGAAACTTCTTTTTTGCTTCCCTGTAGTTTTCAAAGCTTCAACCACAAGAAGAATAAAGAAAAAAATAAATAAATATTAAAAATATTTAAATTATTAAAAATCTAATTTATGGAAAAATAAAATAGTTTTAATTATTTATAAATTAAAATTATTTTTAATTATTTATAAAATTTTAAAACTCGAATTATTTTTTAGTACTTTTCTGAATAAGCAAAATTGAACGGAATCTAAAGAAGCTTAAACAAAATCTATCGGTATGGAATTGAAACCGTTCCGAACGAAATGTGTAACAGGTCTAATAATTTGATTGTGAGTAAATTAATTTTTTTTATCAAATAACTGAATCACAATTTTTTCCCCTTTTTAATTTTTTCAAAAACATTTCTTGTTGTCTTATAATTTAATTGTTAAAAAATTAAATCGATTATAAAATTACTGAATTTCAAATCAAATTCAGCTCTTGTTTGTTAAAATGCATTTGCATTAAAGATCGGTAATTTTATGGGTTTCGTAAAATTAGTTTAAAAATTTTAAATTCTTGTAAAATTATATAAGTACGTAAATATGCAAGTATATTTGGTGCTTAGTAATCTAATAAATATGAATATTCAAATTACATATTTATTTGAAATAATAATTTTAAAAATTTCTTTTAGCATATTCATCACGATTACAATAAAAAATGAATAAAGAAATAATGTTAGGTATTTAATTTGTGTATAGACTTTACCACTAGATCATAAATATTGAATGATCATTATATGTGAACTTGGTTAATTCATAAAAAGCGCATTTATTATACTCATTTGTGCAAGATCGAACCCGAAAAATTGACGAAGAGTTCCAGTAGTGCATATTCGGAGTCGTGTGCTATATTACATATAATTTTCATAAAATGCTTCCCAAAGAATTTAATTTGTATGTTATCAAGTTGTTGTGCAGCAGGAGAGAGTATGAATTTTTATATAATATCAAATAATGAATAATCAGAAATATCGAGTGAAAAAATTAGCAACAGACAATTGACTAAATTTTTGTATGCCATAATCTGTTTTTATTGAACACTACATATATATAGTATGTCCATATATAATAGTATATCCTTTTTAGAATTTTGCTAGTATAAGTTTTGGCATAGCACAATATCATATTTTCATTTTAATAGTTTATTTTTTCTACTTACGATAATTATTATTTTATTTTATGTGTCAGCATCCCTTTATATTCATGAATAAAGAAGGAGTAGGTAAGGCGCAATATCTGTAGACATTAAAAAATAAAAAAAAATATTAATTAATCATAATAACATATCAGTTTAAGATAAAACTCACCATAAAAACAACTATATATAAACTATTTTACGAGTAGTGAAGATCAGTATGAACTTCTCCATGCCTTCTCTTTGAAACTAAATCTTGATTTCATTGTGTGCGGTTCAGAGTCGGTCTGTAGTGGACATCAGCTATATATTCTTTATGAAACTTCATATCGAGTTCATACACAAACACTTCATGATGATCAAACTTTGGATTATTTATAAAAGGCTGCAGTATTATCGCATCATATGTACTATAAAATACAAATAAAAATGTTAGTCGCTGATCTGATTAGATTCAATTATTACTTTTTGTGAACAAATATTTATTTTACACTACTCATGTGACATGACAAATACGTACATTTCTCAACCCAAATATTAGTTTTTAATATCAACTACTACTAAGAATATAATTTACTTTGGCCAGAAGTTGCTACAAATATAAATTGTATATTCAATTACTTGTTGTTTCACTTGCAATTGTAATATCAGAGCCTGTATCAATGCTAACGGCTACGACAGGACTTACCCTTACTTGGTTTGCCGGCACATAAAATATATATAAGACTCATGAATGAATATATCATAAGTTAGAATAAATACCAAACAACCCACATCGACTACATAACAATGAAAGGATTTAGTACTAATAATGACATCAAATGTTTAATTTTTATGAATATGCCAATAAATGGAATGATTGGCCTTAAACAAAAATGCATATTTGGAAAATCGTGTGCTAAGCAAAAAACGCTCATATACATAACATGATATGCAGTATCGAATACTCCAAATGTTTAACATGATTTGATACATCGTCGTATGCAAGTGATACAACAAATATGTACTTTTTCATCCTAATACTGATTCTCATCATCCAGGTCATTTTGCTACCACTGTTGGATGCAAGCTTAAATCTGAATTTTTGCAAAGTTAGAAAAATCTTTTTTTGTATTGAATGAATATTGAATGTGTTTACATGAGCCAAATGGTTTTCAAAATTGAATAAAAAAATAGTAGAATTTAAAAATTTTGATAGAAGAATAGCAAACGGCAAGCTAAAATTTAAAATTTTTTTCCACCATTTTCAATATTGAGGACCTTTTTTTTTTTTTTTTTTTTTTTTTTGCTCCGCACTTTTTTTAAAGCGGAAATTTAGAAGGTTTTTGAAAATTTTAGAGAACCTTAGTAAAATTGGAGCAACTTTAAATGAATGACTTTTTTTTTTTTGCTCCTCACTTTTTTTCAAAGGTAAAATTTTCTTAAAATTTTAGCAAATTTAAATTTGATTACCTTTTTTTTTTTTTCGTTTTTTTTTTTTTTTTTTTTTGCTCCTTACTTTTTTTCAAAACGGAGATTGGTTTTTAAAAATTTTAGAAAAACTTAGTAAACTGTAAGCAAATTTAAATGAATGACTTTCTTTTTTGCTTCTCAGTATTTTTCAAAGCTTTAAGCGTATATGTTTTTCTAAATTTCAGAAAATCTTATTACAATCTTAAAATTTAAACGAATTTTGTATTAATGACTTTTTTTGTTTTTTTGTTTTGCTCCTCTGAAGATTTTCGAGCTTAAATCTTAAATGCTTTTTTTTAATTTACGAGAAACTTCTTTTTTGCTTCCCTGTAGTTTTCAAAGCTTCAACCACAAGAAGAATAAAGAAAAAAATAAATAAATATTAAAAATATTTAAATTATTAAAAATCTAATTTATGGAAAAATAAAATAGTTTTAATTATTTATAAATTAAAATTATTTTTAATTATTTATAAAATTTTAAAACTCGAATTATTTTTTTAGTACTTTTCTGAATAAGCAAAATTGAACGGAATCTAAAGAAGCTTAAACAAAATCTATCGGTATGGAATTGAAACCGTTCCGAACGAAATGTGTAACAGGTCTAATAATTTGATTGTGAGTAAATTAATTTTTTTTATCAAATAACTGAATCACAATTTTTTCCCCTTTTTAATTTTTTCAAAAACATTTCTTGTTGTCTTATAATTTAATTGTTAAAAAATTAAATCGATTATAAAATTACTGAATTTCAAATCAAATTCAGCTCTTGTTTGTTAAAATGCATTTGCATTAAAGATCGGTAATTTTATGGGTTTCGTAAAATTAGTTTAAAAATTTTAAATTCTTGTAAAATTATATAAGTACGTAAATATGCAAGTATATTTGGTGCTTAGTAATCTAATAAATATGAATATTCAAATTACATATTTATTTGAAATAATAATTTTAAAAATTTCTTTTAGCATATTCATCACGATTACAATAAAAAATGAATAAAGAAATAATGTTAGGTATTTAATTTGTGTATAGACTTTACCACTAGATCATAAATATTGAATGATCATTATATGTGAACTTGGTTAATTCATAAAAAGCGCATTTATTATACTCATTTGTGCAAGATCGAACCCGAAAAATTGACGAAGAGTTCCAGTAGTGCATATTCGGAGTCGTGTGCTATATTACATATAATTTTCATAAAATGCTTCCCAAAGAATTTAATTTGTATGTTATCATGTTGTTGTGCAGCAGGAGAGAGTATGAATTTTTATATAATATCAAATAATGAATAATCAGAAATATCGAGTGAAAAAATTAGCAACAGACAATTGACTAAATTTTTGTATGCCATAATCTGTTTTTATTGAACACTACATATATATAGTATGTCCATATATAATAGTATATCCTTTTTAGAATTTTGCTAGTATAAGTTTTGGCATAGCACAATATCATATTTTCATTTTAATAGTTTATTTTTTCTACTTACGATAATTATTATTTATTTTATGTGTCAGCATCCCTTTATATTCATGAATAAAGAAGGAGTAGGTAAGGCGCAATATCTGTAGACATTAAAAAATAAAAAAAATATTAATTAATCATAATAACATATCAGTTTAAGATAAAACTCACCATAAAAACAACTATATATAAACTATTTTACGAGTAGTGAAGATCAGTATGAACTTCTCCATGCCTTCTCTTTGAAACTAAATCTTGATTTCATTGTGTGCGGTTCAGAGTCGGTCTGTAGTGGACATCAGCTATATATTCTTTATGAAACTTCATATCGAGTTCATACACAAACACTTCATGATGATCAAACTTTGGATTATTTATAAAAGGCTGCAGTATTATCGCATCATATGTACTATAAAATACAAATAAAAATGTTAGTCGCTGATCTGATTAGATTCAATTATTACTTTTTGTGAACAAATATTTATTTTACACTACTCATGTGACATGACAAATACGTACATTTCTCAACCCAAATATTAGTTTTTAATAGCAACTACTACTAAGAATATAATTTACTTTGGCCAGAAGTTGCTGCAAATATAAATTGTATATTCAATTACTTGTTGTTTCACTTGCAATTGTAAAATCAGAGCCTGTATCAATGCTAACGGCTACGACAGGACTTACCCTTACTTGGTTTGCCGGGACGTAAAATACATAAATAAAAAAATGCATATTTGGAAAATCGTATGCTATACAAAAACCGCTCTATACATAACATGATATGCAGTATCGAATACTCCAAATGTTTAACATGATTTTGATACATCGTCGTATGCAAGTGATACAACAAATATGTACTCTTTTCATCCTAAATACTGATTCTCATCATCCAGCACGTGCATCCATTATGTATAGTACATTGCTACCACTGTTGGATGCAAGCTTAAATCTGAATCTTTTTTGCAAATTTTGAAAATCTTTTTTGTATTGAATGAATATTGAATGTGTTTACATGAGCCAAATGGTTTTCAAAATTGAATAAAAAAATAGTAGAATTTAAAAATTTTGATAGAAGAATAGCAAACGGCAAGCTAAATTTAAATTTTTTTTCCACCATTTTCAATATTGAGGACCTTTTTTTTTTTGAAAAATCAAAAAAAATAGAGCTTAATTTGGAGGAAAGTGTAGGTTAAAATGGCTGCAGTATGAAATTATAGATATGATATCCAATTTTTGAATTTTTTCTTATATTACACAAGCACACATGTAAATATAAATTAAATTAAAATTATTTTATCTCTTACGAATATAACATAATATTTTAAACATTTTATGCACACTTCAATTTGTTTACTAAAAATTTATATGTGTCATTTAATTAATATCTTTTATATTGAAATGTATTATTCTTTTAAATATGAACAATAATTTTCGAAGAGCCGAATATCGGTTAAGAATAAAACATGAAGTGAGCATTTATTCCGGTTTGCAACAAATTTGAATGTAAGCACGATTATAAATCAAAATTCATCTAATTTTTCAATGACAAGTGTAATGCAAAATAATTTTAATGACCTTTTTTTTGCTCCTCAGTTTTTTTCAAAGCTTAAATCGTATATGTTTTACAAGATTTGCGAAAATTTTCTTGAAATATTAAAATTAAAGAAATTTTAAATGAATGACCTTTTTTTCTCCTCAATAGGTTTTCAAGCTTAAATCTTCCAAGTTTTTAAAAATTTAAGAGAAACTTGTTGAAATTTTTACAAACGCAAATTCACTATTAAAATTTAAGCAAATTTTAATGAATGATTTTTTTTTTTTTTTTGCTCCTCACTTTTTTTCAAAGGTAAAATCAGCTAGGTGTTTGAAAATTTCAGCCAAAATTTTATTAAAATTTCTGCAAATTTAAATTGATGACCTTTTTTTTTTTTTTTTTTTGCTCCACAGTTTTTACCAAAGCGTAAATCGTATATATTTTAAAACTTGAGGCAAATTTAAATGAATGACTTTTTTGTTTGCTCTCAGTATTGTTCAAAGCTTAAATCGTTAAGGTTTTTCAAAATTTGAGAAAAACTTCTTGAAATTTTTAAAATTGAAGCAAATTTAAATGAATGACTTTTTTTTACATAACTACGTAAATGTGTACATATGTCGGGATTTTAGTAAGCTGTAATCTCATTAATATAAAAGTTCATATTACGAATTTGGTTCTTACAAAAATTTTATAAATGTCTTTTTATATAGATTTCACCATTACAATAAAAGTATCGGATAAAGAAATCATGTTAAGGATGCTATCGTTTTTTATTGTCGCTACAAGAAACATTGAATGATGTTATCTTAATATAAATGATACAAAATTAATATTCATTAAACCATTTAGACAAGCTTTCTCAAGAAGTAAATCTTCATATTATCTTGTGGTTGTGAATCAATAGAAAGAATGTATTTTAGATCAAATCAAAATCCGAATTCGGTACGAATTGAAGGTATGAAAATTATTGGTATTAAATAAAAACATTAGTAACCAGACGTTATCTAAAAGTTTATTTGCTAAAATCTGTTTTTTTAAGAAACTGTGACTTTAATAGTTTGTTCTTTTATAGTTTTTATAGTTTTGCATAAGTTTTAACATATAATATTTTCACTTTTAATAAATTATTTTTCTACTTACAAATTTTCAATAGTCATTTATTCTCTATTTAGGTATCAACACCTTCTTAACTTTATGAATAAGGATAAGGTAAGTAAGGTACAGCATCTGGAGACATTAAAAATAAAAAATATTAATTTATCATGATAACCAAATCATTTTGGAATACAACTCACCATAAAATTAACACTTCAAAGTTGCTTACTGCCTTAACAATAAATAAAATGCCATGCAATGTCTGATAATGGTCAACACTATATTATACATTATTGTACGCAGCTTCACACTGTTCAATAAGAACATCAATTACTTGCGCCACATAACAAGAATATTGCTTCTCAAAACTAATACCTGCTCCAAATAAATAATCGTAATTGTAAAATGTTGCTGTTATTTGTTAGGTATTTATTATATATTTTAATGATTTCAATTTATTATTAGTTTTTGTACTATTGAATACATTTCGTTTCTATGGCTATTTATACCTCCTTTTCTTACTTCCTTACTTTAAAAATAATTTTCTATTTACTGAAATACTTCGCTTTAACCATGTAGGCAAAACGATTAAAATAAAATTTTTCAAGCTGAATACTTACAAACAATTGGTAAGGTATATAGTTCAATATTAAATCCTTATAAAATGATATAAAAGTAAGAATATGTATACGGTTATAAGACGTTAATGAATATAAACATATCAAAATTAAGAATTTAATTATAATAACAATTCTATTAATTTCTTCACCATTGTATAGTATTGAATAAAGAAAGCAATGATTTTATCTTTTCATACTAAATCACAAATATTGATGACGAGAATATATAAAAGTTTTTGTTTCATTAAGAGTCAATTTGTGTTATGATTTATATAAGGTCGCACGTTTCTACCGAATAACAAATAGTTCTATTACTGCGCTATGTTACATATAATTGTCTCAAAATTGGGCGATAATATTATATTTATTTAATAATATAGACATCGCTCCTGAAAAAGTTAGGTTTTAGGTAATTGCGTTGTTGCCACAACAGAAGAGAGTATATATTTATAGATCAAACTCAAAATCAGAATTAGAATTTGCCATAAATTGAATACGATATTTAAAATCAGTACTTTGTAAAACCAAAATATGTTTTGAATGTTAGATGTATATTCATTTCTATTTTTGCATGCAAAAGTTTTGGCAAAATATTATATTTTAAATTAAATAATTTATTTTTCTACTTACAATTTTTTATTACCGTCTACCAATTATTCTAAAATTTAGATGTCAGTATCCTTTTAACTTCATGAATATGGATGGTTAATTTAAGGCAAAGAATCTGTAGTCATAAAAAAACATAAGTTTATCATAAACAATATCATTTTTGCATACAACTCACCATAAAATAAACGCATCAGTTCATAAATATAACTCAAATTATTCATATGAAACACTATTCACCATGACATTAGCCGCACCAAAAATATGTAAAATTTGTTCACATACGAATTGTGATGATACATTTGCCATTTAAAAGAAACTGGTGTATACGGAGGCCAAGCGAAGAATGGTCCGCGTCGTATGTCACATTAAAACATTCACAATCAAATATATATCACACGCTGCACAAATGTGAGCAACCTTTCATTACTTCACAAAAGCATGACATTCATTGACAAATACACCATCGGTTATTTGTCTCCAATTTGAACAGATTTAACCGAAAATGATTTTACACTGCCGTTAACTGTTCAACTGACTTTAATTAGTTGCCCCTCACATCCCAAGCATTACTTCTCAAAAACCAATTCTGTAAAACCATATTAGTGCTTATGACCGCAACAGAAATTGTGTTTCCTTATATATTGCTAAGGCATTTATATGGATAGCACACTTTTATATAAAAGCATTAAGAAACGGTTGGTATTTAATAGTACGTCCTTTATATTATTTGGCATCAGTTTTGTCAATATATTCACTTTTAATAAATTATTTTTCGTACTTACAAAATTTTTATAACCGTCCTGACAATTATATTATCTTTTTAGCTATCAGCATCTTCTTATCTTCATTTATAAGGATGGCATAAGTAAGATGCAGAATCTGCAGACATAAAATAAGAAAATATTAATTTACATATCCAATTCATTTTTGCAATACAACTCACCATGTAAATAAACGCATCAGTTCATTAAAGTAACTCATATTATTTGCCACACAATTCACGCACGACATAGTTCCACTCACAAATATGAACATCAATTACTTGCGCCACATCAAGAATATGCTTCTCAAAACTAATACCTGCTCCAAATAAATAATCGTATGTAAAATTTGATTAAATGGTTGCAGTTGCTGTTATTTGTTAGGTTTTATTATATTATTTTAATGATTTCAATTTATTATTAGTTTTTGTACTATTGAATACATCGTTTCTATGGCTGCATACCAGGAACTTCTAAGACTTCCTTAGTTAAAAATAATTCTATTTTGAAATACTTCGCTTTAACCATGTAGGCACGATTAAAATAAAATTTTTCAAGCTGAATACTTACAAACAACGTAAGGTATATAGTTCAATATAAATCCTTATAAAATGATATCGTAAGAATATATATATTTATAAGACATGAATATAAACATATCAAAATTAAGAATTTAATTATAAAAACAATTCTATTAATTTCTTCACCATTGTATAGTATTAAATCCAAGAGCAATGATTTTATCTTTCATACTAAATCACGGTAAAAATATTGATGACGAGAATATATAAAAGTTTTTGTTTCATTAAGAGTCAATTTGTGTTATGATTTATATCAAGGTCGCACGCTACGAATAACAAATAGTTCTATTACTGCGCTATGTTACATATAATTGTCTCAAAATTGGGCGATAATATTATATTTATTTAATAATATAGACATCGCTCCTGAAAAAGTTAGGTTTTAGGTAATTGCGTTGTTGCACAACAGAAGAGAGTATATTTATAGATCAAACTCAAAATCAGAAAGAATTTGCCATAAATTGAATACGATATTTAAAATCATACTTTGTAAAACCAATATGTTTTGAATGTTAGATGTATATTCAAATCTATTTTTGCATGCAAAAGTTTTGGCAAAAATTAAATTTTACAATTAAATAATTTATTTTTTCTACTTACAATTTTTTATTACCGTCTACCAATTATTCTAAAATTTTAGATGTCAGTATCCTTTTAACATGAATAGAGTTAATTTCAAAGGCAAAAACAGTATCCTTTTAACTTCATCAGACCTTACTTAATGGATGGTTAATTTAAGGCAAAGAATCTGTAGTCATTAAAAGAACATAAGTTTATCATAAACAATATCATTTTTGCATACAACTCACCATAAAAATAAACGTATCAGTTCATCAAAATAACTAAAATTATTCATATGAAACACGATTCACCATGACATCAGCCGCACCAACAAATATGTAAAATTTTTTCCACATACGATCTGTGATGATACACTTGCTTTTTAAATGAGACTGGTTTATATGGAGACTAAGTGAATGACCCGCGTCATACGTCACATTAAAAATATTCACAATCATATATATCACACCCTGCACAAATGTGAGCAACCTTTTCATGACTTCACAAAAAGCGACATAAGAACAATTCAATAGAGCCACATTGACAAATACACATCAGTTATTTGTCTCCAATTTGAACAGGTTTAACCGATTTTACACTGCCGTTAACTGTTCAACTGAACTGCGACAAAAATTACAACTTTCACTTACATTTACATTTTGGACCCACATAAAATGTTTAGCCTTACAAATATGTATGCCAACAAATTCACTAAATACCGAACACTTTATAGTAATCAGAAAACAATGAAAATATTCACGAATTAAATGCGAAAAAGTTGGAATTTTAGCGTTTAACAGAATCCCCAACTAAGCTTTAATAAATTTCAACCTATAATGTAGTTATCTGAAGCTAATATCTATACGTTCGCTTCAATAATATATTACTTTTAAAAGGTTTCACAGCCAATCACTGTAGCTGGCACTAATAATTTAAAACAATTATTATTAGTTATATTAGTTATAAGGTAAGAACTTCTAAAACACCTTTAAACACTTGATATTAATATTTTATATTCTGAAGGAACTTTAAAGAAATCGTCAAAAGCCTATAGCATAGTAAAAGGATTGCAGTAATCTATTAGTGGATATTTGCATCATGCAATTGTTTGACATGGAGAAAAATTCTCCCATATTAATAAATTATCAATTGCTAAAGGCTAAAAACTATTTACTAAAGAATTTATTAAATTATTAATGAACGTTTCCTGTAATCGTGTGTATTAACCTTTTGAGACCATTTGCATAATTATAACTCCAAAAATAACTCGGTTCGAATTGTTCTGAACATTACTAACATTACAATACTTCAATATACACAAAATCGCTGTATTAGCCGGAAATCCTGAGCAATCAAGGCATCATAAATGTTATGTTGGTTTGAATGAAATTAAAATTGAATATTTGATATAAAGAATAGGACTTCTGAACCTAATGAGGCCAAATATTATATGAAAATAAATTATTGAAAAAGTCAACTTCAGGAGAAATAAAAATAATCCGAATGTGAAATAATTATTATGTAAAAAAAGTATCGACAACAACGCGAAAAAAATCAAACATAAAATAATAAGAAAATAAGTATGTACTTAAAATCAAGTTGTTTCTGTGCTCTTTGTGAAAAAAAATAAATATATGATATACAACAAAGAAGGCAAAAGTTACAAACTATTTTTTCCAATGTCTAAAATCATATAAAATATAGAAATTAAGAAAGCGTTGTTTTCCAAATTTATCGTAAATTTTGTATGCATATCCCAAATACAGGAATTCAACGAATAATTTTATCTCATTCTACCTTTTATGTAGATATACATTATAAAATCTTACTATTTTCTTTAATACTCTTAAGTTTTATTTAGTTGTTATATATTTATTAAAATTTTGATATTCGAACAAATTCTGGTATATTAATTTACAAACAAACATTAACAAACACAAACTTAGTTTTACTACGTTAATAATAATGAAATTCATTTATAATCGTTGTTATAAATTTCCAAACTTTGTGCTTTTAATTCACTCCTTTTTATAGTAGAAACGTATACATATTTTTTTTCATATATTTTATCAATATAAAAAATGATCTAATTCAGTGATCATTTTATCATTACTTACGTTTGACAATAATATATTTTTTCGTTAATTTAAACTAAATTTAATACTTAATTCGATTTGAAGGTTGTAACAACCCATGTCTCATCAAGAAATCAGAAAAAAATCAATTTGTTTAATAAACTACATTTCCAAAATATGTAAACTTTTCCACTTCTAAATATAAATAATAACTATAATTTAAAATACTGTTGTATGAATAATATCGTTAAATTCAACAATAAATGTTAAAACTGATTGATATTCATATTATTATTAAACTAAATGACAAAGTATTACATCTAAATTGTTACATTTTCCTTTTCGGAGTAATAACGTTTTTCCTATTACCAATAATAAAAAATACTGGCGAAAAAGCATTAAACATTAAGATTGATTGCTATACCAGTTTAAGTGCGGCAATGAATGATTAACTCGAAAGTTTAAAATAATGATACATTGTTCTTCAGTTATAACTTTATCATTTGTATAAATAAAATTAGATTTTAATATGTTTCGCAACTTTAAGAACTACATACGTCAAGTTTATATTACGTTATATATGTGAACATATTCCTTATATTTTATAGCAATTTCTTGATGTAACAAAAATTTCAGTTGATCATATTTAAAATTATATTTTAATTTTATTTAATTTTTAGCATATTTATATAATTTTAGCACAATAGTCATATATTACCACTTTCGTTACCAGCCAAAAAAGCATGATTTAGAAATTAAACTTAAGAAATTAAAAAGCATGATTTAGAATTTAACTGATGTTAAAACGCCCCTAAAATTTTCTGAACGTAATTTGGTAACGTTATGAGAAGCGTGAGAATTACTTAGGTCGGAATATATACCAATGCGATTGCCAGTAGTGGCATATACCAATTCGCAGCCATTCGTTTGTAAAAAATGAGCAGGTTCTGCTGGTGGCCTAAAAATAATTATATAAATAAATTACAATATACGGCTATACATGTACATTAATCACATTAGTTGATAATGCAAAATACAATCATGAGCATGCCCCATGGCCAAACTGTGGTCTAAAGCTGAACTTATCAATTGTTGTTCATTGGACGACGCTAATTGCAATAAATAACATTTCATGGTACGACAAGACTAATAATCATTCCCGTACGTGTATCCAACATTACTATGAATCCTGAAGATAAGCCTACTGCCATCCAATTACCTAAAGGAGCAACTGTTAAACATCCAACTGTAGCATTATTTTGTGAACTCGTACTAACACGTCATTCGTTTACATATTGTATGAAGCGGGCATCAATTATTTTTACGGAAGCTTCTGCTGTACCGGCCAAAATTAAGGGACTAGGTGAAGGTAAGCACTTTACCACAGTAATGTGGTTATGTTTTGGTAAGTTCAATATGCCTAGTGGTCTTCCTATGAAAAGATCCCAAATGTGAACACCAGAATCGCAAGAAACTACAAAACGCATAGATTCGAGAAATGCCAAGGAATGTATGGATTTCTTGTGGGCAGTGTAAGTAAATTGGCAGGGCGTTACCAATTTAATTTAAAAAAAAATAATTTATATAATTTTCATTTAATCATATCATTGAATAAAGACTAAAATGCATTACTTTACCTTCGAAGCTGATATAAAGCTATTTTCATTATCCAAAGAAAAAATTGCTCGCACAGAGTTCGTATGATCGACAAATGATTGTAATTTAATTTGTTTTAAATTTAATGTGCTATCTTCATCTGAACGTTTTTGTTTAAAAAACGAGTATTTGGTAAATGTTCAAACTTATAAGCTATCATATCTAAAACTTCCATTGAATCTAGATTTTGGAGTAGGGCTTTTTTTAAATTTATTTTGGGCAAGCTACTTCGATACGGTTACCTACAACCTGAGTACCAAAACTGTTGGCTGCTTGTTGTTCCTGTTCAGCATTTAAAGAACAATTTGTGGGAAAATCGACAGCAGTACTTGAATGCGCAAGTCCTTATAATTAGGTGATTCAAATTCGTGACAAAGAGTAAGAATAAACTCTAAGTTTAGCAAATATCTTTTCATAATGTGATCTTCGAAGAAACGCAAAAACGTAAAATAAGCGTTGTGAGGTAATGCGGGCGAAAAAAACCTCGCGTATTTTTTCTAATTCACGCTTATTTTCCAATTGTTGTTCTTTGGACAGTGGAGATACGCTGTATGAATTAAAATCATCCTCGAAATGTATAGTCTCCCCATAAGCTTTATCAAAGATAAGAAAAAAGGGTCTAAAATTGATTTACATATATGTTCTCGTGTCACGTCGGGACCAATACGCGCACTAAGAACATATACAGCATCCAAAAATTTACGCGATAATACTGAGCGTCCCAGATAACCACTCGGCATGAAAATACGAGATGTAGCTAATAAACTAAAACAGGTAACAAAATAGAATCCAGAAAATGGTCCTAGTATGTAATTCAACACAATCAGAAAGAATGTGTCAAAGTAAAAATAGTAGCATCGGTTTGACAAGACATCAAATATTTTAATTATTTAAAACTGCTCCTTCCAAACTACCATTTAAATGTTTACTACTTAACGCTATTAGTGAATTAATATGTATTGTAATATATCGTAATAATTTAACTTGTTCACAATACAAGGCTGCTGCTTTTTCAGCAGAAGATTGTATCACAAACGTCTTATGAAGATTCGTTTGGATATTCTTCAGATCATTTGAAATCGTCTAAAACTAAAGTTTTTATTTGTATTCTACCCAATTTGCTTTCTCTTCCCATCAGTTTTTCTTCATCTTACCCAGTTGGGTGAACGAGGTCCCAACTGGGTAAGATTTATCGGTTAATCACCGTTCGCATTCTAGGTATTCATTAATATTTTGTCAGCTTTTTCAATGAATGACCAACTTTTCTGGTGTATTATTCAAATGGTTTTCATATTAGTTTGCTTCTTTGGTAGCGGAGAATTTCATATAAGAGTCTAATGATCTATTAGTAATATGATTTGAGATAAATACGTGATCCAAATTCGTATCAGGATCAAAGCTAAAAATATATTCCATGCCTTGCTTTATAGATATTATTTTAAATTTAAATATATATAAACATTAGACATTAATCAAAGATCTGTTTATTGAACATACATACCATTCGTATCCAATGACAATGTATTATCTTCAAAGTCTTCAACATTTTGAGGTGATACCAAAGTCAAATTATCTCGCTTTTCTGTAATATTTGTTGGTTAACTCAAAAAACTAGGAATAAATTCTAAATTTAACAATCTTCTTTTCATAATGTCATCTACGAGGAAACATAAAAAAGTCAAATAAGCGTTGTGAGCTAATGACGATGAAAAAGCATCGCGTACTTTTTCTAATTCTCGATTACTTTCCAATTGCTTGAAAAGTATAGTCTCTCCATAAGCTTTACCAAAGATAAGGGAAAACATTCTTAAAAATTATGTACATACATGTTCTAGAGTCATGTCGGAACCAATACGCAAACTAAAAAGATATACTGCATCCAAACTGCGACAATACTGCGACAGTACTGAACGATCCAGATAACCATTCTGCTTGAGAATACACGATGTAGCCAACAAAATTTAAACCGGTAACAAAATTGACTTCAGAAAATGCAATATAAAGAGAAATGTATTATTTTTGTGCCGAAAGTATTGTATTCATAAAACTTGTTCACCTTGCATGGCATCAATTCTCTTTAAACATTATACTACACGTGTGGCAATATGATCACAAACTGTGTAAATAACAGTTACTGAGGTGGCTCTAGCCCATGAAGGAAAGCACCTTAATTGGATGGTCATTTTTATAACAACAAATTTTAATATTTTTATTATATTTCTGAATTGCATGGACATGGGTAACTTTAATAGTTACATTAGTAACTATACATAATCCTCGAATGATAAACCTTTCGTCTTAATATTTATTCTTTTATTTTATTAACGAAACGATCTTTTATTTTTTCCTTAAATGTATGTTGCAGTTTAAATATTAACCTATTTATACCGTTAATTGTTAAATAAAAATTTTGAATAATTGCGCCTCTTGTACGTATTGAGGTGCTGCATAAAAGAACAAGTTTAATTGGTGTAGAAGCATATGAAACTATTATTTAAAAAAGATGCACGCATAATTCATATACTTAGGTTATTAACATAGAGCAAATTTGGATAAAGAAAATATAAATTTAATCTTTACAATAATTAAACATTTGATTAAGATTTCTGTTCTGATATTAAATACATATATGATTTATTTTTATTTAAATAACCGTAAGAATATATAAGTGGACAAGAGAAAAATACTTTGTTCGGTTTTATTTAAGGAATATTTATAGTGATGCGTGTAAACGACAGGATAACTACTGTTCCAGCCATGACCCTGTTACAGAATTAGGAGATTTAAGCTTAAAAAATTTAAAATTAGATTAACATTTATTTTTTATATAAGAGCTTGGAGGTTACCTTAATGTTAAATTGTTTTAATGTTGTTTCTAGAGCTGTAGCATTTCCGGAAAAATAAGCAGCAATGGCATTGTGTAGTAATACTAATTGTTTATGCATAACTTTAATCTGGAAGTAAGTATTGACAATTAATATAAAAGATATACTAATAGTTCACTTACTCGATTTTCATCTAAAAACTGCATTTTTATTGCCACATCGGCCCTAAGTTTTTCGTATAGTTCTTTGTGTTCTGTATATTGTTTTTGTATATCTTCAGCTACTGGTGATTGAGGCAATTCTGGTTTGGCATTTTCCAAATCCATACGATATGCATCAAACTCAATCCTGAAAAATAGACATAAATAAATTTTTATATAAAGATTCGTTATAACGAAAAATACACAAAATTAATGTTTTTAAAACATTAAACAATAATAGTTCGAATTACATTTACCTGGCGGTCTCATATTGTCTGATTGTTAATAGCGTGTCGTCAATGGTTTTATTACAAAGTGTATTTACAGATGATATAAAGAAATTTAAAGCATTCAATAGAAGTTCACCATTTTTCGTTAGAGATCGTTGGGTTTCCGAATTGCAAGTAAATTCTTTTTGCAACTCAGGATTTTTTTGTGCCAAATCGGCAAAGGCATCGGCTAGTGCGTGTTGTGTAGACACAACATGATGGAAATGAGAGCTAAAAGCTCGAGTTAATCGCAATATAGATAAATATTTACGTTGTGTATCGCGCAATTGCTCAATATGGGCTTCCAATTCCGAATCCACAGTACGCTGGGATTTGCCTAACTTTTCAAGCATGATTTGACGTGTACATTTATACGTTGATATACTCCAGTTTTTAATGCTGTCAATTTTAGAAGCTCCTGTTTTTAATAGACTAGCATCTAAACCAATTTGTGGACTTCTAGGTGACATAGGTGTTGTTGGAGCTTAAATATAATTAATATGAGCGTAAAATTTTGAAATAATTTATAACCAAAAATACCTGAATGGTTTCTGAGAGGCAAAGATGTAGGTGGTGGTTTAAATGGTGTACAACTACTTGAGGCTTCTGTCCCTGTATGCACCGCATTATCACTTTCATTCATGGACGGTGTATCTTTTAACATTTCATGTATGCTACGTTCAACATGTACCGAATTTGCCATTTTTATTAAATCCTCTTTTTAAATATTTTAAAACATCAACAAAATTATAGACTAAGTTTTATAGAAATATTTCACTGCACTTCGAAAAAAAATTGTATTGTAACTTAGTGTCGTTAGAAGGGGGTTTTTGGTTTGTTCTTTTAAAAAATAAACAAAAATCGATTTCTTGATGTGGTCATTCACTTTTAAACTATGTATGCTGCATTTAATATCTTTTAAATAAAATTAGCATTTTGTTAAGAACGTTGTCCTTTTATTATTTTATATGATAAAGAATTAATTAATAATTTGCTTAAATATTAAATAAATTTTTTAAAAAAATATTTTCCACGACGCCTAATAAGAATTTTGTTCAGTGATGTCAGTTCAGAGACATGCGTTGAACTAGTGATAGTAATATCGGTTTCGATTACAGATGAACATTGATTTTTTATTTTGAAACGATTACTATATGGTCGATTAAAAGAGAATTTCAGTTTCTTCTGAATTCATTTTTAGAAAATTTATTATATTTGAAAATATTTACTTATTTCAAATTTTTGTCTCTTTTAAGTAATAATACACAGGGCTTATTGAATAAGTTACAATTTGCAACCACTATACAAATTTGTACATGAACTCACTAAAGAATTAACATTGCCACTTTATTTTTTAGGTTTAATACGTATATGATTGAAGGATATGTATAGCCAGAACTTAAAATTGCTTTAACCCATATAAAATGTATGTATGCAACGTGCTTCACTTTCCAAACTGAGAAAATGAGATTTTTACTTGTTTATTTTTTAAAGTAAAACCATACTATTTCAATGTATTTATAAAAACATAATTCATAACATTTTGAATGATCAGGCCACGCATATTTTTCTATTGGTAGCTCTAAAGGATAAACATTGCCAACTGCATTAAGGTCTTCTTGAGCTTGTGAAAGGATATAAATACTTTGAATTACAAACTACTTTTTAATTTTAATTTTCCTTCATATTGTAAACTTCAAAGAAGATTTTTATCACAAAAATAATTCAATTATTTTAAATGCAAGAAAATTGTTTCGATAGAAAATATACTAAAAGTGCAAAGATGTAGAGAAGATAAGTATGACCTCTGCGCGAGAATGGCATGCAAAATCGTGAAGCGTTCTCCATTTAATCCGAATTTTTTTTACATTCATTACTTTTAATTGATTTCAATTTGTCCTCATGCAGCAAACTAATCACTAGTCCATAATATTTAAAAATACTTAGATGGAACTTTTAAAGATAGAATAACATCGTACTCCATAGTGCAACACCAATCCAATTGTAAATGGGTGGTTGTCTAACAGAAAAAGTCTAAAGACTTTGATATGTACGGATAGCTTGAGTACATTATGGGATATATTTTACAACAAACATTATTTTTTATGGTAACATGTTGTGCATCCTAATATACAATTGTGTAAATTGTGGTTGTTTTCTGAAATGACACAATAAGTGTTTTTTTGAATGGATGGATCTTTTAAAGATGGAATAACATCGTACTCCATTGTTCAACGCTAAATGCAATTCTAAATGGGTTGTTGTCCAACAAAAAAATTGCCTCCATGTAATTAATCAAATTGATATTAGTCTTAAAACTTTTGTATGTACACATAGCATGAGTACATTATGGACTATATTTTACAACAAAAATTCTTTTCTTTGATTACATTTTGTTCATCCTAATATACAATTGTGTAATTTTTGGCTGTTTTCTGAAATGATGATTAATATGGTTTATTCAAATATTTTTCTTACATATAAATAAAATATAGTTAGTAAGTTATTTCCAAGGACAGTGTCCAAAAAAGACATCTCACGTGGGTCCATACACATTTGGTCCCGTTGTGTTACCTTAGAAAACAGTCTGCTTCTCAGCGGTCCCCAATTTTAGTTCACCTAATCATTCAGTACATGCAAGGAAAGAAAAAAGTGATCTCAAATTAACATTACCAAGATCGAATTGATCAAGATTATAAGTTCCAATAACGGCACTTCTAAACTCCCTAAACATAGAACAGTAACACAACAAGTGAAAAAATGTCTCCTTCCAATTCGCCAGTGTCCATTTATAATAGCCTCCAGAAATCCAACATGCATCCTACTGAAAGCAATCAACTGCCTGGTCCTCCTAATTTAGTACCTAGGCCAGATAACAAGGGAAGTTCGAAGGTGGACTCAGTCTCCCATCTTGCCTGCGCTATCCCAAATAGCTTATTCTCAAAGCATCCCCTACATCTACAATAGATCTAATGGCCTTTTTGCTGTCAGTAAAGATTCTGATATCTCCCTATATCCGATTATACCCAAGCCAGTTGGTCAACTTCTTAATGGCAGAAATCACTGCCTGAAGGATACTACATCCATCCATTTGTCTAAAGGATGTTCTAGTATCTGTACATTTTCAATATCCCATATGGTTTTGTTACCCTGCGTGTAATTTTCTTTATATTTTATATATAAAGTTTATTTTTAATAAATTATTGAATATTTATAATAATTCAATAATTCATAAAAGTTTGAGTGATTAGACTGAACTTAAACACCAGCAAAAATAAAAGTGAAAAAATGATAGATATGTTCCGTAAATTTAAATCGTAGGCATTTTGTAAGCATTTGCTCTAAGCAACAACATACATACGTATTTTAGTCAAGGAAATTTGAATATTTTTATTTATTTAAAATTATAATAAATGTTGAATATTGTATTAATAATTACATACAATTTAACAATAATAAAATATAATGCTACTGGATAAATGCACTCATTAAAATTTATTATTATTAATTTTTTTTTTGATTCATGTATTAATTTTTATGTAAAGTTGACATTGAAGTGTGTTTCATTTTCACCCACAATAAACATTTTCAACAATTATATGTACAAACCCAAACTTCAGAATTTTCTACTACAACAAATATTTTAACATTGAAAGATGTTAAATGTTAAAAAAACTACGATTTAATAATTTTTATTTTTTAAATTATCTTTTTTGAATGTTACTAAATTTTTTGAAAATAATTAACATGTTAATGAAAAATATATATGTATAAAATGCATTTACAAAATTCATTCATCAACATTTGTTTCTACAATTCATTAATAATTAAAAATCTTTAACAAGTATTTATTTTTACTAAATACGTACTTTTATTGTTATTAACATGTTAATGAAAGTAAAAAATAATAAAATGCATTTATGTTTTATTTTTAATATTCATAGTTAAAAAAAATTTTATAAGATGTACTTCCATTTCATTAAAAAACAGAAATCGTTGCAAAAGTAGAACTCTTTCTAATAATGAACGTAATGCTTTCATTGCATTTTATAAAAATATAACTTTTTTAGGATTTAATTACATAAATTGAAAACCATTCATGATAAATAAAAGTTATTTGTTAGATACTTTTCGGAAACAAAAATACAATATTTGTTTACAATTGCTTTTGTTTTTAAATTTTTATACTGATTTGATTTATTCAGAAATTGTATGTAAAACAATAAATTATATATTCGTTACAGAAACTCTTTGACTGAAAATCCTAATTATTAAAATGTTTAAACCATATTCCAAAATCATACTTTTATAAAATATTTGGGAAATGTTATTTATTGTATAGATATCTAATAAATAGTTAAACTATTTTCATCATCTCCAGCGTTTTTATTTTTTTGAGATGTTTTTATAAAAGACTTTTTTCTTTCTTCAATTTTCAAATGTCTTACTAGCTCTGTAGTAAATTTTTCTACCAAATTTAAGGCTTGCACATCATTCATCTCTATAAGCGAGGAAGATAAGAACTGTCCAAATGCTTTGTATTTGTTTACAAAACCATTGTTTATATCTACTTGCTCATTAATTTGTTGAATTTGCTGTGTAGATACAGTTGCACTAGACAAATGATGTTGATTAAGAGATATTTCAACACCATTTTCTCTGTTATCCAAACTATTGTCATTTCTATGGGAAAATCTAAAATAGGTTAATATATAGATTAAGTTAATTTTTAATTAAAATTTACGTTAATATTTGATTGTCGTTTACGGAAACTTCTGTAGCATTAGCGTCATCCACTCCTTCATCATCGTCTTCTTCAACTTCGCTAGAAGTTGACGAAGAGTTTCCTTTTGTATTGTAATTTAATGGAAGTGAATATGGTCTCCGGGTTTTAACATAATTACTGAGAAATGATAATTTTTCATAAAGGGACCACTGAGATATAATTGGTGTGTCTGGCTGTTGTTCCTGTATAGCTTCCACACGACGCTTTTCCAAATTAAATCGATTTCGAAGTTGTAACATTCGTGTTTTCACAAGATTTGCTAAAAATTAACATTTTATTAAATTACATTATTAGAAATATTCATTTAATTATACAAACACGATACGTTTAAGCTTTGAGCAATCCGTTGCCAAATTCGATCCGTGTATTCCCGGTTACGGTGTTGAGGATGTTGTCGATCGTAAAATACGGGATATTTTTTAAATTCTAAAATAAGATTTTTATCAAAATCTTTTATTTCCTTTGGTTCATCCAAACGTGGTCGTCCACGTTTACGTTTAACTGGTACGGACATATTATTCTAAATGACATTTACATATTACATATACGTATATTTACTTTAGAAGTTAACTGTTTACTCACTTCTTATTTTGTAATAAATTTGTATGTACACATATATACATACAAAAGTTACAGCTTTTTCATATATTACTGAATAAACGTAATATATAATTAGTAAAATATTATATGGAATATTTTATAATAGAATATTTTTTCTAAGAAATCTTTGCTTTGAAAAGGCTGTAATAGCTTAAATATTAAACTGATATCATTTATATTGTTTATACTTCTAACAACAATTCACTTGAAATGATTAGCAAAATACATATCTCAATTCTTTTATAAAAACAGTGTTGACAGATTTATATAGCTCATTAATAAAATACATAAAATTTATACTACATATTGATTTCCATAACTCCACAACCAAAAGAGATCGAATAAGATGTGATAGATACGTAAAAGTAAACATTTAGATAGCATAATATGTATATTCCACAACAGTGATTTAATTCATTAAAATGTACTTTTTCATTTAAAATTTAGTGTTTGTCAACAACTTCTTACAACGATTAAAAAAACTAACTTAACTTTTATAAGTCACCGTTTTATTTTTTATTTTATTTTGGTCTGGTAAGGCCAAATATGTTATTGATATAAGTTTTCTGTGCAGTGTATTTGCTTATTCCTCTATTTCATATTCTTTGTAAACTTAGTTATTTTTTAAAGCATTATTTTTAAATCATAATTTCAGTTTTCTATTACTTTAACTTTATTTAGCATGAGTCAATTGTTTAGATAAAATTGGAAACATGAATTCGTTAAAACGCAATGCCTGCATTATAGTCTTAGGTGATATTGGACGAAGTCCTCGAATGCAATATCATGCAGTAAGTTTATTAGAAGAAAATTATAACGTTGATATTGTTGGATATGTTGATACAAAACCATTGGAAGAATTAACTGAGGAAGATTCGAAATGCAAAATTCATGCATTACCACCAGTTCCAATGACTAATTTAACACATACTCTTAAATTATTATTTAAAATAATTTGGCAAACTTTAAGTCTATTGATTGCTTTTGCATCAATAAGAAGGCCAAACTTTCTTCTTATTCAGAATCCTCCAGGAATACCTACACTATTTGTGTGTTATTTATATTGTGTATTAACACGAACTCGCTTCATAATTGATTGGCACAATTACACATACACAATATTAGGACTGGGTATGAAAAACGGAGAGAAAAATAAGATTTGTCGTATAGCGAAATGGATTGAAAAATGGTTTGGAAAAAAAGCGGATGCTAATTTTTGTGTTACAAAAGCAATGAAGGAAGATTTAAATAATAATTGGGATATCAGGTTGATTTCTTTCTAATGGTTTAATTATTTGGATATATATTATGTCATATATTTTTAGAAATGTTACCGTCCTGTATGATAGGCCGCCTTCACAGTTTCAACCATTTGACATTACCAAAAAACATGAGTTATTTATGAAACTGTCAAAGGACTATCCTCAGTTTTTACCGAAATGCTATGATGACTTAAAAGAGTTTGGTGTAATGGAATCTACAGCATTGACGCAAAAGCAAATTAATGGTACCGTGTTCTACAAACAACAAAGAATGGGAATATTAGTTTCATCAACAAGCTGGACACCCGATGAAGATTTCAGTATACTACTTAACGCTTTGGAGGGTAATTTTGTAAAAGCTTTGTTTAGTATATGAGAAAGAAGCATTAAATCAGCCAGACAAATTTCCATTTTTATTATGTATCATTACGGGAAAGGGCCCCCAGAAAAAGGAATATCAAAGAATTATAGACAAATTAAATTATAATAAAATTGGGATCATTACACCTTGGCTTGATATAGAAGATTATCCAGTTGTGCTAGCAGCGGCAGATTTAGGTGTTTGTTTACATTGGAGTTCAAGTGGATTAGATTTGCCAATGAAAGTGGTAGATATGTTCGGTTGCGGTCTACCTGTCTGTGCCTATAATTTCAAATGCCTAAATGAGTTAGTTAAGCCGGGACAAAATGGTTTTATATTTAAGAACCACCAAGAGCTTGCGCAACAGTTAGTGTTTTGGTTTGAAAGTTTTCCTAATAATCCTAGCCTACTGGAAACGAAAGAAATATTTCGTAAAAACTTAGAAGCATTCCAATGTTTAAGATGGCACAAGAACTGGCGCACGAATGCATTACCTATAATTGATTCAATTATTTAAAACGAAATGTTCATTTTTATTCAACATTACTTCAACATGTGTTATAAGAATTTTAATAAATTTTTAATTATATATGAATAATCTGTGTAATATACATATATTTTTTGCTGCTTTACAATTGTAGAACTATATTCCTGAACGACACAATGGACAATTATCCTGATGCCTTCTTAAATTTTTTAAGCATTGTTGATGGAGGGCATGGCCGCAATTCAAATAAACCATCTTATCATCCGTCATGGTAAAAAGACATACAGGACAGTTACCTCCTGGTTGACTTAAAAAATTTTATCAGTTTTGCATAACACGAATTTTAAAGCTCTTAACTTACGAAAGGAACGCGGATTTTGTTGTATCAGATATGGCTCGATGTTGTCTCTGAGATGCGATGACAGTGAAAATGGTAGCAACTAAAGCAATTCCCAATTCCCACACAACATTTGACATACCAAAAAACATGAGTTATTTATGAAACTGTCAAAGACTATCCTCAGTTTTTACCGAAATGCTATGATGACTTAAAAGAGTTTGGTGTAATGGAATCTACAGCATTGACGCAAAAGCAAATTAATGGTACCGTGTTCTACAAACAACAAAGAATGGAATATTAGTTTCATCAACAAGCTGGACACCCGATGAAGATTTCAGTATACTACTTAACGCTTTGAGGGTAATTTTGTAAAAGCTTTTTTGAAACATCTATATTGTATTGTAAAAATAATTTTTAATTACTACTTTTTTAGTATATGAGAAAGAAGCATTAAATCAGCCAGACAAATTTCCATTTTTATTATGTATCATTACGGGAAAGGGCCCCCAGAAAAAGGAATATCAAAGAATTATAGACAAATTAAATTATAATAAAATTGGGATCATTACACCTTGGCTTGATATAGAAGATTATCCAGTTGTGCTAGCAGCGGCAGATTTAGGTGTTTGTTTACATTGGAGTTCAAGTGGATTAGATTTGCCAATGAAAGTGGTAGATATGTTCGGTTGCGGTCTACCTGTCTGTGCCTATAATTTCAAATGCCTAAATGAGTTAGTTAAGCCGGGACAAAATGGTTTTATATTTAAGAACCACCAAGAGCTTGCGCAACAGTTAGTGTTTTGGTTTGAAAGTTTTCCTAATAATCCTAGCCTACTGGAAACGAAAGAAATATTTCGTAAAAACTTAGAAGCATTCCAATGTTTAAGATGGCACAAGAACTGGCGCACGAATGCATTACCTATAATTGATTCAATTATTTAAAACGAAATGTTCATTTTTATTCAACATTACTTCAACATGTGTTATAAGAATTTTAATAAATTTTTAATTATATATGAATAATCTGTGTAATATACATATATTTTTTGCTGCTTTACAATTGTAGAACTATATTCCTGAACGACACAATGGACAATTATCCTGATGCCTTCTTAAATTTTTTAAGCATTGTTGATGGAGGGCATGGCCGCAATTCAAATAAACCATCTTATCATCCGTCATGGTAAAAAGACATACAGGACAGTTACCTCCTGGTTGACTTAAAAAATTTTATCAGTTTTGCATAACACGAATTTTAAAGCTCTTAACTTACGAAAGGAACGCGGATTTTGTTGTATCAGATATGGCTCGATGTTGTCTCTGAGATGCGATGACAGTGAAAATGGTAGCAACTAAAGCAATTCCCACACCCAACATTATGTGCCACAAAGCCATTATTTACTCACAAAAGAATACCGTAAAAAGGAAATGCGATATAAAAAGACTAGAACAACGATGCAAAAAGAAATTGTTTTTAGGAAAGTACTGCTGGTGTCGAAAGACTTAAATATCAAGATGTATGCTTAGACCTGTTTTACGTTATACATATTTGATATGCGAATTTTTATTCATAATAACACAAACATATGGTATAACGTACAAAATTTTATTTTACTGATCTATTTTCTTTTTCTGCGGCGTTCTAAACATAGTCATTTTAAACGAAGCAAAATTTAGGAAATTAGATATGTCAAATGTTAGAATATATTTTGCATTTTTAGAAAAAATAATCAATAAAAATATATTGTTTTATTTTTTGACTTTCAAGGTGTATTCAACATAGTATGCCCAGTTCTCAAATGTCAAAAATTTATTTATAAAACATGTAATTTTAGGTATCATATATTATATATATTTAAGTGGCAGCACTGCTTAAATAGTAGAAATATAGTGCTAAGATCATTACTGTAAACCTAAAACTCAGCTGATTATATCTACTTTTTTCTCTCTCTTGCTAACATAATGTCAAAGTTTGTTTTCAGTGTGTATTTTTATTTTTTTCTATGCTACACTACCTATGTTTGTATGTTGTTTATGCCCTTTTGTTATTTCAAGAGAGTATTTTGACGTCCTTAATGCATTTTGTTTCTTTTTTTAAGGAAAATAAATAAGATTTGTATCCAATAAAAAATAGGTTTATTAACATGTGTACATTCAACAAGAATGATTTCATGCATTAAAATTTACTTTTTAATTTAAAATTTAGTGTTTGTCAACAACTTCTTACAACGATTAAAAAAACAAATTTGACTTTTAAAAATCACCGTTTTATTATTTTTTTTTTTTTGGTTGGTAAGGCCAAATATGTTATTGATTTTATTTTTCTGTGCAGTGTATTTGCTTATTCCTCATTTTCATATTCTTTGTAAACTTAGTTATTTTTAAATCATAATTTCAGTTTTCTATTACTTTAACTTTATCTAGCATGAGTCAATTGGTTAGATAAAATTGGAAACATGAATTCGTTAAAACGCAATGCCTGCATTATAGTCTTAGGTGATGTTGGACGAAGTACTCGAATACAATATCATGCAGTAAGTTTATTAGAAGAAAATTACAACGTTGATATAGTTGGATACGTTGATACAAAACCATTGAAAGAATTAACTTAGGATGATTCGAAATGCAAAAATCATGCATTAGCACCAGTTAAAATGACTAATTTTATTATTATTTAAAACAATTTGGCAAACTTTAAGTCTATTGATTGCTTTTGCATCAATAAGAAGGCCAAACTTTCTTCTTATTCAGAATCCTCCAGAAATACCTACACTATTTGTGTGTTATTTATATTGTGTGTTAACACGAATTCGCTTCATAATTGATTGGCATAATTACACATACACAATATTAGGACTGGGTATGAAAAACGGAGAGAAAAATAAGATTTGTCGTATGTCGAAATGGTTTGGAAAAAAGCGGAGATTTAAATAATAATTGGGATATCAGATTGATTACTTTCTAATGGTTTAATTATATGGATATATATTATTCCATATTTTTTAGAAATGTTACCGTCCTGTATGATAGGCCGCCTTTACAGTTTCAACCATTTGACATTACCAAAAACCACGAATTATTTATGAAACTGTCAAAGGACTATCCTCAGTTTTTACCGAAATGCTGTGATGACTTAAAAGAGTTTGGTGTAATGGAATCTTCAGCATTGATGCAAAAGCATAATTAATGGTACCGTGATCTACAAACAACAAAGAATGGGAATATTGGTTTCATCAACTAGCTGCACGCCCGATGAAGATTTCAGTATACTACTTAACGCTTTGGAGGGTAATTTTGTAATAACTTTTATGAAACATCTATATTATATAGTAAAAATAATTTTTAATTACAACTTTTTTAGTATATGAGAAAAAAACATTAAATCAGCCAGACAAGATTCCACTTTTGTTATGTATCATTACGGAAAAGGGCCCCCAGAAAAAGGAATATCAAAGAATTATAGACAAATTAAATGCCTAAATGAGTTAGTTAAGCCGGGACAAAATGGTTTTATATTTAAGAACCACAAAAAGCTTGCAGTTAGTATTTTGCTTTGAAAGTTTTCCTAATAATCCTAGCCTACTGGAGACGAAAGAAATATTTCGAAAAACTTAGAAGCATTCCAATGTTTAAGATGGCACAAGAACTGGCGCACGAATGTATTACTTATAATTGATTCAATTATTTAAAATGAAGTGTTCATTTTTATTCAACATTATTCCAACATATGTTATAAGAATTTTAATAAATTTTCAATTATATACGAATAATCTCAGCTATGAACAAGTGATCTGTCTCATATACATATATTTTTTGCTGCTTTACAATTATGGAACTATTTTTGTACGACACAATGGACAATTATCCTGATGCTTTCTTAATTTTTTTAAGCATTGTTGATGGAAGGCATGGCCGCAATTCAAATAAACCATATTATTCGTCATGGGAGAAAGACATAAGGGACAGTCATCTGCTGGTAAACTTAAAAAAATTTATCAGTTTTGTATAAAACGAATTTTAAAGCTCTTAACTTACGAAAGGAACGCGGACTTTGTTGTATTAGATATGACTCGATGTTGTTGTTGAGATGAGATGACAGTAAAAATGGTAGCAACTAAAGCAAATCCCATACCCAGCATTATGTGCCACAAAGCCATTTTTATTTACTCACAAAAGAATACAGTAAAAGGAAAATGCGAAATGAACCTGTTTTAAGTTATGCATATGTGATACGCGAATTTTTCGTTATCTGATTTTTATGCATATTTATTATACTGATCTATTTTCTTTTTCTGCGGTGTTCTAAACATAATCATTTTAAATGAAGCGAAATTTAGGAAATTAGATTTGTCAAATGTTAGAATATATTTTGCATTTTTAGAAAAAAATAATTGTCGACTTTTAGGATGTATTCAACATAGTATGCCCAGTTCTCAAAAAACAAAAAATTTATGTGATTTTTTTTTAAATTGATATACTTCTGTCGAAAAAATACAAAGCAAACTAAATAATTTTATTTTATTCCTTTTGCAACCGTTCGTTAAAAAAAATATGCAGAAAGATAATAACAATTTGACAAGTTTTTAATATAATGCAAATATATTATTTATATTGTATAAATGTGGAGATTTTGATGTACAAAAAAGTATGGCTGAGACAAAGATTAAAACCCTTTTTCATATATAAAGATATTTACTTAAATTAATATGTCACATATCAGAGCAATCATCCTTAAAAATTGCAGAGAATTTTACATCAAATAAACTTTAGATTAAATATAAAATGATTCAGATTTGAAAAAAAAAATAAAATGATGTCTATCATTCGAAATAAAACTAACAACTTTGACAATGAATACTAACAGAGTGCTCTATTGAACTTCAAGAAATCTATTTTTTTATAAAACATGTAATTTTAGGTATATTTAAGTTACTGTAACCCTAAAGCTCAGCTAATTATTTTTGCTTTGTTTTCTCTCTTGCTAACATAATGTCAAAGTTTGTTTTGAGTCTGTATTTTTATTTTTTTTTCTATGCTACACTACCTATGTTCGTATGTTGCTTATGCCCTTTTGTTATTTCAAGAGAGTATTTTGACGTCGTTAAGGCATTTTGTTTTTTTTTAAGGAAATAAAATAAGATTTGTATTTAATAAAAAAGTTTACTAACAAAATATTACTATTATGATTTAAATATTAAATCATAATGTATGTATACATTTTATTTCTATTTTGTAATATTTTGTTACTGCTAAAAATGTTAAACAAACTAATCATTACATAGCAACGGCACCCAAAAAATATTGTACTAGTTTTTCCGTACCTGTAAGAGAGTCATTTTAAAGAAATAATAGAATTCGTTCATTTATCGAATAAACATCGTATTGTGTGGTATATTTTTACGGATATATTACTCTTTTTATAAATTACTAAAGCAAAGGGTATATTATTTATAAAATAATGAAAAACATTTTTCAAATCGGACAAAATTGAAATAAAATGTATTGAAGTTTTTTAATTAAATAATAAATAAAATTATTGAATGAAAGAATATATACACTACATACATTTTGAAGTGAAAAGTATATGTATACTCTAAGTACATACAGATGTATTGTGTATCCATATTAATGTATTTAAAAGTAATAATATTAAAAAACATCCTGTGGATAGAAGCCCGTCGAATTTTAATATAACAACAAATTGGGATAAACGTAAATAAAATATTGTAAGTAAATTCATTTTATATTTTTTATATGAACAGAATTAAATTACAAATATACAAATTAAACAAAAAATATATAATGAAAAAATTAAGATAATAATAAAAAATAATACTAATATTATTTCTCATTTATTGATTCATTATGTATAAACTTATTAAAAATTATTTTAATGTCAAAATATGCCGGTGTTTTAATTTTAGAATTGTGAATTATTTAGTTTCCCGGTGAAAATAAAACTTAACCCCGTTTGTAGAAACGCACATACATATAAATATGTGTAGTGCAACTTGTATAATGTCCATAAATACTTATGTATGTATAATCCCTTTTATTTGATATTTAGCTTGCGACACTAAGTGAAAATATGTCATTTACATAATTATTAAATTTTGATATTACCAGCAATTTGTTTTTTTACTTTCCGAAATGTTAATTGATATTATATAAATGATATATTCTTTATGTTAGTGAAATTTACAAATGATTTGATTTTTTACTCCACCCTTACCAAAAAGGAAAAAAAAGAATATATATGTATATATATATATATATATATATATATATATATATATATATATATATATATATATATATATATATATATATATATATATATATATATATATATATATATATATATATATATATATATATATATATATATATATATATATATATATATATATATATATATAATAAAGCTTTAATTACAAAATTCTATAGACTAAAAAACATTGGATCTTTAATAAATTTGGCGCATAGATAAATAGATAAATAAATAGTAGCAAAACATTATTTTGATCGTCGTAGAGGGTATGACAGATTCCTATTGATATAAGTTGTTATAACTTTTACTTGGTTTTATTTTTGAAGTCAAAATTTAATGTGTTTATTGTATCCTTTATTTATTCCAACTCTAATAATTTTACTTTCATCGATTTTTATTATTAAGATTATTTTACAGATGTATATCATTTACGTTACTTGATTTGTAGTAATTTGTATATAAAATAATGTATTATACAGGAAAAAATATTAAGGTTTAAAAATTAAGTTGATATTAACTTAACTTTTTTGAAGCAGGTGCAAGTTTGCAAATATTGAAGAAAGATTTAAATGAAAAACAGTCGTTAAGTCTTATAGCAACTATGCTATACACATTTTTAATATTTGATACAGTGTATTTATGTACATTAGAGAGGTTCAAAGCTGGGTGAAGAAATTCAATTACATTGGTACCGGAGTTATTTTTAATTAATAAATAGGGCATAATCAGCAAATTTAAAAATCTTTCGTTGACTGCATCTTGATCCCATATGTCTGTTTATAATATTTATCCTAGGACAAAAGGTCAAAAATTAAAAATTATTTTACTCAAAATTTATATTTATTATAACTGATGGTCTCTTACAGTCTACCGTACATATGTACGAGAAGGACTTAATATAGACAAGAAAGCAGTTAGTTGCTTTACTTAACATCAAACAAACAAATTATTTTATACGTAAACACATAATATGTTCGTACATGTATGAATGTGCTTATACATGTACATAACAGATATTTTGTACATGTATGAATGTATTCATAAATACCACCTGCTGCAAGAAAATTTTATAAATCATTTATGTATTACACTAAAACCTAAAACAACATAAGTACAGTCTGTCAACCATTACATTGTACATCTAAAGCATTTTTAATGCCTAAAGTGATGACTTTTAAAGATGTTAAGCTAATGTTTAGCATAAATGAGATACATTATGTTTGTAAAATAAAAGCAAATTTAAAAAAACGACTTTATTTTCAAACCGACAGAAATTCTTTACACAACAAACAACTCAAGGATTCTATTTTAAGAAAATCAAAAATTATCGATATCAATTTTCACCCAATAGTTATTTATTAACTATCTTTAATATATATTATTAATTGGATCAATCCCGGTCGATATTTTGCTATTGCTCGCATACATCGTCTCTTCTTATAAAACTCTTAAATAAACCCAAGGTGTATTGAAATTTGCAAGTATTATTTTTCTAACTGTTATCAATATATGTTATTAATCTGATTGTTGATACGTAATGTCGTCTCTCTATTTATGGAAATATTATTCTCCGTAGAATACGAGGAACACCAAAATAATTAATAATTTTTTGGTATTCTCTTTATGTGGATAGAGCAAATTCAAGAAGAAGGAAAAAATATTATATATATGAAATATTAATGACAAAAGTGAAATAGGTACTTTTTGGCATTAACATTGACGCCCGCCTTGCAGAATTTATGCAATAAACTTTCAAATCGTCAACCTGTTGAATCCTAAGATGCAGCTTCATAAAAAATAAAAAATAGAAATATTCGTTAAAAAATAATTCATTTCGCAAGAATTCATATTACAATAAATACAATGTAATAAAATTAAAGGAAATTACATCTTTGTAATCTTGCTTGTGCGAGTGCATTATTAAAAATAAGGATAGAGGAAATCTATAATGTACAGATGCTATAGATAATCCACCCAAAAATTGTGCTTTGGGCTGTAGGAAACCCTGTTCTGGAAAAAAGCCTTGGAATATAGGTCTACACCAATTACAATATCTATAGACGCAGATTCATGAAATTTGGAGACTGCAAGGAATAAATCTCGGAAATTCTTTTTGTATGAGTCCGGAAGGGACTACTAAATGCGGAACCCGAATCTAGTAAACACTTAGCATGTTGGCGTATAATAGATGTCAAAGAAACAGAGTTCGGAATGGAAGGTCTGGATTCTTCATGGTGAGGATAGGACGTTTTGGTACTACATGCAGCTGTATAATTGAAAATCGGAAGAAGTTAGCTATAGAATCAATAGATCCAAGGTCTTGAACTTGTCTTGGATGAACATGAAGCAGATTGCGATGAGGTTTGTGGCAATGCTTGCAACCATGTTTGGTGATACAAGTACCGCGTGAATGGTTATGCGCCAAGCAGTTTGAACAATACTTCTTTTCCCGAAATGCAAGTACAAGTACGTAGCATATGGATACCCTTACAAATACGGCATGGATAAGAATTAAATTTCTCAAAAGGTCTTTGGCATGGTGAACTAAAAAAAGAAGTAATATGATGAAAAAATAATTAAGAGCTACAATCAAATTTCAAGGATCTGTTGGCAAAACTACAAGCTTTACAATTGGTCTAGATATAACATCCCTCTTTCGGAATCGATAGGTGCTAAAATTGGAGATCCGATTAGAAAGTGGCCTATAATCCACCCATATGGGGAGCACCAGCTGGAATAAAATGCCAGGAAATATGAGCTTTGAAACTTTTTACGCCAGCTTTCCATAATCCACCCATATGGGGAGCACCAACTGGAATAAAATGCCAGGAAATATTCTGATGAGCATAAATGGATAAGATACGCTCTTGGGATGTTTGAATGATCTCTTTTGCTAATATTTTGGACGCAGAAGATGCAGTGGACAACCACGTCGCGAGACAAAACGGGAAAAGGCTGCAAGGAAAGGAGTGAAAAATCGGATGTCGCCTCCTAATGGATCGCTTTGGTAGAGAAGCAAACGAATACACTAACGTATCCTTTGGAAAATCAACAAGCTCGTCCGAAATAACATCAAACGGTCCAGCGAAATCCAAACCAGTGTGAGCAAATGGAGAGTTATTTCAGTTCGTTCGGATGGTAGAGCAGCCATTAATTGCTTTTGACATTTTCTTTTGTATATTACGCAGGGTTTACATTGGAATCCAATACTCTGTTCTTAAAAGACGTAGAACCAATTGATTTCCACCACGTAGACTGATCTCATGGATGAATTTAACCAAAATTCGGGAATATTGGCAATTATATAGAAGAATAATTAGATGCTTTTCGTTGAATGTAAGTCCTTGGGAGGATTCTAGTCGGCTACATGAACGAATCATACCTTCTGGATCTAGAAAATGATTCAAACTTAAAATACTATTCGATTTGGATATGTACTGTCCACTTGATAAAGCTTTGTATTCAATTGGATATTCAGCCTTTTGACAAATTACAATTAGTTGATTCCAAACTTTAGCAATTTCACAGGATGAAAGGATATTCGTATCTTGGAAGAAATTAGAACGATGTCGAGGATGAGTACGGAGGATAAACCTGTAGACATATTCCATGACGTGCATTGTCTTGTGAAATGAAGAGAATCGTTCTAATGGATCTTCACAATCCGTAAAGAAAAATGTACCTTAATAGTTTTTTCTTCCAAAGAAGTCTTTGGAATTTTGGGATTATAAAAATTGGGCCATTGGCATATCGGTTTCTTAAGCCATTGGGGTCCGAACCACCAAAGATCATTTTCCTTTAATTCTTGTGGTGTTACACCACCAGATCTCTTCCTGCGAAATCTGCAGGATTGGATTCAGAACTAATGTGATTCCAATGGGCGTTATCAATTATCTGAGAGATTTTAGAAACTCTATTAGCCACGATTGTCTGCCAGCAGCAGGGTGGTTTAGCTAGCCAAGATAATACAATGCTTCAGTCAGTCCAGCAATGAACTGAGTGATTTCCGACACTTAACTTAGGAATCAAATTGTCAATCATTTCTGCTAACAGGACAGCCCCGCATAACTCATGCCACGGAATTGAAATTGTTTTTATTGGATCTCTTTTTGTTTTTGAAGTAATTAAGTATGTTGAAATGGAAAAATCATTTTCTACACGTACATATATTGATGGTGCATAAGCCTTTTCGGACGCATCACAAAAACCATGGAAGTGAAGTTTATTCTGTGGACAATAACCAATCCATCGGGGAATACGAATGGTATTGATCATTGAATAATTGGATTGGAAATCTTTCCATTGCTTAATCGCTTCCGATGAAATAATTTCATCCCAAATGTACCTTCCATCTATATTTTCTGCTGAATCCAATAATTTAGCATTTTTTGATAACACTTCCCGTTTTGTATATTTTATAGTTTCAATCATTGGTTGTACAATGAAAATCATCCCGGCAAGCATTCCATCTTATACCTAACGTCTTTGCCGAACTGCTTTCCTGGAACTTTAAAAAATGTTCATGTAATAGATGATCTGGAGGAATATCAACTAAAATATCTTTGCAATTCGATGTCCATTTTCTAAGGGAAAACCCAGCGGAGTTTAAAGCTTGGACTACTTGGTCTCTGGCTTTAATTGATTCTTCCGTAGTATGAAAACCAGCAAGGACGTCATTGACATACATTGGATTGCGTAATATGAAACTTGCTAAAGGATAATTAGCTTTCACATCATCTGCTATTTTTAACAAAGGGCGAATAGCTAAATATGGAGCACAATCGACTCAGAAAGTTAAAGTATTAAGTTTATAATATGTAATTGGACTATTTGGATCGCTTCTTCATAAAATTCTTTGGAAAGGAGAATGGTTAGGATGGAGCAAAATCTGTCTGTACAATTTTTGAATGTCCGCATTAATTACAAATTTATAAAAACGTCATTTGAGTATAAGGATTGTCAAGTCATTTTGTAATATAAGACCTATATTTAATAGAGAATTAAGACGTTGACTGTTCGATGACGGAGCAGAAGCTTTAAAAATTACAAAACAAAACGGCATGGTAAATAGAATGTTTTATGATGATCTAATGAAATTTACAGAAATGTGCAACTGTTTTAGGATTAGAATTACTACAAATTGGACCCGTAAGAATCCATACAAAAATGGTTTCTTGCGCTATGAGGGATTCACATACGTAATGTTTTATCCCGGAACAAATAATTGAATGGAAAATATCACCACCAAGCAAGATGTCAATATTAGAACTGATATAAAATTTCTAATCGGCTAGTAGAATATCAGGAATATTATCAAAATGGTGTTCAGAAACAGTTCGCGATGGAAGACTGTTTGAAAGATGAGGAACCACAAGAGCTGTGATGGAAACCACAATATTCTTATTCAATGGAGAACCTAATATCAAGAAGCATTCATGTGGAACTTTGGCTGAAACTTTATTATTCAAACCTGATATTTGAGCATTTGTGAATTGATTTGTAAGCTTTAAGAGATTGAAAATACGTTTGGAAATAAAGGTACCTTCTGAGCCTGAATCTACCAGGGGACGTACTTTATGTTCCAAACCTAAGTGGAATATATTCACCCAAGCAGTTCCCAACAGATTCCCTTTGTAGCGAAACATGATTGTATTCGCCCTGAACTTGCACTAGGAGTGAAATGTATTTTAGTTGTATTTGAACGAATATAAGGAGAGCAATTAGGATTGAGAGATGTATTTTCACACACTGTTGTTACTTGGGAGGTAGCACAAGGAGCATCAATCTCTTTATGTAGGAATGTATTATGACGTTTCTGACATTTAAAACAACTGTGCTTACTTGTACAATTTTTTAAGCCATGAGTTTTGGAAAAACAATTTAGACACAAACCTTCCTTTTTAATTTCATCAAATCTACATTGATAGTTCATTTTCAGAAACTACATGAGTTTAAATCCCTTTGCAATTGTTGCAAGGAATTGCCAGTTTCGGAGTTAACAGTCAGAAGTTTGAAAAAGATTTTCAATTGACCGTTAACAAGGACTCTTCGGTTTTCAAATCTTGAACACAAAGTTGTCCGAGCAAAGTCGAAACCCTGACTTGTAATAGGACTCTTACGAACAATCTCCTTGGCCTTACCCTTTGTTTTCTGACTCAAGAACAACAATTTCTCAACATTGCTGGCTCTAGAATTGGAAACCTACATACGGTAGCATAAATAACGGATTTTTGCTGTCTTTCGAATGCACTTTAAACAACAAAACATATCTTTGTTGGAAAGAAGTAAAGTGATGAGTAGAAAATTTCCAATCCGGTTCGATTTGGATCAAATGTTGATACGTAATATCGTCTCTCTATTTATAGAAATATTATTCTCTGTAGAATACGAGGAAAACCAAAATAATTAATAATTGTTTTGATTCTCTTTATGTGGATAGAGCAAATTCAAGAAGGGATTTTAGACAGGCTGACAGTTTTAGGCATTACAAAAAAAAAAAAAAGAGAAATAATGTTTTTTATAACATTCTGTTTTTATATATATATGAAAAATAAAGGGAAATATTTGACCATCATAATATTAATGACCAAAGTGAGATAGCTACTTTTTGGCATTAACACTGACCAATATCGGTCCATATTTTGCTATAGCTCTATCTCGTTAATAAAATGGGCCATTAAAATCTATAGCTCAGTAGCAATGTTTGTAGATAATTTCAAGAATATATTGTCATATTTCACTGTATAAAAACTACAGTGAAATATGGAACCTTTTTCCGCAATTGTTTAAGCTAATAAGTGAATAAATTTTTTGGTGTAATTTCTCCAACTCATGCTAATTTTTGCATAATATTCGTGGTGGAGAGTATTTAAGATACGTAGCAGCCGAAAATAGCATTCTCACTTGTTTAATTTTCATCATGTTTAAGATAGATGACATTAATTTGAATGGTGACTTAAATAGTGGAAGGATTTAATACTGCAGTTATTTTAAGTAAATGATCGTATTTTTTTTAATTTAAATTTTTTATTCGAAAATAAATCTTTGTGATATATGCCTTTTGATATTACTGTTAATTTTAAATTAAGTAATACGACAAACAAAAGGAAATACTTTTACAAATAACCATTTAATCAATATTGTATTTATTTTACTTTTTTCAGATCAAAACAAAAATGAAAATTGGAAGATTGTTTATAATTATTTATAAGATTTGTATTAAATTAATCACAATCTATATATAATATACGTATCATGTCTTTTACGGGTTCATTATTAACATTTGAAAATAATAATCACTTTTTAAATAAATCTAAAAAACGTATTACTAATCTACCTATGGGCAAGGCAAGCCATGCAAATTCGAGTATTTTAAATACTGTTTCAATCGATCCGAGTGGAATTCAAAAGCAGATTAAAACACATCATAGTTTTCAGGGTCCTACTTTTTCAGCCAAGTACATGAATTCAAAACGAAAACATGCTAATTATAGCAGTATGTATTCGCATATGTACCCGAATCATAACAACTATTTACATTTGAATTCATTGTGGTCAATATGGTATGGAGTATTACTTACATTGTTTCAAGGATATTTAGCTGTACATGGTGCTTATAGGTTTTTGGGTAATTAATTTAATAACTATAAATATTTCTGATATCATGCAATCCAATTTATATTCTATAGGATGTTCCCTGATTGCTTGGAAAATTGAACCTGTAACTGAACTTAATTTACAAATCATTCTATCTGGTTTGGTATTTGTGTTACTACCGTTTTTCTTCGCATCAGCAGTTTTTAAAGTGAGTACAAAAATGAAATCTGCATGTAAAAATGTTAATGCCTTCGAAAATTTATTTGTTTTTTAAAGGGTAAAAATTTTGAATATATTTAATTCTTGAAAGTTTTATGCTTAGCCTTCATTAAAGTTTGTTTTAATTATAAAAAATCATTAATATAAGGAAATATACATGTAAACGTTTTATGTTATAGGTAAATCGTATGGATGCATATATTTAAAAACCAAAAATAACATTCTAATGAACATAATTTAATCTTGTAAAAAGTATAACTTCTTTTGTTTTGTATATAACCAATAATTTTTTGTTTCATTTCAAAATTTTTCATTTTTACTTCATATATGTTTGTAATTTAATTTCATTAAAGGATCACATAAAAGTAGTTAAGCAAGATTTGTATAAAATTTGATAATAATTAAAATTAACATTTTCCCAAAAAAGTCCATATTTTATTATTAGGACCAGGGGGAGGGGTTTTATCCCCTCTATATTTTTTCCACTAAACAGTTCATTGAGAAAATGATTTTTATACAATTTAAGAACTTTCGCTGTTATAGTTCTTTAGATAATCGATAAATAATATTTGCTTTGCATGGGGGGTACCTATCCCTATTCTCCTATCTGAAATTTTTATAGACAATGTTACTTTCGGGTATATTGGGATCATTCTAGAATTTATATTTGTAATATACATTATTTGGCCTTAACAGGTTTATTTTAATTGCTGTGAATTTGAAATAAAAAGTTAGGTTGTTCTAATTATTTGCAACAACAGTTTACAAAATTCGCCTTGAATTAATCATTTCACTGTGTTGACCTTTCTTTTATATACATTTTTACATTGATAAATTTATTAATTTTGGGTAAAACTTATTATGTTTATGTTGTACTTTCATGTTGAATAATAGAATACTTGTTAATTTGATAATAAAATGAACTTTAATTCATGCGCTGAGGTGTGCTTGCTTTGGCTTGCCACAATTAACTATAAAAACGTTAATAAGAATTATACATAAGAAAACTTAAAAGCTAATGAATGCAGCGTCGCATTTCATAACGGTGTGAATGCCCCATTAATAAGGTCACCCCTAACATATACCTTCTTAAGCCTATATGGGGATATAGGAAATGGTTCCATTGGATGTTTACGGCTGGTTATACGCATTGGTCTTGTGTATGGTGTAGCTGTATAAGATTTGCCTAGCGGTTGTGGAATCATTTTGAATTTCTGAAACAATATGACCAGGGGTAGATTTGATGTTCCAGATGAGCTTATGTCACTTTCATTGTACCTCGGCCGGAGTTGGTCTGGGTGTGATCTTACAAGTATTTTCCCGTTGCCTATATAGATCAAAGTGTTGTAAATCACTTTACCAACTTTCCTTGGTTTCATTTTGAATTTCCGAAACAATATGACCAGAGGTAGATTTGATGTTCCAAATGAGCTTATGTCACTTTCGGTGTACCTCGGCCGGAGTTGGTCTGCGTGTGATCTTACAAGTATTTTCCCGTTGCCTATATAGATCAAAGTGTTGTAAATCACTTTACCAACTTTCCTTGGTTTCACGATCGGTTACTTGAGGTTTCTTAATGATTTCGAACACTGTTCTCATTTTTTTACGCATAAACGATTCCGCAGGTGTTTTTCCGTTTGGAGAATTCGGATAAGCTTTTGATTTATAGACTTCTAAGAAGGTTTGAAGTGTTGTGGTAGGTGTAACCTCCCTTTCAGTTTTTCTGAAAGAAGGTTGATGATATATTTTACAACAGTCTATAGAATTTAATCTTTTGGTGGCATTGACTATCATTTTAAAAGATACTGGTAACGTAGATAATGTTTCATTCAATTGTCGTCTTCAAGTGATACGGAAGCTATTATGTACTCGTCAGTTGGATTCTCGTGATCACTGATGAGTCTAGATAATACGTCCGCAACACCGTAATCTTTTGTGTTCCTATACTTAATTTCAAAGTCATAGGTTAATAACGTTATAGACTTGCGTTGTAGTCTGTTGGATATATCCTGTTTTGAGCCAAAAATTGCGAGGAGTGATTTGTGATCGGCGTGCAAAGTAAATTTTCGTCCAAATAGCATCTTATGAAAACGTTGTAGGGCAAAAACAAGTGTTAAATCTTCCTTCTCAATTTGGCTATAATTACGTTCATCTGGTGTGATGAATCGATTTAATCTGTTTAAGGAAATGTATGATATAACGCTGCACCTATACCGTATAACGTGAATCGGTAATTTCGGGTTGCAAGTAACATATCTAATGTTAAAATTTGTTTAAATTTTTCAATGATTCATTCAGGAATCCAATTAAATGTGTTTTCCTTTTTCAACAGGACTTTAAGAGCTTTTCTGAGGTTTCGCATATTTTTGGTGAATTTCCCAAATGAATAATTGAACCAAGGAGAGAAAGTACTTCAGAGATGTTTTGCCGTATTTTCAAATTTTGAATTGCAGTAATTTTTGTTAGATCGGGTTGGATGTACTGTAATTTTCATTTTTCAAACTTTAAGCGGAAACCAAAATCTTAAGTTTTCTGTAAGAGTAGATTAAGACTAGTCTTATGTTCGGCGATGGACTTACTTGAAAGTATGATGTTGTCAAGATAAGCACTAGCGTCATCCACACCGGAGCATAATTGGTCCTTAATCATTTGAAAGTCACCTGGAATTGATTTAATTGTAAGTAGTTCTTTGCTGTCGTCTACTTTGATTTGAAGATACGCAGTAGGACAGTATTTCATTTGTAGTGGGCAATGGATAATGATTTGATTCAACTATAGAATTAATGCCCGTAGAATAGACTGCGCAAATTCTGATTTTTCTGTTTCTTCTACTGACTACGATTGGTGCGACGTATCCACAAGAGAAATTATGTTTGCTATATCTAATCTTTTTAGTTCAGCTTTGATTTCAAGTCTTGCTACGTAAGGAACAGAGCGTTACTTACGCAGCAAGACTCGAACTGCATTTGGAAGCAGTTAAATATTTACTTTTGTTTTTGTACAAAGTCCCAGCGTACTGTTATCAAAAACGTTTTTATAATTTTCCTTAACATTCGGCATCTCGTAATCGAATGAAATATGCCTGCACGAAGTAGATATTGGTTTGTCCCAGAGATAAAAAATTGAATCCAATCGATTCCCATTACGTTTAGTTTATCTATATCATTGGTGACGTCATTCATAGTTAACTTACATTCAAACATAACTATCAAATTTATCTTATTTGTATTTGCGTCACTAGCGCTATCTTCAGTAGTATAGGCTTCCGGTTTGCCAATAGTTTCCCATGCTTTAAGAGAAATTATTGAAATATCCGATTTTGTTCAATAAATGTATCATAAGATTTTAAATCAATTATACACTGTGTTTCGTCTACCAGTTTATTTATTTTCGTTGTGTCAGAAAATCGATTAATATCGTACATCGATTATTTACTTGATTTAAGACCTAATACAAATATTATTTCGTTGGCAGAATGTAGTTTGAAAACCTTTCTTGGACTTGATCCAAAATTTGCTATAGCAAAAGTGTCTGTTGTTGCTTGGCATTTTGCTGATCTTCTAACATTTAAAGAACTTTGTACTTTTATGTTGAATTAAAGATTACTTGTTAATTTGATAATAAAATTGATGTTTTGAGACGTGCTTGCGTTGACGTGCCACAACTAACTGTAAAAATGGTTATATGAATTATACATAAGAAAACTTAAAAGCTTAATAGGGTTACCCCTAACAATTTATTAAAAATAACTGAAGAAATTTAACATCTGAGGATGAAATACAAAATTAAAATAAAAAATGAATTTTGAAGACATTTTTATAGCTCTTAGATATGTTTATAAATTATTAGAAAAACATATTTACCACATCGTAATAGAACTAGTACTTTTCTATCATAAAATAATTTTAGTTTTTTTCCAGTATTAATAATTTTTTTTTTTTCAACTTATAATGATATTTCCACATTCTTGTATTTATGAATTCAGATTATGAACAAGAAAAAATAGGAAAAGAATTTATGAATTCATATAAGTTCGTTAATATTACATTCTTCTTATAAATTTAATTAACTCGAATAGTTTTATGTACATATCAAAAATCCTATATTTTCTGCGGATATTATAAAATTTATAGTAATAAAAAATTAAATGATTCGCATTTCCAACAGGTCACAGGTCTCACATAAGCTAGAATCATTCGCCTTTATCACATTAAAGAATTTCCTGTGATAAGCAGACCCGATAATGAATGATTAATAAACTTCAATGATATATGAAGATTTATAGAATAGTAAAAGCCACCCTTACTATGAGAAATTTCAATGTCTAAATGATTCCACAAATTCCATGATTTCCTAGAAACCAAGTTTTAGATCCAATCAGAAGAGTAGTCCACTCTTACAGGAGCTCCATTCTCTATAGCCAACCTAGTCAATTCATGTGCCTTTTCATTATAAGAAACACCAACACGACTTGGGACTCATACAAAATACCCATGAAATTTATAATCTGAATTATCTCAGAGACTATATAGTTCTCCCATCTGCTTTTACTAATCGCTGTTAAGGAATTCTTGCTCCTCGTCACATACCGAAATATGTATACATGATGATATAATCGCGTTCAAAATACTCCCAATACAAACTATTATAGTAAGAACGTATCGACGATGGAGTTGTAAAATTCTTGCTACCAAATGTCATCTCCAATACTAATACTATTACCAATCCCACTAAACGTCTAATACTATTACCAATCCTACTGTACTTCCCACTCACCATGTTACATGGGACGTACTAGTTCTTGCATATTCAACTTTGCCTTTTATGAAGCTTCTAAAAACATTTAATGAAATATTAGGTTTCAAACCCTTACTGATACCACCTAAACATTTAGGAGGATTAACTGCAATTCAATTGCCAAATGCATATTCATAATGCTCCTTGACAGAAAAACTGTTCATTATTCTCCTACCTGGAAAATAAAGAGAATAAATTTCGTAAAAATATAAATATTTATAAAGAGTAATAAAAACCTTATCATTGGACACTATAATCAATTCATCTGCAAGTTAAAAAACCACGTATCCTCCTCCAAGAAGGTTTAATCGAAATCTTACAAAAATAACTGTTAAATGCTCAAGTTAAGATAAGTTCCTATCATCCTATAAAGAACGACGCACTCCGAACACATTTCTCACACTATTGATAAACCTCCACGCATATCTATTGTTGGGTTGAGTATTCAATTCATCCATATCCTTTTATATAACTCAGACTTCGCCCCCCTAATCGCCGTAGAGCCAATTTCCAAATTCTGAGGAGTGGGAATTTTCGAAACTCTCTTCCAAGCTGAAAATTGCAAAGGAAATATATTAGATAAAAGCCTCCTCTAGCAAAAAACGATACTGGTCTAGTAGGTGAAGAATCAAATTCCATAATTTAGGTATGTTATTGATTAAAATAAGCAAAACGAGCATTTAAATCTCCACCAATTATAACATTCTCAAAGCGATCTAGAAATTCAAATAACTTAATTAATGATGATAAACATCAAGAGTTTTGGCGTTGCCAAAGTAATCCGAGAGAGACGGATACTTTTTCTGACAGCTATAGCACATCTTCCATAACGATCATGATTAAATCCCAACCAAATATCCCGAAAGAAAAAAAATATCAATCGAATAATTATTAATAAAATATTTTATTGAGGCACAATTAGAAATTAAACTCTGAACATTCTGTTCTCATTATGACGTCATAGACAAATCATCACTAGACATGAAATAAGCCCCTCTGTCTATACCTAGTAACAAATTTTCAATGAATTATGAAATATTTATGGGCGAGTTTTAAACTATCCTCCATTCTTTTAACAATTGCATTAGAAACTTTACCGCAGCACAAAAAATAGCATGATTTCTGGGAACAGTAATATCAGAAATTTAAATTGAATAAAGTGATGATGATAAAACTGACCTTTGCGGAGGACCCGACAAATATTGCATATTGGCGGTGCTCTAAATTTTTTTTATAATTTTTTAAAAAACTAGTCATTCATGCCAAACCGAGTTGAAAGCTTTCTCGACGTCCAGAAAAATTACCCGAGTAGTCTTACGCATACTTTTTTATGTTCTATAAAATTGACTACTCGTTTTAGTTGATGTACGGTAGATAGCTCTTTATTAAAAAAAATTGTTGAGAGTTAATAATATTTTTTTTATTAGAAAATTCTAAAATTCTCTTATTTTCTCAAATATTTTATCCAACAGGCTTAGAATGCTTAGCTGGATGAATTTTTAAGATCCTTACCTGGTTTATGAGATGGGATTAATTTAACCATCACAAATAATGATGGAAAGTAGCCTTCCATAAAACAAAAGTTGAAAAGTTTACTTAAAATTTCGAGAAAGTAATCGGGTATTAATGCCATCTAACCCAGGGGCTTTATTATTCTTCAATTAAAATACGAACTATTGAACCTCTATTTAATTCGTAAGTTATATGTTTGCCTTGTCAATGATTTTATTATTCAGATCATTAATAAATATAGAGGCAGGTGTGTCCATAGGTGAAGACTTATTTATGGCAATAGAGTGCGGCGTACCAAATACATCTGCTAATGAATTTGCCTTTTTAAATGCAGTTTTTCACCATCGATATAAAGATCAGTGATTGACAATTTGTTGCCTTTTTGGCCATGATTCATTTTGGTCCTTATTGAGGTGGAAGTAAATTAACTTCTTTAAAAGTTTCAGAATACTTTTCAGTTAAATTATAGAATTTTTACGTCTATATTTATTTTTATGGCTAATTAGCATTCTACTTATATCAGAGATTTGTCTTTGCCATAAAAGTCTGCGACCGACTGGGATTTTCAAAAAAGCTTTTTTAACTATACATGTTAATTTATCAATAGTTATCTGAATAGTTGAGAGTTTGGTCAATATTCTGATATTTAATTTCGTTTTTCACACAGTTTTTGTCAAATTTTGAACTTACTAGAAATAGTACATAACACTGGCACACTGCAAAATATATAGGGTCTCAAGTTTTGACCGACTGGGATTTTCAAAAGAGCTTCTTTATGTTATATTTGGAACTTGCCCAGGAATAATACATGACACCGGTACACTGCAAAATATAAGGGTGAGCATCAATGTTTGAAAAATAGAAACTAGAGTTGGATATAAGAATGTAAATTGTAGATGACTGGACAGGAATTTTGTTTAGTCCAAATAGAGTATATTGGTTTTGATATTATATATAGTAGCTGAATTCGAGGCAATAGCTGTATAGTTCTTTACCAGCAGTATTTAAAGACCCACAATTCCAAAGTGTATGTTGGGCATTTAGATCACCGTATATAAAAAAGTCATTAGAACCAAATAAGCCTTAAAACTTAAAACATATTACTCGTATTAATTTTAGTTAAGTTTAATTTCACAATTAATTGCTATTAGAACTCCTTCGACATGAGTAGGTCGATCTTTTCTGTAAATTGCATAACCCGATAATTTGTTTTAATGTTTATTAGTATTTTTTGATATTGAACAAATTTTTTATATTGTAAAAAATATTTGTCTGCAAATTGAAAAAAATATTTTATTCTAATAACAATATTTTTTTATAATGGACTAATAAATTATGATCAGTCAAACATATTGCGACCACAATATTTTTTATTTATCAAAAATAATTTTATTACAGCCACAAAATTGTTGACCAAATAAAATTTTATAAAAATGACTTTAAAATTTTATAAAAAAATTGAAATTCCGAAATTTTGTAATCAGTGATATTAAAATATGTAAGTGTTACTAAAATTTCATTGCTTTATCTCAACGAGATCGGTAGTAGTTTAAAATATATTAATATAATATTCAATCTAAATTTAATTTTAGTATTTTATATAAAGCATTATTTTATTCAATAAATTTTTTTGTTTTTAATACAAAGTTTGACTTCGCACATAAAAATAGTGTTTAATCAATTGCCGATTTTTTAATATTTTACAAATGTTGCAATTTTTTTTTTCAAAAGTATCTGGTACCCCTACATCAAAATAATATCAAAATAAGTAATTCAATGAGAAAGATATAAATACTGAATTAACTTAATACAATTCATATATTTTGTATTAAGTAAGCAGAGTTTTATTTTAAAAACATAATGACATAAAATGGTAAATAATTCAAAATTCTTTATATTCGTATGCTAAGGATCTGTCGTATGTAAAACAACTTATCTTGGAATACAATAAATCTAATACAATATTTTCTTCTCTTGTGTTTTTAGGTGGGTAATTTGGCAAACGATGGTACGAAATTAGGAAGCGCTTTAAAGGCATCCCGATGTTCAATGGTTCTCCATGATAGTTTAGAAGAAGAATCTCGCGGAGGTACGTTACGAATATTGTGGACTCATGGTGGACCTACTGCAGCTTTTATACACATTTTAATAGCTTTTTGTTTACTTTTACCACGTTTACTTTTGGAAAGTCGTGTAATTGAAAATGGTCTACTACCAAGAGGTTAATTATTTCATCTAACATAACCATAAGTATATTAATAAAATTTTCATAATTTCTTTTTTTCAAAATTAATTTAGTTTATATAAACTTATTTCCATATAAAATATGTTGAATTAAAAAATGTATATTTTTTAAGATCATATAGCACTTGAAATTTATGAAATTAAAAAAGTATATCCCATAAAAAATCATAAAATCCATATTTTTATATTGTTATTAACACTCAATTAATTTAATTACAGAAAATATTTGGCAGTCTGAACTCGATTTTATAAAAATTAATCGACGTAATTTAGTTATTTTATCTGTAAAATCTTCTCCTTATCAAAATTTTACATATGGTTCAGAAGAAGATGAGGATTATTTTAATGATACAATGTTCACCTACTCAAATAATGGTGAAAGTTCAAAGAATATATTATATAATGAACTTATAGAAAATAAAAACTTACAACCAATATCTGGAAAAACGAAATATTTTGAATTACATGATTTAATTGATACAACTATTAAAAGAAATATAAGTCAGCCAAAAAAAAATATGCGAAAATCTAAAACAACAATTCCTCCTATAAATTATTCCACTATGATATACAGAAAGGAAACTACATTAATGCCAATTATTTTAAGTACTGTCGATGAAAATTATTCATCCTTAGATATTTTTGTTGATAAAGAAACAAAATCTGGTTCTACCCCAATGCCATACCCCACACATGAAACTGTGAAAAATGCTACAAAATCTAAAACCAAATTTATGTCATCCACTTCTTTAAATTCAAATACCTTTACACATCAGATTAAACACAATCAACAGCTTCAAAATTTTCAAACTAATAAATCAATTCGTAAGCATCACAGACATAGAAAAATATCATTTGCTCACCGTAAAAATCATCAACAGAGTTTTCAACATCAGTTCGGTACGAAATCTTCAAGCGAAATTGATAATGAACGTCATCCAAATTATAATAAATATGAAAAATCGATAGATTTAAATAATTTAGATGAGATTAATAATCCATATGATACAGAAGAAAGTAATAGTGGAAAAATATATGAACATAGGCCAACTTCTTTTGAGGAATTAGATTTTTCAAACACTAGAGCTGCTGTTTACCAAAAATCGTCAACACCTATAAGCACAACACATCGAAACAGCAATATTCATATTATTAAACCTGAAAAACTTCCTGAAATTATTCCATCGACACCACTATCAAGTAATTCCAAAATTATTGAAATAAAAACAAAGATAAATAAAAAAATTAAAAGAGAAATATCTTCAAAAGAGTGGAATCATGTAGCAATTAAACCAGAATACTTAGTTGGAGATTTACAGTTAAATGATTCTAAAGAATATATAGAAGTTAATTCTTTTGAATCTTCTTCTGATTCAGAGATTCAAACCGATAGAAGTGCGAGTGACATAACACGTCTTGATGGGTTTGCTGGTATGTTGCAGCTATTTTTTGGCGTTCACGAACCCATAGATGTGAATGTGTTTAATCATCCCCCCAGTGCAGAATTTGTAAATTTATTATTTGCTCTATTAGTTTGGTGTGTTCGATATCCCGCTGTATTTTGGAATACAGCCAAATCATTTGCCACAATTTTTAGCGTTCAAATTATTGCCTCGGCTGCCGATATTGTTTTTAATTTTGTAGGAATATCTAATCTGTTCAAGCTACAAATTTACAGCGAAGGACAACAGATACAAAATTCTGGATTAATTTTAAATGCTAATGTTACACTTGCTCTATTTTTGTTATCTGTGTTGTTGATATTGTCTTCATCCATGGTTATGTATTTATATGGGCATGGTCGTTTATCAGCCAAAGTACGAGAACGATCCATCATATCTCTCAAGTCTAATGAATCATGGATATATTTCGCTCATTGTGCATCGCTGTGTTATGTTTTAGCTTTATCAGTAGTAAAAGTACCATTATTAAATGATTTAAGTGCAACATATAGATACAATTTGCACTGTCCTACATTTATGGCAGGTATGTACTGAAATATTAAAAAATAGTAAAATTTAAATAATTGGCTAAGACCGACTATATAATACACCGTGACGCAATTATCAAAGATTATGAGGTAGACTTCGTAGAATTTGATTTTATGATTTGTGCTTTTATAAAACATTCTTATTTAAAATGTTTTCATGGTAAGGTTATATAAGGGTTTAAGGAATTATGGACGGATCCTCGCAAAATTTGGCTACAGTATTTTCTGATTAAAAACACCTTAAATATGTTAAAAATTATGACAGTACTAACTTTATTCATATTAATGCATATTAAATTGATTTTTTGAAGTGTGTACGCATGAAAACTACGAAATTATAATTAAAAAATCTTTATGTCTGGGAGATTTATTTGCTTAGCATCCCATTCCTAGAGAACATTTGTTTGGGAGCTACCAGAAATATTCGACCCCACACGACCATTTTCAATAACCACCGTCCTTTACCCAAAATAATAAAATATTCCATATTTTATCAAGATATCTGTAAAAAGTGGATGCAACATCACTTTTTCTCTACGTTATCATCACTAACACATTATAACCCAACCACCTTATGTTTACAGTTTTAACGCTAACTCATCAGCCACATTAGTTAATATTTTTATTGTTTAATTGTCACTACGATGCAAAAGTAAATAATGAATTTTATTATGTTTTGTAAACGCATATTGTAACTAGAAATATGTTAACCTTATCACCATTAAACTATATTTTATGAAGTTTCTAGAAATTCAAATTCATGATATAATATAATTTGGGGTTTTCTTCATTATATAAACGAAAACTCTCCCTTTAGCTTGATGCCATAGAAAATTTGCAGTTCCTATATAAACTAGTAAATTTATAATTTATATATATTCTCCGGTAAAAATGTATTTAATTAATATAAAACAAAAGTTTTATTTGCGAGAAACATGTATTTATCAAACTTAATCAACGAATATTCTCTCATGTACAAATACTTCTAAACGTTCGTATTGCAAAAAAAAAAAAATAGAAAGTTATTTTAAACTAAAAACATTTTAGTAATTATAATTTAAATTACTAATTGTCATATTTATTTTAGCTCTTGTTAGTGTTATGAACATATTACTATGGATTATAATTTGGCTGGGATTGTCTATAAAACGTAAATGGAATTTTAAATTGCCCCCTTTAGATGCATGCACAATAATTGGAAAAGCGACAACACAGCCATTACTCGTGCATAACAGAAGAAGTTCTACGAACACAACTTCAGCGAACTTAATCAACTCAAATACAATGGGCATTCATACTTCTGTTACTGAAAATACAGAACCTAAAATAAACTGCGAAAATGCTGAAATTTCATAAGTAATGCATCGAGCTCAGATGTTTTAAATAAACCAACTCAAGAAGACATATATTGGCCCAAAATAACTCCCAGTTCTCCAAAATTAAAAGTCACTTTCAATGAAGTTGCGAGTACGTCTGACGATGGTCATCATCGAATAATTGGTGAACATGAAGAAAACAATGACAAGCGGTAAAAAATAACTCAGCAATCTTCCAATTTGATTATTAATCATAAACGTGTAGAATAGTATAAACCAATATTTTTTTGTACAAAATTTTAATTTTTCACTGTTTATTCTTCATAATTGATGTTTATTATTTCGTGTTAAATCGACTTTTTACTAATGATTATTTGTAATGAAATTGTAATTTTTGCACGTTTTATTTTGGTTACAAATTCGTACATCATCAATTTGGCTCGTACATTGTGTTTATTCAGTGTAAGAGTTTATTTTGATACAGTCTAAAAACAAAGGTTGTGGAAAATATTTACACGAGCACTTTATTTAATGTTGAGAAATTATTTTTGTTCCGCTTGTCGCCTGTTTTTAATATTTTTTTGTATACATAGATTATGATTTTTTTAGTAAAGTTTATTTTAAATATTTATTACTTTAATGAAAAATATTTTTATTCGCCTATATGTAATTAAAACAAAGCCATAATTCTTTTTGAATATTAATAATGTTTATGATAAATGCATCAGTTCATAAACGAAGAATTAAAAAAACATTTAAATAATAAAATATATATTTCACAATATTTAATAAAATACAAACACTGGAAGTATTTGTCAAATTTGCCAGTTTTTAGTCATTTATTTCAATATTTTATAATGTATAAGTAAGTTGTTACAATTTATGGAATTTCTGAATGGATGTCAAACAAAGAACTTGCATTTTGAGTTCCCGTATTTTCCAAAAATCAATTTTCATAGAGAGAGAGTACTTTAATTTAACTCTCATTAACAGCATTTATTCAGAAAAGTAGTGGAATAAACCATATAATATAATATAAAATTAACTCAAAAATTAAATTGATATTTTAATTAATTTAATTCAATTGTTGAATTGATGTCAAGTAAAGGTTTAATATGTGTTGTATTGTAGTTTAGTTTTAATTACATGGAGGATTGTACTTAAATTTTTTGAAATTAATATAACTCAAACATAAATACTTTAATGAATGTTGGAAAAAAAATGTGTGATCCATATGAATTATTTTTTCTCTTAAACATTATTTTGCTTTGCAGCAATTCGCCCCGCGGAACCTCGATATGTTTTACCAGTACTAAGGGGGAAATTGATGATGGGGAGTATGCAATATTAAGATCAGATGATGCAAAAATTATTGGCATAACATTGGATAGTAGTAACAGAACTGGCAGCAGTGTCTTCTTATCAAAAACCCATACTCCAACTGGGGTTGTAAAAATTATAAACATAAATGAATATGTGGAATTACCACCACCACCTCCCAATATGATATCATCAATGACTATTACAAATCACACAACAACTGTAACTGTAAATCCTGAAAATAATTATGTGAACTGTTTCGATGAGAATGTTGGCAAAATGTTAGGAGACGATAACTTATCTGAGGAAGGAAAATTATTAGAAAGAGTTAGAGATGATAGTGTGACATATGCATCAACACGAGATTTGGAGCCACCATTACCACCACCGCCAACACAAACTTCCGATGTTGACACATATAAAAGTAGTTGTCCGTCTATGTTATCCCGAAATTCTGCAACAAATATGGAAGCAAAGCAACATTTCTCAACTCCAAATCAGTTGGTCAGTCCATTAGCACCAGTTAAAGTTGCAGTACACGCAAATGAAGCATATGTTGGTATCAGATTATTTTTAAATTAATCAGATATCACAAAAAAAATAATTTAATATCATTTTAGATTGCTTCAAATTCAACACCTCGTTGTTTACGCCGAGCCGATTCTGGAGTACCACAAGAAGCATTAACGCCACGAAGTGATACAAATTCTTATGGCACTGAGAGTACTATATCTCCACCCGATCGAGCACCATCCGAATCTTCTAGTGGGGTTCATTCAGCTGAAGAACGAGAAGTAGAAGTTGTAATTAGACCCAGAAATGCTAACAAGCCACTGGTAAAACAGCCACCACCTGTCATACAAGAAGAGCCTTATGGCCGTTGTACAAATATGCGTATGTCCAGCTTTGCAGGAGGTATTTCAAATAGCTCGACTCTACCATTGCAACGTACAATTGGAGATGAAAAATTTGATTATTCCCAACACTGTAGTACAATGCCACTGCCCGTCAACAGTCACAACCCTTATGAAGAAGGAAAATCAGCTATATATGCCACTTCTGCTCATTGTATGTCGCAAACTCAAATCCTTGGGACTAACGTAAGTTCATTTAAGACTCCATTATATGCAAATTCAGGTGTTGCTACATCGAGTCATAAAGAAACTGAAGACATAAATAAGCAAACACGACCACCAATCCCGCCCCCGCCACAAGTTACCCACACTACATTACCAAACGGTGTTACGCTATTCCAATCCAAAAGTCTTAATTCGTCACCCTTCTAATAAAGCCGCTGATTCACTATATAGCCATCAACCATTTTCTAAAAAAAAAATTATACATGAAGATAGAGATTCTGCCAACTATTCAATGGTATCTGAGCATGAAAATCTTTATGCAACGGCTAGTTCATTAAATTAAAACTCAGTGGGATATTAATACATATGTATGAACACATATTTATTGATGCAAAGGCATTTCATATTTTGTGATGAAATTAGTTTTTTTTATCTTAATACACTTATATCTAATACACTCCTCTCAATGCTTGATAATCCAGGGTCCTATTTATATATAGACCCATGCAACTTGCGCAATTTATAAAGAATACCTATAAAAAATATATAAATATAAAAGTAAAAAAAGACATATAAATTTAAAAAAATTTATAAATAAATAAATAAATAAATAAAAAAAAATATATATATATATATATATATATATATATATATATATATATATATATATATATATATATATATATATATATATATATATATATATATATATATATATATATATATATATATATATATATAATATATATATATATATATATATATATATATATATATATATATATATATTAATATATATATATATATATAAATATAATATATAATATATTTACATTATCATTACTATTAATATCTTTTATCTTACATATATGTTTGTTAACATTAAACAATTTGCTGAATCTTGTGTTCCTTACAACAAATACTAGTTTTATATCATTTCACCGTTCTTTGAATCATGTAAACTTGCCAATTTTATTTTTAAAATGGATAAAAGACCGATGGTACTTTTACTCCATCCAATTCTTACATAAAAGTCATTATTTCAAATTTGGATAATATATGTATGCATGTATGTATGTCATTTCTATTTTAAAGTATGTACGTACTTACATATAACCGGCGATAATCATTTCCATTTTTGAATTAAGATAAATATAAATTACTGTTCTTTTTTGTACTTTTGTAATTAAATTAATAATAATTACATTGTTATTGTTTGTGTTAAATGTTCTTGTAACTTAATTTAAATTATAATAATTGATTAATAAGAAACAAGTATTTAATAAGAAGGCGAAAAGGAACATGAAACCCAATGTTCACTGTCCACAGTGTACATATTTATGTAATTTGTTTACATACCATGCATACGTACAACATACGTACTGAAAACATCACGTATATTTAAATGATTCATTCTATTGTACCAGAATAAAAAGTTTATTTTATAAGTCTATAACTATAAAAAAGCATAATAAAATATTGTGATCGTATTAATATAATAAACATATCTGACATACATTAAAATAAAAGCACATTTTTCAGTTTTCTTGATTTCTCTTTTGAGAAATACAAAAAATATATATTCATTTTATAAAATTTTGGTAATTATATGTTGTGATAAACTATACTATTAAATATAAATGTTTATATTTGAATAATAATATACAAATAAATTTGTACGGTGAACGACTCTCAATTATTTCTATTAAAAAGGAAGGAGAATTAAATTTGTGACTTTGGACAATTAGATCGTATTTAATTAATTTTATGAATATATAAAAATCTACAAAAATCAATTGGTTTTTATGCCTGTTATTAAATCTTAATTTAAAGTAAATTTTCCAAAATAATATGTTTAATGATTGCTTCTACTAGAGTATATTTATAAAGTTTAATTTTAAAACTTTAACTTGTTTGTATTTCTTACAGTGTGATTAATTGTCCGGAATATACAAATATATATCCGATTCATCTTTTATATGGAACATTGAACATTGCTATGGATGTGCTATTTTTGCATATCCAACTATAAGAGTTCAATATTTTATAATTATCTGAATTAATTTATTATTGATCAACGATTTCAAAAACAATATTAACGATTCATACGCATCTAAAATTACAATTAATAATATAAATATTAGATAAAATAATATGAAATGCAAATTATGTACATTTTGAAATTTATATACAATTATTTTTATAACTTATAACTAAGCTTGAACTTATACGCACACATACACATCATTATAAAAATATAGGTAAATATTATTCCGTAACTTTCTGCAAATAATTTATTATATAATTTATAAATTTGATAACTAATAATATAATTGTATACTGCAAGTTTATAAAAATAATAAATATGCATGAGAGGTAAAAAATACCACCGCTTTGTGTAAAACTTATTACTATACATATTTCTTACTCAGTGTTAAAAGGATTAAAATATCGAAATTTACATTAACATTGTATATCAAATACAATTTTGCAAGTTACATTTGGTCAGTCCGTGGGAATAATATTGGAACTATTATAAATTAGGACGGTCCTCGCCTATGAATTAGATCCCTTTAGTCACAAATTTATTGGGTATTTAAAATTAAAAGTTATAAAGCGCATCCACTGAAATAATAAAAAACTTCTTGTAAAGAACAAATAAACCTATAATATATTAATTGCTTGTAAAAAATAATTGTCCCTTTATTATATAAAGACATCCATTACATATGTTGAAATATTTTTAATTTTTTATTATTTTTTAAGTAAAGGAAATAATAAAATTTAAATAAAATATGGTATATACAATTGCTTTATAAGTATTTTTATTAAATTATTGTATATTTTTATAATATATATATATATATATATATATATATATATATATATATATATATATATATATATATATATATATATATATATATATATATATATATATATATATATATATATATATATATATATGTTAGAGTGAATGTTTGAAATTAAATACTATTTCAATTCAATGATTTATAGTTTAAATGTAATCAGTAAACCTTAATGCATTAGGGCATAGATTCCTTATTTATAAAATCGTCAAAAATATATATTTTTTGATTTTAAAGAAAAAATTTTAATCATTGAAAAATGTTACTATCTGCTTTGAAGCAAATTTGGGGCAATTGGAAGTAATGGGAGGTCTTCGGGATTCCGTGTTAGGAATAAAAAAGGATGTAAAGAAAATTGTAACGACAGGATAAAAATTATTTTCATTAGTGGATCCTTTGTTATTTTTACACATTTCATACGCTTCAACAGGCAAGGGAATTAATAAAAACTTCGTAATTTTTTTTTATGATTTTGGGCTTATATGCCGGGTAAGTTTGTTCTGAATACGCGCTTTCTTCAGCATGTGAAGAAATAATATGGCTGAAATCCTATTATGAAATATATAAAGAAAAATAAAATATGTGGAAATTATATTCCGATGATTAAGTCACTATTGCTTTAAACTTAATAATGTATACCACACTCTTTCCAAAATTGTTGATATTCGTCATCACCTCGTTAGAGAATTGGTTCACAGTGATAAAATTCTAATAGATGTTGCTGCTGAAGATATGTTAACAGTCATCTTTACAAAAGCGAAGAAATATTCAAAGTTGCCAAAATGCAGCCGGTAACGGTAAAGGAACATAATGAAATGGTCGGTAAAAAGTTCATTCTTGGATGTCATCGGAGCCATTATCCTAACTTCAATATATCACAATTGGAGATACAAAATATCTTGGAATATATGAATAAAGAACATACATACGAATATATAAACATAGATAGATGTGCACAATCCTTTTGATAAGGAATCAGCTTTTGAAGTACATTCACAGAGATTCTTCAATTATAAATTTTTTCTGTACAGACATATTACAACAACAGAAATAAAAAAATAAATTTGAAGGATCATTTCTGTGAAAAATGACACTTGAAAGTTTTTAAAGTCATGATGTATGGGAACGGTTGTTTTCCTAGCCACTAGTGTAAGATTTTTAAGATTTTGTAACATACTTAAGATAGTTTCTTTGAATAATTAATCTATACTCCTTTTTCGCTAGAAAAGATCCTTAGTACTTATAATCAATAGTTTCAAATAATGATACTTTCAATTCGTACCGTTACATAGTTCAAGTAACCTTTGAATGGCTTTAATTCTGGAGATTATTAATTATTTGCATGGAATACTTTATTGAATAAAACCCTTTATGTGGAAAATAACATATCATCGATTTCCTAACGGATTTGTCCTTATATAATTACTAACTTTATTTACATCCAATTATGAGGTAACTAGTGACTTGTGAATGAAATCTTTGCATTAATTTTGTATCTTAATGTATAAATATTTGAGATATACCGTACGAATAAAATGGAAGAGTGTAGCCATGTTTTAAAAAATCAATAAAATACAACACTGTTTCGTCATATACTAAATAAATATAATTAATATATATATAGTATGCCAAAAGGAGAAGTAAAACAAATAAATCAAATACTGAAGTACAAAATAACAGAATCTGTTATTTCTCCGTCAACAAAGGATTAATGCATCAAACAATCTTAGCAAATATTAACTGAATAATCCCATATGCTACAATAAATTAAAGTTATGATACAATTCAATCAAAGAAAAAATTATTAATATAAATTAAAGCGAAAGTAAAATGTGTAGAAAGGTAAAAATCGATTTTATCACTGCGTTAATGAACATAGTGTTTTAAAACATATTTAAATATTTCAGAACGTGTTGTCTTAATTAAATGAAATATGAAATCATATCCATATGCACCATAGAAACAGTTAGATTAAAAAGTAGTATGGCTGAAAATTTTGAATTACATCAATTTGTTGATGGTTTTCGTAATAACGAAACCTCCAAACGTTGGCTAACTCGCTTTAAAACAAGACTTAATTGTCCATATTTGGGTATTATATTAGCGACCCTATCATCCTTATTCTTTTCCTTATGTTCTGTGATAGTAAAAGGATTAGTCGATATTAATCCTATGGAGTTAGCATCATTTAGGTAAGATTTATAACAAACCTAAAGAAATATGTTAAAATAATATTATTGCAGATTTATTGGCGTATTGTTGCCCACAATTCCAATAGTTGTCTATACAAAGCAACCTGTTTTTCCAGAAGGCAAAAGAGTAATATTACTCCTTCGATGTTTTATGGGCACCACAGGACTGATGCTAAGTTTTTATGCTTTTCGGCACATGCCCTTAGCTGATGCTAGTGTAATTATATTTTCAACGCCAGTATTTGTTGCAATATTTGCTCGGATATTCTTAAGAGAACACTGTAATTTATTTAATGTCATAACAATTATTTTAACTTTAGTAGGAGTTGTGCTAATTACTCGCCCTCCTTTCGTGTTTGGCGATGATGTCCCTTCTCTTGAAATAGAGAAATATGAGGGGAAACATTATGATATTTGGGGTCCTGTTGCAGCGATATCGTCTACATTATTTGGTGCCAATGTTTATATATTATTAAGAGCCTTAAAAGGATTGCATTTTTCTGTTATTATGACCAATTTTGGAGCATTTGCATTAATATACACACTGGTGGTATGCGGATCAATAGGTGCTATATGTTGGCCTGCTTGTGGGCGTGACAGGTTGTTGGTAGTAATTTTAGGCATTTTTAGTTTTCTTGGACAAATTCTTTTAACACTTTCTTTACAAATGGAACAAGCCGGTCCGGTTGCTATCGCTCGATGTGCAGATATAGTTTTTGCATTCATATGGCAAACAATATTCTTTGATGAAACTCCTACCATTTATTCATTGATAGGAGCGTTATTAGTAGTAAGTTCTGTGATCTTATCTGCTCTTAAAAAGTGGGCACTTTCTTTACCCCGTGAGTCAACAATTCGAAAACGAATGCGTTATTTGATTTTTGAATAATTAATGCGTATAAAGTGTAAATCTTAATTATTTCAGAAAATTTAATTTATTGTGGTTTCTCTATTCTAATGTAGTTGTTAGTATTATAACTTTAATAGCAAAATAGTTTTAAAATTATATTCCTCTAAAGCAGTAAAAGGGACAGTTAAACTTTATAATATTTATAGATATAAATAAAAAGTATAATTTGTTTTTCCAATTGTTGAGACATTTTGTAAGTTGCTCAAATCATTAACATTCAAATGCTTCGTATAAATAATTGTAATTTTATTCATAAACAAGAAATATCTGCCCTAAAATGCAGGAGTTTTTAACAGAAATTAAATAAATGTACATGTTTGTATTTATAATTAAATAAATCTAATAAAATTTTTAACAAATTTGGACTTATTTGCTTATCTATGAAAAATGTGTTTATAAAAAGGTTTAAAACAAATTACTTTTATATCTACATGTATACACATACAGGCGTATAATATATATTTCAAGAATGTTATACTGATATAGTTGACTAACTATTATTTGTTTTATGGTCCATCAGTATACCAGCTACAACAAGATCTTCTTGATTTATTCTTCCTTCGTTGGCTCTGATTTCTAACCTATGAAGGAATTATAACATAGTATAATATTAGAAATGCTTAGATATCTCAAACCTGTCAGCATTATGATTAATATTCCAAAGGGGTGGTAAGTATTTTGGCTGCATTGTATGTATGAAATGTTCTCGCCATATTTTTTCTAATTTCAGAAGGCCACCATGCTTCATCTGAAATGTTTGTACAACTTTTTCACCGTGTTGTGAATATTTTTCATTAATTTGTTGTGCCTCAATTTCAGACGCTTCTTGTAGCAAACTGTAAGAAATTTCGTTCTCCCCTTTGTAGTAGTTTAAAATAACAGCTTCCAAAATTTTTCGCCTTTCCTCAGGGATTTGGTCTCCAGATTTTAATAATGCGCGTGCTGCTGATTTAACTAGCCTGTAAATAAAAAAATTAATATGCTCGTTTGCATATATATATATATATATATATATATATATATATATATATATATATATATATATATATATATATATATATATATATATATATATATATATATATATATATATATATATGCTGCTGATTTAAAATTTTTACGTACTTCAATTCTGGTATTTCTTTTAATTTAGAAGCACCTTCTTTATTGGTTAAAGGAGCATCGCACATTTCACCTAGTCTATGGCGCACTTTCAGATCAGAATTATTACTTAACTGATGACAGGTTGGGCACAATAACAAAACATCATGAGATGTATGAGATTTCATAACTTCTGTTTCATAAAAACATATTATTTTAAAAAATCGGAATTACCTTAAACTATTAACTTACCAGGAAAATGTTTTCTATATTCTCGTGGAACTACATTTTTTCTGATAAAAGTTTCCTTATGGCCACATACAACACATTGATTCTCTTTTGGACTTTGGTAATATTTTCCAACTTCTCCTCTAGCTCTACCTGCTGGTTCGAAATTTAATCTAACAGTAAACGGATCTGCTTTTACTTCGATTCCTAAGCATTGATCCAAATACCATTTAGCCTTACGCTTATCTATTGTACACAACAGTTCACCATCTGGAGCCTCCAATAAACAGTTGTCATACAAACCCCTAGACCTCGTACTTAACCCTCTAGTTTGTGTTTTCTTTGGAAATTTGCGTTCAGATTTTGACTTTGAGAAAGCTGTAGATTTCGATGATTTATCGATAGCCATATTCATCAAAAACCCTTCCTTAAAATTAACTTCATAGAAGGGTTCTAACTTTAAGTAAATAGTATCAAAGTCGTTTTTAGATAGCCAAAATTTTCTGCGTACCAGATCATTTGACAACTTTTTAAAAATTTCAACGGCTACCAGAGCGTCATTGGCAGCATATAATAGCTGTTTTTCGCTAAGTTCTTGTGCTTCCCAGTTGGAGCAAACTATCCGCCAATGTTTATCTATTTCTACATTTAGAACAGATTTAGACATTTTAGCTAGACCTTCAGGTTTCCTACCGGTTAGTGCAGCTAAAAATCGTAAATCAAGAGTACTTGCTACTCCAACTCCATAGTCATGAGACAAATTTTGAGCGTCTCCTTGTGGAGCAATTCCAACTTTCAGGATTTCATCATCCTCTAACAAATCTCTTAAGCTTTTAGGAATTTGTTTCATACATGACAGTCTGAAGAGAGCGCACAATCCTTGACCGGATGCTAGTTGAAGCAATGCTGTAGGGCGTCTTGTACCACCTACAGTTACCCACTCACAATCGAATCCCAAAACTTTTAATTCATTACAATGCCTAGAGAGCAAATTATAACTTAATGAATATCTATCCGATTTTTCTATATTCACTCACTTTTTTAATTGTTTCACTATCATGTGGCATTCCTCTAGATTTTGAACTACCTCAATTCGTCTATGTTTCAATGGATTATTTATATTTTGCAAGTAATGATAAATCCGCTTCCTTTTTGCAGCTACTACGATTAATAGTCCTAAACCAACAGTGGTCACTAAAGCAGATTTCAACAATTTACTTTTTGCACAATTCATTTTCGTACAAGACCATATTTAAATACAAAGCTGATTAATTAGCTATAGTGATTGGCGATTCAATCATGGGAGAAAAGCGATTATTAAGTGACCGATTCTACACTCTTAACTTTATAATAAAATCGATTATAAGTTGCCAATTAACTAATCGAGCATTTAATTTTCTGAAAACTCAAAATGTTTATTTATTTTTAAATCAATTCACTACGGCGAATTAACCAGCTGGCTCATGTGCAATTCGCCTTATCAGTTTGTAATTGTTTTTTTATAGTGCTGCCAAATATATTATTGGATGTAAAAAAATATTTTTTCATTGTCTGATGTAAATTGTAAACATTTTTATGCTGGCTCATGACTTCACCAACAATTCGCCTTGTTTTTTTTTATAGTGCTGCCAAATATATAATTGGATCTAAAGAATATAATTTTTCGTCGTTTAAGGTAAATTGTTAATATTTTAATGCATAAAATAAATAACAAAATTAATTATTTTATAATAAAGTAATTGTCTAAATTATGGTATACATACTAAATAAGTCAATTTAATATCAGTGTGTTTCGCTGAAAATTATCCTACATCCATTATGTATAACGATCAATTACGAATAAATTTAATCAGTGCTCTCATTAAAATTAACAATTGGTGTATAGTAGTTATTCATGCATGTTATTATAAATCTAGTTTTAAGTTAGTTTAGTGTAAGTTTAAGTACATATGTAAATGTGTATACAATTCTTCTTTTAATATTACAAAAAAATTTGAAAAAGATTCTTGAGAAGTAAATCAAATCGTTGTGCTTTTGTTTTTAAAATGTAATTTTATCATGTTTGCAAGGTTTCCTTTGTTCCAACACACAGAGTGGATATTGACGCAATTTCAATGAAATTGTTCCCTTTACATTTAAATCGTCTATTTTAGCATTGGCGTTTATTTTAAAGTTTCTAAATAGTTTTGCCACCATTATTTTCATCAATATTAAAGCATAGCGGTAACCGATACACATACGTAGTCCTTTTGTAAATGGAATAAATGCAAAGGAATGATATTTATGATTGGGAGCAAAATGTACGTCTGGCTTGAATTCGCAAGCATACCGACCCCAAACATTTTTACTGCGTTGCATATTAAAAATATCAATACCAATTTGAGTGCCTTTTGGTATAGTAATGTTATGTAATTTAAAATCACTGGAAGCTTGACGCAACACTATAGGGACAGGAGCAAAAAGTCGCATAGCTTCATTTATCACCATCTCTGTGAATGTCATGCGGTCTAAATCCTCCAAAGTAATATCATTGAGTATCAAATTGGAGTTATCTTTTGCCTGTTGATTTATTTTGTTAGAGGAATGGCTTGGTTGTTGTGTGGTGGAGGGGAAAATGTGTGCAAGTTCATTGTATACTTTCTCTTGATATTCAGGATGCATAGCTAAAACATAAACAAACCATATACAAAGCAGTGGAGTAGTTCAAATGTCTGAAATAAAATAATATAGTGAATATAGAAATATATATAATATTATATATATATATATATATATATATATATATATATATATATATATATATATATATATATATATATATATATATATATATATATATATATATATATATATATATAATATATATATATATATATAATATATATATATATATATATATATATATATATATATATATTATATATATATATATATATATATATATATATATATATATATATATATATATATATATATATATATATATATAATATATATACAATATTTATATATATATATATATATATAATATATATATATATATATATATATATATATATATATATATATATATATATATATATAATATATATATATATATATATATATATATATATAGTATACCATACTTACAGCGGCAACAATTACATTCGCTTCATCTCTTGCATCCTTCCAAGTGAGTATACCGCCTTTTATATACTTCCGAATATGTTGAATAAAAACTTTTGGATTGTTTTGTTGCTGTTTTTATCTTTCGTTTTGCAGTTCTTTTTAAAACCACTCTCTTGATGAAACACTTTTTTAGAATATTGTGTTAAGCAATCATTGTTGATCACTTCGTCTCTTGAATTTTTTACGTTATCACTTATTTGCAAAAGCTTTCAATTTAAACAATAAAACCATTTTTAAACAATATACGATAAAATGAAAAACTGAATTTAGATCCAAAACCAATATAAACATTTTTACTTACATTATCTACAAATTTACAGAGAACACTAACATACTTTTGTTGTCGCTTGAAAAGAGATGAAAAAACGTACACTATATCCGGATATAACCAAGGCGATAACATTCTTTTAATGCAAACATCAGTTAATCTAATAAAATGAAAAATATAGCAGGTATGGAAAGTATTATAAACCTCATTTCTAAAAATTGTCAAAATAAAATTATCGATTAAGGACACACAGTATTTCAATTGAAAAATAAAATTAAAATATGTATATCAGTAACTTCGAAATGGTTAGTCCGATTTCAAAGAAATTTTACATAGCGATAATTTGTATTTCGTGGAATTAACGTTGGTCATGATAGGAATATTTAGTAATTATATATTAAGTTTTTTTAAAGGATTAACTAATATATTGATTTTAGTAATATTAAAAGCAGATTTATATGTGTGTTTTTATGACATAACTTGTCCCATTAAGAACCGTTTCCTCATAGATGATAATACTGAGTCAGGTGATATTAAATATGGTTAAACATATCTTTGTTTTTACATTCTGGAATCTTTTCTTGATTTCCTGTTTTGTTTGTTATCTTTTTTAAGGAATATTATGCTGATTTAGCACTGTATCATTTACTGTTGGTGACAATAATTTCTATTTGTTCAATGTGGAATTTAGTCTACAAAAATTCTTTGAATTTATCTAAACTTAATAGGAAATGGATGATTAGAAACACTGTGAGGATATTTACTAACTTTTAATTATACCATTGATGCTATAAAAATAATTTTATAATTTAAATTGGCAATATCAAAACTTAACCAAATTCTATACCTTGCATTGTCATTATAACTAACTTTACAACTAATATTTACTAGAAGCTGTAATAATTCGATCATTATTTGTGACTACTGGAACTGTGAAGGTAGACATATTATGCAAACTCCACCACGATAAATTTAATAATAATTGTACGAACATATTAAAAATTCCGTTTGTAAGATTATATCACATCCCCCTGCTCTATTCAAAAATTCAAACACAATTTTAGAGATATGCGATATTGAAAATTTCGTTTGCACAGGGCCTATCATTTCCTAGTCCCCTAACCAAAATTTTGTTAGTCTAATTTTGTTATTAAGTCTTTTTCTACACGTTAAATTTTTTAAATTAGCTTAAACAGTTTCAGAGATATACTACATTAAAAGTTATGCTCAATTTAATAATTGTACGAACATATTAAAAATTCCGTTTGTAAGATTATATCACATCCCCCTGCTCTATTCAAAAATTCAAACACAATTTTAGAGATATGCGATATTGAAAATTTCGTTTGCACAGGGCCTATCATTTCCTAGTGCCCTAATCAAAATTTTGTTAGTCTAATTTTGTTATTAAGTCTTTTTCTACACGTTAAATTTTTTTTAAATTAGCTTAAACAGTTTCAGAGATATACTACATTAAAAGTTATGCTTATTGGGAAGATACAACCAGGATTGCCAAATTTGCCGATTTATCTTCATTACGTCGTTTTTTTTTACTATAAAACTAACAAGGTGCCTATTTCCCGATTTTTGGTTCAAAGATGACGGCTTTTTTACAAGATTAAAACAAATGATAAATATATTAGTTTAGAGCAAAAAAATAATAATAATAATAATAATAATAATAATAATAATAATAATAATAATAATAAGAGCTTTAAATCTTTGCAAATAATGAATCCTAAGAGTCCTTATCGGGAATTCTTTATTATAAAAATTTCTTGAAATATAACAGTTCAAATTGTCATATGGCTCTTTTTAGATATAAAAAAAATTTTAAAACCAAAAATTACGAGATTGGTAGTGATTTAAAATAGGTTAATATAATTTTAAATCCAAATTTGATTTCAAGATTTTATGTAATCCATTATTTATTTCAATGTCGATTTTTGTAGATTTGTCAAGTGTTTATCGTAAGTGTTTATCAGCACTTAGATTTTATTCGACAAATTTGCCGATTTTTCTTCAAAAGTATCTGGAACCTCAGGATACAACTCCCTCGTGTTTTATACTAAATTTTTGTAGCCTATAATATTTTATTATTAAAGCTCTATTCATGTGCTACATATTGCGAGATTTCCTATATTATTTATTTATTTATTTATTTATTTATTTATTTATTTATTTATACTAAATTTTTGTAGCCTATAATATTTTATTATTAAAGCTCTAATCATGTGCTACATATTACGAGATTTTCTATATTATTTAAATATTTCACAATAATATATAATTTTAGTATATTGATATATTAGTTATAGATCTGTATAAGTTTCATAAATGTTAGTTATAGTTTGTCAAAAATATCTTTGCAATCATAAAAAATATGAAATATTTCAACTTCATTAATGATTTTTGGATTGGAACATTTCAGATATATGTTATAAGGGCAAATTCGTTATGAAAACAATACTATGTCATATTCCACATTCAGGATTATATATAATATCATACTCCATGATGAAAACCAACACAACTTCACTTTCAAAAAAGCACTGTTAGTTAAAAAATCAAAAAGAACTTTAACATCAATTCCTATTCCCAAATTTAAGTTTCATGTTTTTTTAAGAAAAAATGGCGTTCCTGCATACTACAGTAAATGAAACGATCTTGGTGACAAATTTTAGTATTTATCTCACTAATATGAAATAAGCGCGGGATTGTTTTCCTATTAGAGAAGATTGTATTGTAAAAATTCATCGAGTTTTGTGGATGTGAGCGAGAAAACAACAGACAAATAGAAGGACATAAGGAGTGAGATCGAAAAGTTCTTATAAAAAATATAAGTTAATAGTGACAGGAAATGGGGAATTTTGACTACTCAATTTTTGTATTTTTTCCAGAAAGTTGCGAAAAATATGTCAGAACATTCGTTTCATCATATATATATATATTTTTTCAGAAAACTTGATTTCAATTTCCCTGCTCTGTTTTTGGATTCTAAAATAGTAGCAGAATTCCTGTCAGAAACTTTTTAAGGATTGTGTGTTTTTAAAACTGCGTTAGCTTAAACTTTTCGAGCCAAATAGTTCGAGCACTGAGCTAACCAGGAAGCTTTCCTACCGGGTGTATTACGAGCACTTTTGAAAATGCTTTATAGTTTTTGCCTTTCAAACATCATGAGGACCATTTCTATCAACGGACAAGTTTGCCGGTACTGTTAAATAACATTGAAAGCCGTATGACTGCAGAGCTTTGAATGCTTGGTCAACTTTTTTTGGGACCATGTTGTTGGGTTTTATTGAAAATATTTAATAATGTTAGTACGGATATTTGTTTGGTCTATTTCATTTGTTTAATATTAAACATAATAACTGTCACATTTTACAAAATAAACTTAATAAAAAAAAAAAAAATAATAAAAAAAAAACATATTTATAAATATAAAAATTTGAATAATAACATTTATAGTTTTTTATGACAATGCATTAACATTGTTTTCAATTTAATGGTAAAAAATCGGCAATGATTTTAGATTTTTAATCCAAATTTTACCAATTCAATTCCGATGGAGTGTATTATTCAAGTAGTACACCGTAAAGTGACAACATTTGAAGTCTACTAAAGACAAGAGGGAGGTAAGGTTTTGTTTTAAAAATATTTTTCCGAACAGTATAGTTGGTTACAATTACATTTTTAAACTGAAATTAGTTTTTATATTTTCGAAAATTTGATTTCAATTATTTAGGAAAAAAGTAATACGTTATTAAATTGAGTGAATTCAGTTGACTCTATTGTTGGTTATAAATCATAGAATGGATTTTTAATTAATTTTTGTTTAAAAAAATGCTGATCTTTTAAAAGTGTTTATAACAATTTAAGATGAATATGTTTGCGATAGATAAGACCTTAATATATATGGACAAACTAATAACAATACCACACAAGTATGACAAAACTTCTAGAAGTTTTATTTTACCCGTTGTATGAGTTGAATATTGCGGCTGAACCATTCTCTTGAAAATTCATCCTTTTACCCATTGTTGTCTCTATTTTTATGATAACGGGTGCATTGGAGAAAAATAAAAAAAGAGAAAGGGAGAGTGAATGGCTTTAAAATATTAAATTGTAAAGAAGTGAAAAAAATACTTACGGCAAGCAGTTTCCAAAACACTTCTTTTTAATATTTCATAAATTTCCAACGGTTGTCTTTGAACCTTTATTAAAGTTTTTAAAAGTACATTAGTTTCTTGATTGAAAATAGGCAAAAATGAATTTATGGATTGACGATTGAAAGCAGGATTTATAAGACGTCTGTGTTTATTCCAACGCGGCGCTATTTACAGTTATATGAAATAATTAAATTCTCATTGTTTTAGATTAGTGTCAATTTCTGAGTCGATATAACAACATTTATCTATCCATGGACAATAACATGCTACTTATTTCATATGCCCCCTTTTTCTCACATTATTTTCAAACAATTAATAATTGTCACCAAATTATAGAAAATGTTATTTTTTATTAAAAATTTAATCAGTTAAAATTGTAAACTTACATCTAGACGTAAATAAGCCATCACCAATGACAGTAGCCATAAACCGATAAAATTCTCCTTTGTTTATACAGTAAGAAGAGTTAAATATTGTTCCAATAGTTTCTGGATCGTTAACATATAGAAAACATTTAGTGCCCATCCATGTAATAAATGGCGTTTTATATTGCTGTCCTTTATTTTCCATATATTGAAGAAACTCTGAAAAAATAAATAAAATATAAAGATACACAGCTGCAGACAAGTATATTCCTACAAAAAATACCTCGATTTTTTATCAATAAAAAATAATTATTAAACCAATAAAACTTTTTTCATTTCGTTATTGTCTTTTCTTAAAATGTTTATAATGAAGAACTTGATGTGTACAATATTTTTTTATTTCATGTAATTTTGGTTTCATTTTTATGTCATTTTCTCTATATGTCTATGTAATATACAATGTTAAGCATTAATCTAATTTGTGTAAACAATTTTATGTATTTTAAGTTTAATTTATTTTATTTAAAATTTACACTTATATACATGAAAAAATTTAAAATTAAAAAAAATGTAATTCTATATTCACTGGAAAAATATTTTACGAAACCACATTGGCATTTTTTATAAAATGAAATTGTAAAATTAATAAAAGGATGTAAAAAATCAATACAAACAGAATTGAAAATAAACCATGACTTCTTGGACCTCAGATAAAATGGGATTAAAAAAATAAATATAGTCTAATATGTTAGTCTTCTTACACGCTTTAAAGAATTTTAGCTTAATGACATTTTACGTTATTATAAGCTTTTCCAAAAAATTACTTGTAACTCTATATTTTTGCACTGCAAACATATTTTACGGAATGATCTGGCTATTTCGCAATTTTTGTAAAAATTGATTAAATTAAATTAAAATGATTTGTTATTTATTGTCGAGATTTGTAAATAAATATTCGTCTTATGAATTAATATTATCCTGAAAATGATTTTGCAATTTAAAACCATCTTGCTTTTGGTATTTTTAATGGATGGTTTAGATTTTTATTGGCGTAGCAAATAAACCCTTTTAAAATCAACTGTAAATTTCGTACACAATAATACACAAATGATTTTTGAGATAAGGTAATTTTTTCAGTCGAATTAAAATGTTATTTGACACTTATGGTCGTAATAAAGTATGGAAAAGAAGCGTTTAATTCAAATAACGGCCATAAAACAGTAAAACATGGAGGTGGTAGTATAATATTATTATTGAGGAAACCATGAAAAAGATGGTCTGTTTAAATATTTTTAAGAATAATCTCAACTAAAGTGCCGAAAAATTAGGAAAGATTAATTGCTGTATTGCGAATTTAAATTCATTAGATATAGATACGGATATTTGGTATACTATCTTTATATATCTTTGTTCGACAAAACTACCTAAAGAAACTCTAAGCAAATTTGAGAAAACTCTTGAAGATAGTGCAGAAATGCCGTCGTGGTTAACTCTAGATATCTTCTTAACAAACACGTTTAAAGAATTAACTTCTTAATGATCTTAGAGTCGAATTTAACCGAACCCTAACACCACCTTAAACCTAAACAATTTACCCAAAATAACTACAATTTTGACAGAAGAGCTAAAGCTTTTCATAATGTAATACATTCTGCAAATAGAACTTACCAGTACACTAATTCTTTAACACCACTCAAATACCCAAATTCAGTATTCAGAATAAAACAAATACCCAATTCACCCAAGATAAACCCGATGGGTCTATTTGTAAATTCTGTAAGAAGAATCATACCCTCAGAGAATGTTCGTCATTTAAAACTTTAAGTTTAAATGAATGGAATATGTTACAATTGTTTAGCTATTGGCCATGTATTAAAAGATTGTTATAGCACATTTACATGTAAATATTGCGGCGGCAAACATAATTCAACCTTGATAACACCCTACCCTCAACATCACACAACGCAGTTCAATCTCAACTCATATCCAATCAAGCAAACCCATATTAGATGACAGAACTAAATTATTAGGAACAGCGGTTCTGAATGTTGAAGTTCAGGGAGAATTGTTTCTAGCCAGAGCGCTTATTGTCCCAGCTTCAGACTTCTCATTTATCACAGATAAACTGAGAAGGAAGCTACACTTACCCACAACACCAATAGTTGCCGAAATTTCCGGGATAAATGAAATTGTTTCAGCGCAATAAACTATGTCAAGTTTTAATACGCTTAAATACCCAAGACAAAATTAAATTGAATATCCAAGCAATAGTTATTAAAACTCTTACCAAAAATTTACCACTCAAAATTTTAATCTTACCCTAATTATAGACTTGGAAAATATTCAATTAGCTGACCAAAAATTCTATGAAAGTCGGCCTATTGACTTTATAATTGGCAGCGATTTCTACCCACAAATTTTGAAATCAGGAGTAAGAAAAGACTTACTTAACATTCTAATAGCTCAGGAAACTGACTTTGGCTGGATTTTAGCAGGACCTGTTCAGAATTTGCAAAACACCCAACCCTTAGATTCTTATTTCAGTTCTGTAACGCTTGATAAAGTTTTAACGAAATTCTGTAAAATGGAGGATATACCCACCCAACCCGAAGTTTCTTCCACCCGTCGATTGTCGAATGGCCGTTATCAAGTCAATCTTCCATTTCGATACCCACCCGTTGAGTTAGGAAACTCTAGACACGTTGCTATGGTTCAATTCTTGCGGAATTAGAAAAGCTTGATGAAAAAGCCTGAACTTAAAATGGAATATGATAACGTGCTACAATAATATATCGACTTAGGTCATATGAAACTAGTTAAATATAACTCAAATATTCCTCCAGATACCCATTATTATTTAACCCATCACGCTGTTGTAAAACTTGATCGTGTTACGACAAAAGTTCGAATTGTTTTTAATGCTTCTAGCAAAACATCGAACAGCAACAGTCTCAATGATACCCTACATATTGGACCCACTCTACAACAAGATTTAGTTGTATTGATTTTGAAATGGCGCCTTTATAAAATAGTCTATAATGCCGATACATTGAGAAAATGTATCGGCAAATTTTATTAAACACTACCATATCCATATCAACGGATATTATTCCGTAAAAGCGTCAATGAACCCATTAGTGATTTTGAACTGCAAATAGTCACATTTGGTGTAAATTGTGCATCATATTTGGCTATTAGAACCCTACAAGAATTAGCCAAAGACATTCAAAATACCGACACTATCGCTTCGCAAATATTGCGAAATAACCGAAGCTCACTGTTGAAGAAGCTAAAAGTACAAAAACACAATTGATCTCAGCTCCTGACTCTGCTGGTTATCCTTATCCAAAGATCATATACTTGATGCTAATCTACTCACCCTACCCGAATCAAGTAATGCTTAAACATTAGACATTCGCTGGAATGCAACAGAAGACATGTTCTTTTTTAATGTACCCTTAATGGAAAGGAAATCAGTATACACAAAGCGAACTGTTTTATCAGATATCGCTCCTCTTTTTGACCCAGCTGGTTGGCTAGCTCCAATTGTTATATCTGCCAAGATTATAAAGTAATCTCGTCACCAAGACTTGAACTTTATGGTACAGTTTTGTTGGCAAACACGACACACAATTTACTCACCCATCTCAACCTAAACCCTCGGAAAACTTATTTCTTGACCGATTTATCTATAGTTTTAGCTCGTCTCAACAAATCACACAATTTATAGAACACATTTGTAGCAAACCGAGTTTCTACAATAACCCAAACTGTCGGCGTTGAAAATTGGAAACATGTGTCTTCAAATGATAATCCTGCCGATGTTGCTAACCGAGGATGTAATGCCAATGAGTTGGTAGAAAATACATTATGGTGCAGGGCCATTTGACATTAAAGCAGAACATGTAAAATAACAGAAGGTTACGTTTCTATTTTTGTTTGCTTTACAACAAAAACAATCCACTTGGAGCCAACATCTGATTTGTCTACCCTAGCCTTTATGGCATCCTTTGCTCGATTTGTTTCGAGGCGGGAATGTTCTGTCGCCATTTACTCGGAAAATGGAACTAATTTCATAGGAGCAAGTAAACTATTGGAGAAGGAGCGACAGGAATTTATGAAACAGTTAAAAGGATCCGTTGTTTCCCTGACAGTTTTCAGAATTTCACGTGGCATTTCATACTCCCAGGAGCACCACACATGGGTGGTTTATGAGAAGCTTTAAGGCTTATATGAAAAAACTAAATACCCTCAAATACACATTTGAAGAACTGGCTGCACTCCTTGCTAGAATTGAAGGATGTTTATACTCGAGACTCTTAAGCCCGTCAAGTGAAAACCCTCAAGATCTCAACCCTTTTACCCCTAGACATTTTCTAATTGGCTTCCCCATTCTTACCCCTGCAGAACCCGACACAAGCCATGATACTATATTCCTTTTGTAGAAGATGGAAAGATGAGTATCTTAAAGAGCTCCATAAAAGTGTAATTCTTCAATTTTTCTAAAATTCAAATTCGAAAACTTTGTACATTTTTTATTTACAACAATGTAGGGTTAATTACAAGCGCTTACATATTTAATTGTTTATTCTACTTTTGTTTCATTTTATTATTCAAAAGAGATTTTTTAATTGAGTAAGGAACAAGTAGATGAGATATATATGTTATATTATAACAATTTTATATACATTAATATGAACACTTCCCCAGTTTTTCTAAGTCCAACACTGATATATATGTATGTAAAAAGTACTTGTCTCTCACTTATTACATTTATTATATATGTTTCAAAACTCGACGATGGATAAATTAAAAGAGGAAAAGAAGAGCATGAATATAGAAAAAAAGCTTTATTTTAAACTCAGCTTTGCATTGAGTGAAACATAGTGAAAAGGAAGATGAAATTTTTCGTAAGCTATAATAAGTGATTTCAAGGAAAAATTCTTTCTTTTTCCAATTTGACAACGAAAGGTGAAACATTAGTAAATTTTTTATAAATTAAAAAAATTAAAAAAGAAGAAGATCAGCACGTGGTTTTCACTTGAATTACATATTTTGTCAAAAGTGAATTAAATTTTTATAAACTCAACTTGGAAATAATATTGTGTGATACTACTATTAGCTGTTATACGGGAAAAAACACAATATTTCAGAAAATCCAAATTTTGGTAAAACTGTTAAGGTTCTTACTGAGAAAGGAAGAATCAATCTATACAAATTTCTACCAGTTTCTTTTAATTATCTCCTGTGTGCAACTGGCCGAATGCGACCACGTGTATGCCACATGTTGGCATTATGTCAGTGGAAGTCATCACCAGGAAAGCCAAAGCCACATCATAGACATATAAAGAAATATCCAAATATTCAACCATCAGCGAATTAAAATTTTACTTTCCTTATATATTACTAATTTTTGGCAGATCAATCTTACTTATACTAATCATTCCGTTTCCTAATATTATGAAGTGATTATGCAACTTAATTCTAATTATATTCCAAATTAATAACCACAAACACCATATTATCATATCTATCTAATAAATATGTAAAATATTCTAAAGTTTTAAAAGTAATTAAACTAATAATTAACATCTTGTAAAAATAATCCAAATATGTCGCGAAAATCTAATATTGTTTCCGATTTCATATTTATGTACACACATTAATCTACATATATAGAATTTTTATTTTTTTCTTATCGTAAAAATATTCCTAACATTTTTTTTCTTTAGAAAAAAATATCCATTTAATATTATAAAATTATATTATATATTAATATCCCTATTAACAAAATAATGATATAATATATTAGTTTTATACCCCTATCGGAAATATCATATTAAACTAATCCTTATTTTTAATTTAATTAATATAAAATGACCCAATAACGAATTAATTGCAAATTTCCTTAAATTTATATTATTAACTGGATACCCTATATTAACAAAAGCAATTTACAAAAAAAAAAAAAAGAAAAAAAAATTCATTATACAAATGTCATCGAGATGCAGAAGGCCTTCATGCAGCTTTGGACAATTGTTTTTGTAAGTCTCTTTTGATATTTTCATTCATATTTTTTGTACTATAATTAATATTGAAAAACAAAACAAGAGAATAATAAGATGATAATTTCTTTGTTTCTAATTAACCCTAAATTGACCTAATGATCATAATTTCTTTATTAAATTATTATTATTAATATTTTTTTATTAAATTAGTTTTAAGACATTTGTCTAGTTTATTAATTAGATTAATATGAATTGAAATCTTTATATAATAAATCTAAATTCATTTTAATATGAATTATTAAACTTATATTGTGAAACTTTTTAAGGTCTTTGGCGAGGTAAAAGTGTGTTAGGGTTTCTTTTTATAATTAATTTTAGGGCAACAAACGAAACACGGATGGGAGGGTATTGAGGCCCATAGCAATATCATCTAAGCTTTGTTCACAGTTTCTTATTTTATAATAATTAAGGAAGTATTTATTTATTTATTTAAAGGGCAAACCAAACGCATGTTAATTTTTTTATTTGTGATATAATATAAGGTATACAGGAACAAGATCCCTGCCCACCACTGCCGAACTAGCTAGTTAGCAAGAACATGCGTGCCGTTCCTAGTTATCCCTTGAAAACATGGACTTGTTAATTTCTTTTTTTTTTAATTATTTTTTTTCTTATCGATATACATATCTTTCTTAACAACGCTAGGAAAAGAAGCAAATTTTGAAAGGAAATTATGAAACAAGATTCTTAAAATGTTTCTCTGCTAAAGAGAACATAAAGACCTAATTTTATATATCATTTTATATATAAATCATAATAATACATTACAAAAGATACAAGTTGAAAAACTGTACCTGAGATGTTAAAGTTGATGATATTGAAATAATTAGACAAGATAACCTATCATCAAATGGTAATAGACCAGTTTCTATGGAAATAGGATTGCAAGGGCAATTTTGCACCCTACTCTCACGAAGTCCCGAATTGCATCCGTTTTTGTAAGCGAGAGCACTCTGACTCCTTCCAAAGTGGAAAATGGGAATTTTGTAAAGGTTTTAATTACCCACAATCATACTTTAAGCTATAATTATGAAGTTTGTATGGAAGTTGTGAAGGATTTGCCGAAGACTCCATACCCGAACGCCATGCATTTTTCTGGCAGATCCGGAATTTTAATCCAATAGACCAATTTCTCTATATATATATATATATATATATATATATATATATATATATATATATATATATATATATATATATATATATATATATATATATATATATATATATATATATATATATATATATATATATATATATATATATATATATATATATATATATATTGAAAATATGTGCATGGACTCATAAGTTTTAGTAATCTGGGATTGTAAATTAACAGAATAGCTTTTTATAATCTTTTTCGTGACATACTTAAATTGCTTATTACTGGATTTTATGACGTGTATATGGTATAATATGTAAAATATTCAAAATACATAGAGTATAAAAAATAAGTTTCTATTATTTTTATTATTATTTTTAGTTTAGTTTCTTTTTTAATTTTTTTTTGGAGTTTTATTTTATTTAATTTTACTTTGATTTATTAAAATTTTTAATAAAAACTTTCATAAATTAAAAAAAAGGTCTTTTTTAAATTTTATTGTAGCATAATATATCATAATACCGGCAAACTTCAAATGGTTAATCATGGTTACAAAGTGAGTAAATGGAACAACCTTCTTTTTTATGCTGGGCAGTACGCACACCACTTCAATAAATGGCAAATGTAAATTCATAAATGAAAATATAATCATTTTACTGGCATTTAAATAAAATTACTTTAAATGTAACTATAATTGTTTAGACTAACTATTTCTGTCAAGTATATAATTTAAAAATGTCTTGTTATCCGAAGTGCAAATTGTCTGTAACTTAAAATGGTCTACAGCAGGAAATGTGTATTTGAAAACCAAATAATTAATGGTGATCGTTTAGAGGGTTCTAGATATAAGTTTCCTTCCATTTTATTGTTCATGCTTTGTTTACAAATTTATCATTTTAAATTTCTAAATAAAAATAGAAATTGGTTTTAGAAAAAAAAGAAACATTAAATATTATTAAAAAGAAAATAGAATAGAATGTTTGCCAATACGAAAAATCTACATATACCTATGTACATACATATTTGAAGTAGAATAGAATTATAATTAAACTCACTTTCTGGTTTCATCATACGGAATCCCAATCCTAAAAATGGAAATCCTAGAGGTCCTCTCAATTTCCAATACACTTTATAAAATTTACGCCTGGACCATAAATAGATCCATAGTACCGTAATTATAATAAAAAGTAGAAATATAATTAATTTTGACATTTTAAGTTGCTTACAGAATCTAAAGTAAAACTTAAGTTGTCGAATTCAAAAATTATACTAAATAGTCTACCAATTATAATTTTATATTATTTTATTTTTTTGAATTATGTAGAATTTTTTGTTCAATATACTGACGCTTTTAATTAAGAATCACCAGAGTATAATGTTTATTTATTATTTGTAATCAATCGCCGTACGATTTTTGTACAGAGAAAATGCAAATATTCAAATATATATATACACATTCCTACGTACTTATCTATACCCAATGGAAAATATGAGTAATGTTTTAAGTTTACGTAATGTGAGAATAAGAGATTCATTTTTTAGGGTTCTCTAATAAGTTTTATCTCCCATTCTTCAAATTTTTACATTTTTACACACTTCAAACCTTATTTTTCCGCAGGGTTAGTTTAGATTATTGCGTTATTAAAAATATGTTTTTTTATAATTGGAATATTTATAATCAAGACATTACTTAAATTGCTTAAAAATGAAATATAAAATAGTCATTGAAATAAATCGTCCGTTTAACCTTATTTTACTATGGTATTATTATTCCAATTCAGTTTATCAAAAGCACGTATGTAAATGAAATATCCGTATTAAGTAAAATCAATAAAATCATAAATTTTTTTTAGAATTGTTTGTTTCATTGATTTCATTACACATTCTGGCAATTAAGTTCATCAATAACATTTTTTCAAAATTCTTCCCAATTTGCTTATTTTAGGCACCGAACTTCTGCTTAACATTTTATATATTCAAGATTGATAAAAGTATGACATGCAATAAAGTAATAAACATATGTATTTACATAAATTAATAATTTTAAGAAATTTACATACGTATATTCAAATCCGAAAAATATTTTTGTTTTATTAAAATATTTCTTTGAAAGTAATTAATGTATATTTCAAGCTCTTGTATATAACTTTTAATATATAATACTAAACGGTAAATTTTAAGGGAAATTAAATTCGCATTAAATAGTTTGGTTGGAATACAGTATTGTTCGAAACTTAATAATAATAAAAATAATAAAATTAATTAATCTTTAAATTGATTAATAAAAATAATAGAAAACAAGATTGACTTTAAGTCATATATATATATATATATATATATATATATATATATATATATATATATATATATATATATATATATATATATATATATATTAAGCCATATATATATATATATATATATATATATATATATATATATATATATATATATATATATATAATATATATATATATATATATATATATATATATATATATATGATTAAGCCATATATATATATATATATATATATATATATATATATATATATATATATATATATAATTAATAACTAACTTCCTCTTTAAATTTATTAATAAAAATAATAAAAAAAAAATTGACTTTAAATCATATATACATATATAATTATTTCATACATGTGCCGGACACCCTACGGCTTACTGAGGGAATTTGCTTCAGCTATGTACAACACTGTACTATTTAAAACCCTCAATAATTATGACAAATACGATTGCCTTTGTATATTTAATTTAAAAAACTGTACAAAATAATGGGTGTTAACAAAGAAATTAAATGAAATTTTAACTTTTAAAGGGCCTTCCATTATTTTAATTCTTACTTGAACCATAAGGGACTTTACGTATAATTAATTAACTAATTAAAAAGAAAGAAAAAAGCTACATAATTTTACACAAGTGAAGTTTGGAAGGGAACCTGTATAGAAAATATCAGGAATTTATTTATCAAAACTTCTCTGTCGTTTTTATTCGAATCGTTTTACCTCCCGTTAGAAGTATTTAAATAGTTGTGAGATTATGAATTTCGAAGTCAGTTGTGAAAAAGTAACTAATAAATAAAATGAATTCTGAGGACTTTTACGGTGGTTCATTTGATTTGCTCTATTCGAGGAAAGATCATGAGAGGCGTAGAAATTTATTTCACTTGCAATTATTTTTTATGAAATTAGTTGGACAAGTGCCCATAAGTTTGGAAAATTACGTACCAGAAATATGGCAAGGAACTGCAAAGTGTTTGGCTAAAATGTATTGTATATTTTCAGCGATATCTACCTCACATCTGGCATTATTATATATAAAAACAACTTACGATATGTTGCAAATGGGGGAACTGGAAGAAATAACGGATGCCCTTACAATGGCTATTATATACTCATTCGCTTCATTTGCAACATGTTACTGGTTATGGAAAACAAAGACATTAAGAGAATTTCTTGAAAATATCAATAAAGGTCATCGTCACCATTCTATGGCTGGTTTCACATTTGTAAGTTCTCACTCTTCTTATAATCTAGCTTATAAGATAACACTCTATTGGCTGAGATCATGTATGGTTGGGGTTGTTTCATGGGCTCTAAATCCGCTTCTTTTGGGCTCTTATACTCTGCCCTTAAAATGTTGGTATCCATTTAATCCATTGGTATGTACTCCTTTGCTTACGCTATTACATTTTAAATTATGATTTTTTAGCAACCTGTGGTCTACGAATTTACTTATGCAAGCCAAGTTTGGTGTCAATTTATAATGGGATGCATCTTTGGAAATGGATCAGCACTGTTTGTATCGGTGATAATTATAATGTTAGGACAATTCGATATTCTTTACTGTAGTTTAAAGAATTTAGATTATCATGCCAAGTTAATGTCAGGGAAAAACTTAATATGTCTAGAGTAAGCATAGCAAAAAAGTTAATTGTGCCAAATATGCATTAACCTCATTCTCAGAAAATTACAAGCAGAGTTATTGCAAAGCGAATTCGATGAATTGAATCAATATGTATATTCAAAGGAATATACGACTGATTTGAAGGTATTTGCATCTACCAAAAAACGGACTCAGGAATCATTACAGATAATTCTTCACGAATCTCTGGTCGCATGTGTTCATTTGCATCAATTTATTTTACGAAGTTGTGACACTCTGGAGGAACTATTTAATCCATACTGTCTAGTCAAATCTCTGCAAATAACTTTACAACTATGTTTGCTAGTATTTGTAGGAGTAACGGTGAATATCACATACACCAAAAATAATAATAAATTCATTAATTTGATTCATTTCTTGAAATTAGGGGGAAAGTTCGACAATGAGAATTATTAATTTAGTACAGTATTTAGTATTGACACTGTCCGAACTAATGATGTTTACATACTTTGGTGAATTGCTTCGAAACCATAGCATCCGCGCCGGGGAAGCGTTCTTCCGTACACAATGGTGGCCGCACGCAAATTTCATCAAAAGAGATATTTTTATATTTCTGATCAACACAAAACGTACTGTCAAATTAACTGCTGGAAAATTTTACTTAATGGATATACAGCGTTTACGTTCGGTAATTAAAATTATATATATTTTTAAATTCTTTTTCTTTAAGCCTGCTCTTTAAATGTAAATAAATAAATAAATAAATGGATTTATTTATTTAATCTGTGGTGGAGACCTATGAGCAAATTAATTTTATTTCTGAAACTTGACTTGTCTTATTTTATTTTTTAGGTGATTACACAGGCATTCTCATTTTTAACTTTATTGCAAAAGTTGGCTGAAAAAAATGAATCGAATTTATATTAATTTAAATATTACTCCATCACCATAAGTGCTGAAGATAGATATGTTAGAAAAATCATGTTTTGGGAGTTCGTGAATTGAATAATTTAATGTAAGCTACACAGTAACTAATATGCACCTCGAAAAACGCTTTATTTTCAGCAATAATCATATTATGTAATTGATATAATATATTTTTGCCGCGATTTCCTCTGATGTAAATTTTGTTCACAAAAATTGGTCCGTTAATAAAATTATGACAGCAAAATGGCGATATATTCTTGCAATAAAATAAATTTAAAGTCTATATTTGGCATTATAGTAATAATAATTAAATATTTTTTTATTGCTTTTATTTTTATAAATTTATTGTCAGCAACATGGAAAAATGTTGGTTTTTGTTACCTTCAGCTATTGAGTATTTAAAACAAGTAACAAGGAAGTTACAGATAGATATTTGAGACAATACTCCCCACCACAATATTGGTTGTGGTGGAGAATATTCGTCTAAGCTTAATAAAAAATACATTCATTTTTGTAAGAAATATCTTACGACCATACTAAATTTAATAATAATGCTAGATAAAATAAAATTAAAATATAATTACAAAATAAAATATATATTTTTTTCATTTATATTTTAAACCATACACAAAAATTTCATAAAAGTTAAAGTGTTAAATTTAGCCGTGTCGAATTTTAATACCCGTCACCTTTGCTTATATGGAATTTTTTGAGTTTTTTAAGCAAGGAATTTAATATATAACGTCAAGTCCCGAATATAAATAGGTTATCATAATGTCCTCACTCTTAGAAGGAGAAAATGACTGCCATTACAGTCAACATAGATTCTCTAGAGCACTCAATATACATGCAAAATTTTATTCAGATCATGAGTAGTTTTCGCTTTACTAAAACAATTAATAACTCAGATATTTATGGGCCAATTTCGAAAATTTAGAAACCAAAATTTTTCTGCATCAAAATTAAGTGTATATATACCAAAAAAGTTTCAAACTATAGGAAAATGCGTTCTTGCTTATAACTCAGAAATTAATGAACCGATTACTATGATGTTTTCAACTAATAAATTCTCCTAATTATTTCCGATCTGCAAGTACAAAAAATTATAAACAACAACCATATGGGACAATTATAGGAATTAAGAAAGAAAGAATTGACCATATCTCTGCTATTTACGAACCGATTTATAAAAATCAAAATTCGAGGATTCGATTCATTTTATGCCTTCAACGCATAAATTCGTTTAATTAATCGAAATTTAACTGTGAAAAATACCGATCCAAATATATTACGTTTGGTGGGCTTAGTCATGTTGAGTTCGCAAAGTTTAACTTAAACTAAGAAAACTTTATTAGAATTTAGATCGACTTGGATATCTTTTAAACTAAAAGAACTAAGCCACATTTTTAGCGTGTTTTTGTGGGGTTTTACATATACAAAATTTCATTTGACTTATATTAGGTATAATTTTTTTAAGTAAATTTTTCCATATTAAAATATTACAAAATCATTTGGAACCACTGTATGCTGTTGCACAAATTTAAATAAAGTTAATAGATTATAGAATAGAATAGATATTTAGTTATAACCTCCACAAGTTATTTACTAATTGATATTCACTGTATAATTGCGATAGATTTTATTGTCATTATCTCACAACCGAAGGGAAATCTAGGTTATTGCAATAATAGACAACCATATTGTTCAATTTTAAACAAAAATAATCAATTAAATCAACTTATTTTTAAGTTAGGATTTTTAATAAAAACAATAAAAATTGAAAGGAAATTCTAAAATAATTTTACATTTACAAATTGTCTGAAATAATAGGTAGTTCCGAAAATCCGTACTTGAAGGCAGAGAAAAATATATTTGCGGTAACCATAAAGGAAATGAAATATATGTTATTGTTCTTAGATTTTGTTATCGAAACTTCAAAATTTGTTAATTCTCACTTCGATTTTGCATTAATAACAATAGTTATTGTAACAACCAGTAAAAATATTGTTATTTAAAAAATATATTGTTATTTTAATTAAAAAAAATTATTCGATTTGTATTTTTGCATTAATAACATAATATATTTATTGTTATATTTATCGTTACTAAAAATGTTGTTATCGCCACTTAATTTATTTTTATGGGCACTATAAGTATTTATACTGTCCCTAAAAATATTGTTATCGCCATTGAAAATATTCTTATTCCAATAAAAAAATATTGTTAGTTAAATAAAAAATTTGTTTGTTTGCATTATTTTGTTAATATATGAAAATATTTTCGTCGAATAATTTTATTTATTTTAATTGCTTGTTTTTTGAAGTTGTAAGTAAGTTAAAAAAATATATGTTCAAATTCAGTTGTCAGTAAACTGAAAATAATATTTTGTACTAATAACAATAGTTTTTTTTTTACAACGGACTGTTCAATAACAATATAATTGTGATCAGTCAAATAGTTTTCAAACATATTCCGACCATAGTATGTTTTAATTAATAGAAACAATTTTATTACAGCAACGAAATTATCATTAAAATAAAAAGAATTCAACAATTAACATGTTGGTAATAACGGTAAATGTTTGTCACGAATAAATTAGTGTTTGCGACGAACAAATTGCGAAATGACTTTTTTCTGCGTGCGTATAATAAAAAATCATTAACTTAAAATTTGGCTTTAATTAAATACTGATAAAAAATAAATTCAACTATTAATTTATTATTTATTAACTATTAAAAATAAAATAATTTGTCAGTTATTATGTTTAACGTCAAACAAATGAATATATTGTTAATCTAATAGAAATAATTGACCTGAAAAATGTACACTCGGTGCTCAGCCTACTTGGTACGAAAAACATCAATGCAGGTTGAAAACACAAACAAGGCTCAAAATTAAAGTCTAAAAGTGGTGATTATCAAAAAATCATTGAATTAAAAAAATGAATCATTTTCATATCAAAAACGTTCAAATAGAATAAAATCTTATTGAAATTTATGAAATAATTTCAAAAAAATGTCTTTCTTTGATTTCCATTAAAGCTATTTCCAAAAGAAACAAATCCTAATATTAAAATAATTTAACATATTGGCATTATAATCAAATAATTTTCATATCCCATTCTTGCGTCTTCAAGTAGTTAAATAAACAAAGAAAACAACACAGTTATATTATATATTAATATGAAATGTAGATAAATGTTTCTAGATTTTATTTTTAAAATACTAAAACTACTTAGAATTTATATATATATATATATATATATATATATATATATATATATATATATATATATATATATATATATATATATATATATATATATATATATATATATAATATATATATATATATATATATATATATATATATATATATATATATATATATATATATATATATATATATATATATATATATATATATATATATATATATATATACATTAGGGTGGGCCGAAAAAATATGCCTGTCACCCTTCAGAAAGAATAATTTTGAAATTCTTTTTCAAGGAATACAAAAATATTTTTCCAACTCCCCAAAATACAGCACATTGAGTTCTTCCTAATAGTCACAATTATTTTTGCACCACTGTATATGCTCTTACTTTCTCTACTGACTTCTCGTTAATATCAAGTCCATATAAAGTCACAAAATAGTAACAAAATAGTTATATCTCAATATAAATTAAATGATTGACAGTACCATATTTTGAGTAATGAGGACACTGCTGCAAATGAACGATTTATTCATAACCCTATATTTAACTACGTGTCAAAATGACTCAAAACTACCATAATATTAATTAATACCTTTATCAAATAAATAATGAGAGCTATCATGACATAGATTTATATACTATGGGGATATTTAAAGCTATATATATATATTTAATTCGTACAGAAAGCATGGATTTCTTCATCATTTTTTCTATTATGCTTTCTATTGATGAAGGCGCGATCGGCGTATGCTACCTTTGTGGTCGCCATCCGGATCCATTAGAATAACGACAGAGAAGAACTTTTTTGAAAGCTTGTCTAAACACTTTATTGAAGATTGTGTAGAAAATTGGATTCACCATGGAACTTGCATAACCTAACCATGTCACCACATCAAAAACCCAGTGGTCTATTTTTTCTTCGCAATCTCCACAGACAGAAGGCAATAGATTGAGCACAAAAAATGGTGACCACAATATTACAAAAGTGAAAAACACTACACCTAAAACTTTTGTGGCCTTTTGTTCGAGTCTTATTATTCGACCATGGCGTGATGAATTTCTTGATATTACACTCGAATTTCGGGAATGATGTGATCTCACAGTTTGGTTACGTTGTAAAAGACATGGAGATGAGTGTGGAGATTTGGTTTTCGATTTTAACGAATTTGATTGGGACATGTCAGCTGCATTGTAATTCATATTTTTATGACTTCTTAAAGTAGCTGATCTTCTCAGTGGGGTAGCTGAAGCAGATGCTATTAAAGTCCCTGTTTTAGTAGGCGTAAGTAATAAAGAGGTATGTGCTCCTCCAAAACTTGAACCTCTTCTTCGATGTCTTCCCGAATCCCATGTAACGACAGAAGCTGTTTTTGATATACTTAACTTCCTTTTAGGTGTTTGAGGAGCGGTTAAATAAAAACCATCATGATTGGATTGGACCGTTAGAGAACTTGTGGAATGGGTATTATTAATAATAGATACTGTATGGGGACTTAAGCTCGATGTAGTTGTAGTGTTGGTTAGACCAATACTACATTCATCAGTTGTTGAAGGTGTTAATTTGAAAGTTGTAGATATTATTTTCACACCAGCAGGCTTAGCGCAGTTTTCCAATGGTTTATTGCCAAAATAAGGACACGTACATATCGGAGGCAACTGAAAAAATGCAGGATCTTTAGTGCCTGCCGAATATATTTCATATATTCCAATGTCTTTATTTTCCACCTCCGTGTCAGAATGACTTGTTGAATTAAATGGTACCTTATCAAATGTATATTTTGTATGAAACGGTAGAGATTGTCTGGGAAGACTATGAAAACGTCTATGTGGCAATGAAGCTTTTGGTTTACTAAATTCTGTTGCATGACCTGCCATTGACGCTCTCCGTTTTCTTATGAAAGCATTTTTATAAATTCCGGATACTGGTGACAAAGACCTAAAGAAATCAAATACTAATGACATTATTTTATGAGCTTACATTTATTAGATTTTTTTAAATTCGTGAATAAAACTTGTAAGATTTATAATATATAAACACAAATTACAGTCGGAAATTACCGACTTTTATTGAATTAAATATCAAATAAATATACATTCATTTTTATGACTTGTGATTGTATAAGATATATTTATTTAATAATGTTATATATTTAGAAAACGGTGTTCCAACCACTTTTAAGTATACTGGTGGACTTAAAATTACTTTTTGAATCCACCAGTCTGTCTGGCTGCTTATCCATGAAAAGGTTACGGTTCAAAATTTTGTAGATATCTTTGTGAATTTTTAGACGAAGTCTGAAGTTTATTGAAATTTATTGCTAATAGCTGCCATACACATGATTTGTTTGAATGAAGTTTTATGCACATAAAACTCACAGATATAAAAATATTTCAATTAAATTTGGCACAAATTAATTTTGTTATAGTCCAAATCTGCATGCCAAATCAAAAAAAATGTATTGTGATTCAAGTGTATATAAGTACATATACCTTGCAGCCAAACCAAATTTTCATATAACACCTAATTCAGAAAATCATCTCAAGCTATATAATCTTACAGAAATGTGTGTATTATCGAAATAATTTAAAATAGTATATTTTATACAACCACATGTCAAAAGAATGAAATTGTGTAAGAATCCATTTTCATTCTTGCATAGGTTTTATATAGTAGGTAATTTGTTAGTTTTTTGCTCACATGCATACGAACTACATACCGTTTTCTTTTAAAATCCAGTGATGAATTCATTGATGGTAAAAAAGATTTTATTGGATTTGTTAATGATGAAGATGAAGTAATTTTGCAGTAGTCATTGTCTTTTATAAACCTCTGTTGTTCTGATAAATTGACCTCTTGTTGTTCCCGTTGTTTCCATATTTGGTGACCTGTACATACTGATTGTTGATGAGAAGATAATAGGTGCTGAACATGGTAAGCCTGATGTTGATGAGATAACGCATATTGTTGAAAAGAGTTTTGTTTTTGTACAGATACATGAGGAAAAGACAACAGATGACCAGTAGATAACTCAGATTTGGTAGGGGATGTTGTAGACGACGAGGCAACAGATTCTAATCCTCTAGATAATTTCAGCATTTCCGCGCCAAATTGTTGCAAAGCAGTCATAGTTGTATGTGTAGAATCTGGTAAACTATATATTAACAAATTAGACAAAAGCAAATAAAGAGCGATAACAATAGCTTCGTTCCATTAATTTTCTGCTTAAAATTTCTAATTTCTATGAATGATTAAAAAAAAAAAAAAAAAAAAAAAAAAAATATATATATATATATATATATATATATATATATATATATATATATATATATATATATATATATATATATATATATATATATATATATATATATATATATATATATATATATATATATATATATATATATATATAAAATATAAAATAATATAAAAATTTCAATAATATAGAAAAAATTCTCCTCAAAAATATATTATATATATATATATATATATATATATATATATATATATATATATATATATATATATATATATATATATATATATATATATATATATATATATAATAATATAATTATCACGATTAAATCACAATGAATGTTAATTCGTACCTTTGTACGATACCTACATTTGAACACAGAAATTGTTAAATTTTAATCCACCGAATTTAAATCACAATGAATGTTAATTCGTACCTTTGTACGATACCTACATTTGAACACAGAAATTGTTAAAACAAAACAAGTAAGAAGGCAATATTCGACTAGGCCGAATCTTCAATAACCTCCATCACAAATGTATGTGAAGTACGTTATGTACCGCATTTATGGCTACTAATTTTTTCTATTAAACCGATTCATTGGTCATTTTTGGAATAGTTTTAAAGCACATATAGCTTTATGTTATGGCAATATTACAAAAATTTAATTGCTTGAACTTACAGTTTGCGCCAGATATCTGTCGCTTTTAATTTACTGAACCGACAGACACTACTAGTGGTGGAGGAGGGAAAAAAAAGAAAGCAAATTTATTGAACGTGGTTGATTTTTACCTTGTTTTATTAGTTTATAGTAAAACATACTTATACATATTGCAAACACGTATTAATATTTGCTGTGTAAATGTTATTGTTCTTAAATGAATGGTAATAAAGTCTCTGTATAGACAAATACATCTTTATAATAAAAATTAAAAATGAGTTGTTTATATTTTAACATCGTTGCATTTTTTAAATATTTTATATTCACTATATTTTACTTTTTTAAAAACAGAGTTATGAATAAATAATAGTAGTACGAAATTTGTTACTTTTTTTAAAACAGAGTTATGAATAAATAATAGTAGTACGGAATTTCTTATCAAGTCTCTTTCTACGTACTTATTCAAATAGAAAATAGTGGAACGGAGCTAATATTTGTATTTTTTTAATATTTATGTACCTTGACTCTGGTAACCACAATTCATGATTGTCTAAGGTCGATAACTCAGTATCAGTAGAATTTGCGGAATGAGCATGTGCTACAGCAGACGAGGAATTATTGCTCGTTTTTAGCAGACGTCTCCATGTACAGCGCCTTTCTAAATTTTCATTAAGCAAAGAAAAATTTTAAAATATGTAAATATCAAAAAATCTTATGTAAACATTTATTCCATGCTTTTCATGCTATATTCGCCTATGCAAAAAGGATTTTTTGTGACTTTAACCTGACATCATAAGACTTACCTATTAGGTTGATCTGTCCGGTTTTTGATAACCTGTTATTTTGATTAATTTGGTTTTTCTAAAAAGTTCGCATTTCAAAGAATTCGAGATTTTCTTGTATGAAAAACTTTAAAAATATTTTCTTTCAAAGTTTTACAATTTATTAAAAAACCGAAACCGGGTTTTATATTATAGTTTCCACAAAATGTCGAAGAATCGATCACCCTACTACCTATAAATTTATCTTTATTAAATATTTCAGTATTATTATATAAATGTGAAATTAATGCCTATTAATTAAATAAAATTTCAAAACGGGTCATATTGTTAAATTTCCTACACATCCTTGTCAAAATATTTTTTTTCGTTGTTAAATTGTTGAACACCAGATTCAGAAATTTAAGGATTCTCATCTAAAAATTATATTTATGAAATAAATTCTTTAAAAAGCCTTTAGAAAAATACTTCATTAAGTAAATTAAATAAAACTCTCCTCCCTTTTCCCTTAAAATAAAATTTAGGTAAAAATTCCTCAAAATGAAAAAATTCCTTCATTTACAGCACATAATATACTATATAATATATATATAATAATATCAATATTCGAACAAATCAATGAAACATTAAAATGTTTGCGAAAAAATATATTTATATTTTCTTCTTAAGTCAAATAAAGTCACATAAAAACATATTTTTCAAAAATATAATTTTTCCTGGCAAAGTTCTTTAGAAACTGAAATTTGTTATACTCCATTAATTTCTGTTACATATTTTTCTATTTTTGACATTCCACGCGCACTGTGTGACACTGTGAGGTTTCAAAACATATGTTTGAAAATATTTTTTTTGTGGTTGGAAAAGTACAAGTCATAGATGGGTCTCGAGGGATTGGGGAAAACTCCTAGGATATGAACATTTGAAAAATTCATTAATGATTTGATTAAAAAAATAATAAAAATAAATTTGGAAAAGTATAAATTCTAAATGGATTTTAAATGTGAAATTTCATTTAAATTTATTCGGTAGTTCAAAAGTTATTGAATTGCTTCTAAACAAATTGTTTTGGACCCACTGTGTGATGGGACAAAATAACACAAATTTACTGTACCGCCTAGACCGCGCTTATATAAATAAGCAAAAACCACTATATATATTTTGGAAGTACCAGATTTTTATTAAAACAAAAACAAATGATAAGGATGTAATATAAAATGTGTTTATTTTTTTATAAGAACTTACCCAATACAGGTGCTTGTCCGAACCATCCACTTGCCCACCCAGGATTTGCTGATTGATTTAACCCACCTAAGTTCTGACGTTGCTCTGCCAATAATCTTACAGTGAGACAATAAGTCAGAAGCATAACACCCAAAGGAATATAAAAACATACTATCGATCCTACCAGTTTGTATACAGGATCCGGAATTTGACATGTTCCATTAACAAGGACAGAGGCATGATTCTTTACAATATAAAAATTAATGAAAATACTATACAATTATAAATATTTAAAAATTCATACAGACAACACAAATATAATTTTGCACTATGTAAGGTTGTTTCAATGTAAACCATTGCACTGCATTTCAAAATTAATTACCTTTGAATACATTAAACTTAGTGGTAAACTCATGGCAATAGATAGTAGCCATACAAAAACAATTTTAAGGGTGACACGCCTACGAGTCTTGTTCCGTCCAAAACGCATCGGATAACGTAGTGATAAATAACGGTCAACAGAAATCGTACATAAATGCATTATACTTGCAGTACAAAACAAAACGTCCAAACAAATCCAAGTTAAGCAGTGTTCCGATCCCAGAGGAAAATACCCTAAAACAAAAATATTAAAATTAAGCAGTTTTTATTAAACGTTACATAATTTATTTTTTAATAAATATGTAAGAAATATGAATTTCATACGGTATGATTTTACGTATGGTTTGATTGGCAGGCTTGATTTACATGAAATTTAACATAATGATAGCATTGGGGTCACATTGGAATTACAGGAGCGCAAAAACGCAATATTTTAAACGCGTGCCAATTTCTGTTTCTTATTCGTTACTAAATGATTATGAGTCTTCCAAAACAATATTTCGTTTTAATATTAAGACTTTGGGATCTTAGAATTAATAGGTTAAAATCAAAATTTAGTTTAAAAAGGGGAAAATTCGATAAGTCTGCATTTGGCATTTTAGAGTTTTTCGTCACAAAATTTAAACTACATTATTCTGTGTAATGACGCCTTTCAGAAAAAATAAGTGAAGACACTTTTTCGACAAAAATACATAATTTTTAGAATTTCCAAATTGAAAATTGATTATTTTTGATATTTTGGTCTTTTTAATTTGATAATTTTGTTTTTTACTTATACTTTTAGATATATATTAATAAAGTAAGAATGCTATATTCGGCTATGTCGAATCTTTAATTCTCTCCACCACAAGTGCGTGTAATTTTAATACGTTATGTATTGTTCATACACACTCATACATACATTCGCAGACATAACAATATATAAAAATTTTTCTTAAATATTACACAAAAACAAATTAGTCATAAAATTAAACTATATTTTTTTTCTACTTAACTGGTTTTGAAAATTTTTGGAATGGTAATGAATTATATATAACTTAATGCTATGGCAAACTTATGTTTTGTTGATTTATAATTGACTTGAACGTATATTGACGAGAAAAGCCATAAAGCTTTTCGATCATCAATTGAAGTCAGTTTACATGGTTTTGGATCTTTAAGGATAATTTTTGAAAAGCGATAAAGTCAATATTTTTTTAGAAAATGATTAACGGCTTATATATTAAATCTGAATGTATAGATGATATTTTTTTTTAATATGAATTTATAATTTATGACAAAATAGTAGTTTTTTTCAATAGCTCAATTAAATTAAATACTTCTGTTTTTACTTTAAATTTTGTGTAAATTATTGAATAAATTTTTTAGCCACCGTTTTAGCCATTTTTAAACTTTGTTAGCCATCTTTTAGCCACTATTTTATAAGGATTTAGCCACTAATGCTCCTCAAAAATTGGAAACACTGTTGATAACGTACATAATTCTAACATTGATTCGTTATTGTATTATATTTAAAAAAATAACACAATATTATATTAATGATGAAAATATTTGCTTTTTAAGACAATTTATTCAAATTGTTATGAATTTATAACATTTGGAGATATATTCATCTAGTATTTTTTTACTCATTTAGGACTCTATACCAAACATGATTAATAGTGCTTAGATGTTATTCGTATTTACACCTGAAAATTGATGATCTGAAACATTTTTGAAAATTATTTTCTGACAATATTCTACAGTTGGTAAAATTGTCTTAAATGAAACATCTTAAGGGTTCTTAACGGTTGTAAAGTTGCCTTAGTGCAAGTAAAAGAAATCAAAGTTAGGAGATTCTTGTGCATTTTGTTCTAAAAAATTATTTTAAAACTTAGACGTTAAAAATTGTTTAGTCACAAATGTTTTAAACAATAATTTACTAGAGGATTTGAAAAAAAATTTAAACATTTATGAAACGAATAAATTAAAAGTGTAATGAAATTAAAGGTCTAATTTAAGTAAACGATTTTATAAATTTTAAGAGAAAATAATAAAAAACAAATATTTTATTTATTTTATCAATTAAATTTTAATTTTTAATAAATTTAATTATTATAATTTTAATATATATATATATATATATATATATATATATATATATATATATATATATATATATATATATATATATATATATATATATATATATATATATATATATATATATATATATATATATATATATATTCCTTTTGTGTTGCTTGTTAAATAAATATAATATGTAAATTTTCTAGTATAATTATTATTGTACTTCTTTAGCTACATAAAATGGTAGTGAACTGTTTGTGATTTCACTCAACAATTTACTTAAAGCTTGTTTTATATAATTTTTTATTCTTTTATTCTCTAAAAGTCATGTTTGTAAATAACTGTTTTTATACCCTCCACCACCACAAGAAGGAATCATCTCAGACCCTACAATGTATATATATTATTGCATCAAATCAAAATCTGAGTCGATTTAACTATGTTCGTTTGGCCGGCTGTCTATACGTCTCTCTGTTGGAAACATTCTCACGCCCAGAATAACTGTTCGAATTCAATGAAATTTGGCCACATTGTTTGTTATTGTCCTAAGCAGTTTCCTGTTTAAAAATAGTTGTGAGCTTATAAAACAAGTAAATAAAGACCAATTCTATTGAAGTTCAACACTATTATTTTTCTTGGTACTTCTTGGCTACACTTATAATATTTTCAAACTTAAATCAAATCTAGTAAAATTGAGCATAATTATTACTCTTAGATCCTTTTTGCAATTAGGCCCCTTTCTTGAAAAGTATTGTAAATTTGTTTCAATTTTTATACACTGCACCACCACAAGTGGTGATGAAGTTATATTAACTTTGTCGTTACGTGTGTAAAGCCAACAAGAAATCATCTCAGACCCCATAAGGTATATATTTATTCAACAAATCTGTAGGTTTGAAACATTCTTACGCTACAATGTTTGTTATTGTCCTAAGTATTATCTTATTTAAAACCAGCTATATCGGTTCATCAGCAAGTTATAGTTATAGAACGATATCTGTGACAACCTCAATCCAATTTCGAAAAAGATTTCTTCTAATTTTTCAACAAAAGGTAGCTATTATATACTGTTATATATTTTTAATAATTAAACAAAAAATCATCAAAATCGAACCAAAAGAAAAAGTAATAGGCTGAAATATGAAATTTTACATCCAAACCTGTGCGCTGTATGTGTCGCAATTTTTAAGATAATTTTCTGAGATTCGCCACATATATTAGTTTTGATATAATTATAAGTCTAAAGAACCTAGATTGTGAACAAACCCCCCCCCGGAATATGGTTCATAGCTTAAAAAGCTCTTAAATATGAATTTCCAATTAATTTGGCCAATCTCGGTCCATATTTTACTATAGCATTTTTTTACTCTTTCCCTTTACGAAAAAACAGGTTTGAGTTTACAAAACTACTTAAGAATTACAAATTGTAATAAAATTCGACACAATTGATTTTATAGTTTTCCTGAATATACGTTATTAATTTAAACAAGTAGTCCATATTTTGATATAGCTCTCATATGACGCCGGAAAACGTATTTGAGCTTATAAAAGATTTAAATGACTTTTCTAGTTGTCTTATTCATATATAAAATTTATATTGTTGATTTGAACAGTCTCAGTCCACATTGTGCTATAGCGCCCATATTAGACCCCACACAATAGTTATTTTTTAACTATCTTTAATATGTATTATTAATTTGATTAATCCCGGTAAATATTTTGCTATTGTTCACATACATCGTCCCTTCCCGGTGTACGGGTTTGAGCTTAAAAAAACTCTTAAATAAACCCAAGGTGTCTTGAAATTTGCAAAAATTATTTTTCTAACTATAATTAATATGTGACCAACATTGGTCCATATTTTGCTATAGCTCTCATATACATATCTAATTTCTTTTCCTTAACATTACTTTTTTAATGAAGTGGGCAATTAAAATCTATAGCTCGGTAGCAATGTTTGTAGATAATTTCAAGAATATATTGCCTTTTTCGCAATCGGCGTTTATGCTAATGAGTGAATAAGTTTTTGGTGTAGTTCTTCAATTCATGCTAATTTTTGCATAGTATTCTTCGTAAAGGGTATTTAAGATTCGGCACAGCCAAATATAGCATTCTCACCTGTTAATGTTTTTCTGAAATTTAAATAAAATCTGACTGTTGTTGCCTTTTAAAATATTAATCTATAAATATATACAATTAAATTAAAAAAATTAAAATTGAAAATACACGTTCAGTCTTTCATCCATATCAAAAATTCGGTGTTTTGAGAAATTTTTATAAAAAATAGGAAATTTTCACTTTTATAAACAATAATTTTTCTCAAATTAAAAAAATGACAGTAGTTATTTTTTAATTTAATCAATATATATGTGTAATTAAGTAAAATTAAAAAAACAAGTTTCCGAAGCCTTTTTGTTTTGTTTTGTTTTATTTTATCGCCCTCTGGAGGAGTTTGTCATAATTCAGAAAATTACTGTACTTTTTTAATTAAGATGTCTATTATTTAACCAAATTTTAGCTCATTCTGAATACATTTGGTATATTGAGGTTTTTAACTTTTAATATAATTAAAAAAAGTCATGTATATCGATTTGTTAAAACTTGGCATTTATTAGTATATTTTTAATCCGAATTCATATTGAATTGTTAAGCTGTTAAAGAACAAAAATAAACTCTTAACATATTTATAATGGCTCAAAAATAAACAATCAGTATGAGAAAGAAATAATGAAAACAGTTTATTTTTCGGGATAAAATGGTATTTGTCAGAGCTAATTTCTTATAAAAAATCAATAAATTAACATTGTAAAAGCTATCTGTGTTTGTATTCAGTGAAAGTTAAAGCAAAATAGACAAATAAAATTTTATTAGCTTTAATATGTTTTTATTTAATGATCAAAACATATGGAAAATGGTATCATTTATTAATTCCAACTAAAAATCCTTGAATTACATTTATTCTGTGCATCGTTGCTAAACGTGTTTATGACAAAAATACGTCAAAATTTACCAAATACGTCCGTCCATTACATACATGCTTACATGCATTCTTTCGAAAAGTAAATATTTCTATCAAAATTTCTTTAGAGAAATGAAATAAAATTAAAGAAAATTTACTTAATCCTATTTTTTATCCATGAGTTTACATTAAAGCATGTACAAGTGTATATGTGTACATTAAAAATATATCATAAAACCTTTAAGTCTCAATCAATACTAAAATGATTGCATTGACCTTGATGTTTTCATTCATTTACATAAAACATACGTGTCTATATATTTATTATGCATTCTTAAATGTGTTTACGAAAAGGAATTAAAATTAACAAATATTGAAAATTAAAGTCATAACCCTCGAAATTGGAGCAATTTTTAGTATTTTATTATTTTATATTTTAGATACATATGCGACTATTTATTCTGAAAATTGTCTTTGGAAAAATGATAGTGGTGGGGTAATATCCCCTGTTTTTACTTATTTTTTTACTTATTAATTAGAGTATTTAAATAGTCAATCGTCTACCTGCACATGATCATCTATTCCAATAAGCACTGAAAGTTCAGAAATTCCAACGATAGAAAATTTTACCCAAATTGGCCATTATTTATAATTTTTGATAAAAATTTACAGAACTTGAATTAAATTTCATTTTAAATGGAAAATGCTATTAAACAAAAATAAAAAATAAGTTATATATTTGTTTTAAATTTGAATTACAGCAAAATTGCTTATTGGGATCTCTCACTCTTTAACTTCGAAGGCAGAATTCCATTTCTAATATTACTTTTTTAATTTCCTTAAAATATTCGACTTGAGAGAAAAGAAATATTGTAAACAAATATCTATAAAAAATCTACTTTATGTTTGTATTATCTGTTATAGTTTCGGAGCCATCAAGTCGAAATAAATAATTTTTCTATTCTTTTTTTTTAAACAATATGTGTACGACTTTGGAGCAGAAACATACCAACAAGCCTTATCAAAACTTGGTCAATTTTGAAAAAAATTTGTTAAGTTTTTAACTGACAAAAATTATTTTCTACAGGACGGCCTTTATAATGATAGAGCGAATAGTTAAATTTAATATTAATTTTAATCTTGTAGAAAAATGTGATTTTTTTTATTCTCTAATTTCGTTAATATATCTCAAATTTCAATTTAAAAATGAAATGGAAATAAATCTGTAACTTCCGAATTGCACATGGAGATAGTAGAAGTGCAGGACATGAATATAGTAGAAGTGTAGGCAAGTATAAGTTTTGAGTTTGAACTTTGTGCATCTAACGGGTCGATCAAAATTTTGTGTTTCTTAAAAAAATCCCATAATTCCCAAAAAAACTTTCGAACATTCCCTGTGTATCACTGCGTAACAGTCAAAAATTACAGAATTATTAAAAAATCGATTTGGCAGTCAGAAAAATTTATATATTATTAACTGTAACATATTAAAATATTGGAATATATGTAGTTATACATTTTAGTTAAATGGTTAGTTAAAGTCTGATAACTAATTTTTAAATAATTGACAAAAGTCTTTTTTCTGAATTTCGATGTTGTCTCATACATTGGTCTATAACTTCTTTGTTATTTGACCCATTTTATTTGACTGACTTCTAAAGTCTGTACAAACCATCTGACCAAATTTTATTTGACTGACTTGTTATTGTGACTGTTGGAATATTTCCAACAAACAAACGCACAGATGGACATGGCTAAATGAACTCAGATTTTGATATAATCAAATAATATATGTCTCAGATGATTCCTTCTTGATGTTATACCTCGAATTGTCTGAAACAATAACAATGTAGCCATAATTTTTGATTTCGGTTTATTTTTGTGATCGTGAGAATGTTTCCAACAGATAGACGCACAGATAAACATAGCTACATCGATACGGATTTTGATATTATGCAATAATATGTATCTTAGTTGAAACCTTCTTGGCGTTACACGCGAAATGTAATACCCTCTATCACCACTTGTGTTGGCAGAGGTTATAAAAATGTTTAATAAAAACTATTTTGATTTTTTCTCAAATTAGTAAAAATATAAAATATTTAACAGTTTCTTTTTTTGCATTTTAAGAAAAAAGACTTACCTTTAACCAATGTTAGTATACCCAAGGGCATAACTAGCACTGCAACCATTAAATCAGTTATCGCTAACGACATTAGAAAATAATTTGTAACATTTTGTAGACGACGTTCCCAAGCAATTGCTAGACAGACTAGGATATTTCCTGCGGCTGTACCAACAACAAGTATCAAAGCTAACAAACCCCAGTAGTTATTTAAATGTTTGTTGGCTAACAATAAAGTTGTAGAAGAAGTAAATGTATTGTTAGGTGTAGCGATAGAGGTAGAAATTCGCGAAATATCAGTTTCAAGAACAGCATTAATAGTCCCTCTATAAAGTATGTCGTAATTATATTCAAAAGTAGTTATATTATCAATACTGTTGCTATTTGCAAAAATATCAACATTTTGTTGCTGATATGTCCGAAGGGGCTGTATTAAAACCGACATTTGCTGCTGATATGATTCACTTGAATCGTTTAGCAAATCTAAATGCCAAACATTACTAGTGCTATTGGTGCTTTTAAATATTATATCAACATATTTATTTTCGCTATTTAAAATGTCTTCCATCTTCATTGGACGGCAAACAATTAAAATTGCAATATATATCTAGAGTATTTTCAAATTTAAAATCTATTTCCTTTGCCATTGCAGTATATTAAGTTGTTTTTTGATTTCATATTAAATGTTTGGTTAGTATACAATATGTTCTTTTAAACAGTTCATTTTTTTCTACCTCTGCCTGTTATACTGTACTTGGTTGTGCACATGCAGAGAAGCGGATATGACGGTTTTCTGTTAAGCTCTTACTTTTTATTTTGTCAAATATTAAACGAAATAATTTCCTTTGTAACTACCAAAACACTTCAATTTTTTACGCTATTCAGTTTACTTGTTTTCCGGTTGTTGAATTTTTATTAGCGATCAGCTTTTCATCCATAATTTTATAATATTTTTAATTAACAAAATTTGTTTCTATTTTATAATGTTTTTTGTTTCGTTGTACTCCTGAAGGACTCTTTAAAGACGGAAAAGTATGTTTCTTATGCATTCAAAAAAACGATGTATTTATTTGAATAATACAAGTTTCTAAAACTAAAATATAAACAAAAATATATAAAATATTAAAATAAATTCATTATAAACGCAGAAGGTTAGATGAAAACTTATTAACTATAAGTTTTTCTATTATATAAATTTTATTCGATAAATAATGTAACCTTTTGAAATATATACAATAAAAAATAATAATTTACTTTATGTTGAAAATAAATAAACATGTTTAATATGCCATTTACAAAAAATATATAAAAATTCATATATTTGGTTACGATTTCGTCTTTATGTAATTACATAATACACATAATAATATAAGGCTATAGTGTTCATTGAAATTTAAACAAAAATTTCATATTTAATACTATAATAGAAAAATTATTTTTTTCATAATTCTAAGTATTTTTAAAAAATATATGAAATCTCGTTTGTTAAAATGAGCAAAAATTTTGTAAGATTTATTTTATATATATATATATATATATATATATATATATATATATATATATATATATATATATATATATATATATATATATATATATATATATATATATATATATATATATATATATATATATATATATATATATATATATATATATATATATATATATATATATATATATATATATATATATATATATATATATATATATATATATATATATATGTATATATATATATATATCTGTATCAAAATTATTATTTTCTTTGAAATGAAAAAAAGTAAAATAAGTTTTATATATTATTATTTTAACTTTCTCAATGGTATTTCTCAAATAATATATCAAATTCGTGTTTTTTATGAAAATTTATCAAGCGAATGTTCTGTTACATATTTTCGGAAAAAGGGGTTAAAAACTTAATTTTTTTAAGAACCTATATAGGGCACCTGTGAACTATTGATAGTTTTTATAATAGAGGGTATATAAGTACTAGTCCGATGAGAATATGTATGGGATTAGGCGAAATCATGATCAGATTCTTGAGGTGTTTTAGAGAATGACATGTTTCTAGTAGGTACTGAGGTCGGGAAGTGGTCACTTTGGGTATGGCAAATAAAAAAATCTTCACAATTTTTTTTACAATTCGATTAAAAAAATATATATACATATAAACCTAATAATTCTCTACATAAAATACGCTTATAGAATAAGAAATATTTTGACCAAAGTAAAAGAGAATACCTTCTCTTCCAAAGCACTCCAAACATACATTAGAAATAACTATTTCACTTAAATATGTTTAACGATTATGAAGTTATGCAACATTATTATTTAAAGATATGATGGAAATGCTCTTCACTTATTACATACAATACTGCATCATATTTACATAAGAAATTTGCAAATTTCTGGGGAAAGGCCAAGTTTCCGATAATTTTTGAAGGGTGGTGTAAAATTTATTTTTTTCCGATTTAGCTTTGACATTTTTTTTCTACCAGTTCAAAAAGTAAAAAAAATGTCCAGAAATGGGTTAAAACTGCACTTTGGTCAAAATATCTCTTAAGCTATATCTCTTATATACATATTTAAGCATATTTTTGTGTAGCATTATATGGGCTATGTTATTTTGTCGGTCTTTTAAATCGTCAAGAGATGACTAACATTGAGATCCACTTCCCGACCCCAGGACCAATTAAAAACAATTCTATACATCAAGAATGTCCATGTGAAATTTTGCTAAAAATATTCAATATTTCTAAAGTTACAAGATTATATCGTAGTTCCAAAACGTACGGTAGTCACAAAACGCACAGAATACTTATACAAATTACCTGAAAATCTGGCCAAAATTGTATATGCTAATAATGGGTGTAAAACAACCGTCTTGCAATCTGATTTGGATAATTTTTTATTTTAAAATTTTAGTTAATTGTAAACAAAACTCACAATAATTATGTTGGTAAGTTGTAATTTTCATTATTAAGTATTTTAAATATGTGCTAGATATCTTATGAAATTCTGAATAATTTTACTGATCATATAAATAAACGAGTTCGTCAAAAAGTTATAGAATTATGTCTATAACACCTGCCGACAAGGCTAAAATTACATGTTTAAACAAATTGTATAAAAATTTTAAACAAATCACAATATATATTCAAATTTTAATTAAGTTAAGCAAATTTTTCATTAAACATTTTCACGTATTCTTAAATATTTTACAAGTTTGAAGTTTATAATTAAAAACTAGTCTAACATTATTTCAATATAAATATATCTGAATGTATAAAAAAAACTTTGGAATGCGTTAACTATTATTCCTCGTAACTATATTGTGCCAAATCAACTCGAAAACATATCAGCCCTTAAAATTTGTTTATATGTCGTTAAGAATTTAAAAGTTATAGAATTATTTAAACAATTTTTTTTTTAAGATCATTTTATTTCAAACGTTCAAATTTAAAAATTTTGCAATTATTTTAAGTTAATGTACATTTGTTTATTAATCCTTTATGTGTTGGAATTGCACGTTATTGTATGTATATTTATGTATGTACATTGTGGTTTACGTAAAAAAATATCTATTTCGATAGCTTTTATAAATAATAAAAAATAGTAAGAAAATAAATTAAATAAATACGTAAAAAATAAATATATAAGTGTATTTTTATTAAACCTTTATCCAAATTGCTGCAATATGGATACAAAATTTAATGTATTTTATAACATATAAAATAGAAAAATTGACTAGGTTCATCAAATTAGGTACTTGAATGTTATGGAAAATTACACAAATTATTTGAAATATTAATACAATGTTGTTATTATTAAAATAGTCGCGTGTAATCCTTTGATAGTAATGCAACCGAAAATTCGAAATTTTACGTAATATCAAAAATATTCATTAGCATTAAATTTAACTCAATTGTTTAGTTGATATGGATTTTCATTTAGTAATATACTAAAATTATATATTTTTAGCGCCATTGATATAAAGAAGATTAGAATTTGAACCGTTTAGTTTCAATGCCGAATAGGAACTAATTACTATTGTCTTCTCCATGTACTAAACAAACAACTATTGTTCGTTAATCCAACATTTTCGATTGGAATTTCCAATCGAGTTTAGTTACCAAAGCGCATTTCATAAATATGTTGCAGCAAGTGGGAGTTAAAACGAAGAGCGTTAAAAGGTCTGAAAAACATTGTGATTAAGAAATGCAAAGCTAATGTATTTAACAGCTGTTTTAGGTTTTACTTTCTAAAAGATAAACACTACTTGTAGATGTATTTCGATTTTAAGTATATATATATAATACGCATGTCCTGGATTAATTTATGGAAAAATACGTTTATCCAAAGTAGTTCCAATAAGAACGAACTGTTGCTTACTAATACATAAAATATGTCTGTATAACAATGGGTATTTTTTAGTTTACCATTCGTAAACAAAAACAATTGCGCATAAAGCATATCAAATATATAACATGCACATTTGTAAGAAATTTTGCAAAATAAATCTCATTTCATAAAATAATTCTCAATGATTTGGAAGTTACTTCATACATAATAACAAATAAGTCCTATTAGCTCTTTAAATATGCGAAAATATTTTTTAACTCACATTGTAAATTCTAAATTTACATTGTTATACTTCACACATACATATGAATATAATAACTAACACCTTAACAAACACTTAGGAATCTTTCCAGGACGACAAAACATTTGTCGAAATATCACGTGTTTGTGAGCCGACATGTAAATATTAATTGCACTCTGCATGTTTTTCTTTCAGACGCTTTTGTGAATATTCGACATGACCAAATAAAGCAAGTAAAATACTAATTATTTTAAATTCAAACTATTTTATTGACAGCTGATTGTTTCATTCAGCACATTAACTAAATTAATAAAAGTCACTGACTGTATGCTGCACAATGGCCCCAAAACGCTTTTTTAAATAATTCTATAACTTTGGAACTATTGAATATTTTTAATTAAATATCAAATGGACATTGTAGAAGATATATATATATATATATATATATATATATATATATATATATATATATATATATATATATATATATATATATATATATATATATATATATATATATATATATATATATATATATATATATATATATATATATATATATATATTATAAGATCCAAAACACACAGTCGTCTCAAAATATTCTACAATGTCCATTTGATATTTAATTGAAAATATTCAATAGTATATATATATATATATATATATATATATATATATATATATATATATATATATATATATATATATATATATATATATATATATATATATATATATATATATATATATATATATAGACAAAGTTATATTTAATGTAGGACTATAAATAGATTCCCACTTTTTCATTCCAAAGTTATCAAAACTTCGATCTGGGTAAAACTTCTTAACAAAAAAACATAAATTTTTTATGTTTTTTTCTGCTCACCCTGACATTACTTGAGGTTTTGCCTCAAGTAATGAGGCAAAACCTCAAGTAATGTCTTGAGGTTTTGAGGTTTTGCCCACACAGATTTCTTCAGTGAATAGCTAATAAATGTAGCTACATATTCAATGTACTCCTCTGACAATTCCAGCTTGGAAAATTTTATCCTAGAAAAAGTAAAATAAATACTTTCAAAATTAACGAAATTCCGATAGGACTAGAGGCGGAGAAGATTTCCCTAACCTTGAATTTGCTTTATATGTACATGTAATATAACTTTTTATTGAATTATTGTACAAGAATTATTAAAAATCCAACAATATTTATATTTTGGACTCGAATAGAGCTCACAAATTCAAAAAACTAAAAAAAATGTTTAAAAATTCAAATTGTTTTTTACTTTGTTTTAAATATTTCTTAAACTATAAGAGATATGTCATACATGTTAGAATTTTTGTTGGGAGTATGTAAAATAATCTTTCAATCCTAGTTCTAATATGTTGGTTATGGCATTTCTAATCATTTTATTTGATTTTTAATATTCCCTATTTTGGCATGCAATTTAATGAGTTCACACTTTTCAGAAGCAGAGAGTTAATACCTCCCTATTATTTAAATTCTAATAGCAAGTTTCTTTAAAACTTTGTTAATTATAAACAACTACACGCATATTTAATTTAAAAACTATAGGCAAATTCCCCAAAGATTGTCAACCCAGCGACAGTTGTATCAAACGAAACTATTTTCCCCAAGAAAGAATTATCGGATACAGCCCTATCCAAATAGACGGACAAATAACAACACTAACAAACAAATAAATGTTTGCAAAAAACATGAAAACATTGAAGAGTGGATTCTTTTCAGTTATTTTTATATAATGAATGAAGTGCATTTTTTAAGGAATAAGAAAATGTTCCTCTTTGTATAAATTACTTGTAAAATAAGTTTAAAAGGATTGGTATAATTTATTATAAGGACAAATATATCAAGGAAAACGAATCCTATGCTATCTTCAATAATTAGGATCATATACAATATCATATCACAGTACGAAATTGAAGAAAGAACTGGGTTAAAAACAGCCACACACTAGTTGAAGAAAGTAACCGTGCAAATTGAAATTAATATTTTCGGCGAATTTTGTCCAATTTCGGTTTTTTAATGGTGAGGAAAATTGATGTAGTAAGAAAGTGTTTCTTATAAAATTAACATCTTTAAATCCATATTTGAATGTAAAAATGCGAAGAAAGTAAATTTCTACGCACCATTCGCAGGCTGGTTGAAGGATTATTTAAATTTATTTAAAACACTTAATGTGTATATTTGGTAAATTGTACATATCTGTGCAAAAAAGAAATATAACGTAATTAATTTCTTAAAATTCAAAAAAAAAAAAAAATGTTAACAATTCAATTATACCTTCTACACTAACTCGGTATCGCTACAGATGTATTTTGTAAATAAAAACAAAATAATAAATACAGATTAAAGAAACTCGAGATGTCTTGATTAAACTAGTACTGAAACATATTTTCGGATGGGCATTGTTGCTAAAAATACACTTTAATAGTTTGATGATCTTTGTTTTGAATAACATTGCAGGATCTAAGTTTTAATAATATGCTTTCATAATGGTAATTGACATACTTTTTAAAATTATCACAATGTATATCTATTATTTGAGCATAAATGTATTACGTAGTAGTAACTTTGTATTATTAAATTTCCAAAAAATGTAAAACAAGTGGACTATGATTGGGATTCATTCATACTTTTTAAAATTATGTATCAGCTCAAAAACTAAAAATGTTTCCTGCAAAAAAGTTTTAATTATATTATCAATGCAGCAAATAAAATATATTTAAATATATATGTGTTGTTTTAAACAAGAAAAGAAGATATATTTGTAGGTTGTGGCAATAAACTATTTGATTGGGGAACTTCTTCATGTAATATAGGACATTTAAGTTTTTCTACTGCTTGCTTATGCATAATTGAACGAAAATGGACTACCAAATGTGTTCTTCGAGTAAAAGCTTTATTGCACACATCGCACCTGTGAAAAAGTGTTTATGATCAGTTATTGAAATTCAAAACATAACATTTACAACATACCTAAAGTGTCTTTCGCCAGTATGTGTTAACATGTGATTTTTTAGAATGTAGGATGTTGTGAAAGATTTACCGCACTGAGAGCACATAAATGGTCTTTCGTTCGTATGTGTTTCTTTCGTGTTTTATTCGAGTGCTATAATCCGTAAAACGTCTCTCACAATATTTGCAGGCGAATGGCCTTTCACCGGTGTGTCTCCTCATATGTCTTGTCGCTATCTTTGAAAAGTTCCCATCATCACTTAAAGTTTTTGCGGAATCAATATCATCATCCGTAACATCACAATTTCTTTCTAAGTCAAATTTTGAATCATTTAAAGTATTTTCTTCATTAGGTTTTAATTCTAATGCATTAATTTCGTCTATATCTTCCTTAAGAAACTTGAAATTTTGTCTTTTATTTAACTCCTCTGTTTCATTAAAATTGATTTCCTTTTCCTCATATGCATGAATGTCCTCATGATTGGCATGAAAAATTTTTTTCCTCCTTGACAACAAACACCTGCACAAATTCAGTTGCTTGTATTAATCCATTAGGCTTCTGCTTTTTATTTGCCCTTGACCCCCCTTATTTTGAAGGATGCTTGTATTTTAAGGAAATTTTCCCGGAATTGATAAGCAGTAATTAAATCCGTTTTTGCATAGGCTACATATAACATCAGGTAGTCCCAAACTATTTTTCAGCTGAAATTGACGAGTAAAAGCTTTATTGCACACATCGCACCTGTGAAAAAGTGTTTATGATCAGTTATTGAAATTCAAAACATAACATTTACAACATACCTAAAGTGTCTTTCGCCAGTATGTGTTAACATGTGATTTTTTAGAATGTAGGATGTTGTGAAAGATTTACCGCACTGAGAGGACATAAATGGTCTTTCGTTCGTATGTGTTCTTTCGTGTTTTATTTCGAGTGCTATAATCCGTAAAACGTCTCTCACAATATTTGCAGGCGAATGGCCTTTCACCGGTGTGTCTCCTCATATGTCTTCTTAGTTCAGAGCTAGTAAAAAATTTATCAGGACAAAGTCTACATAGAAATATTTTAATTTAAAGCAAAAATATTTTTATTTGTATTATTTATTTCTTACTCGCAAGCACATCGCTTATCACCTGTATGACGTCTTAAATGTAATTTAAAATGGTGGCGGCAGGTAAAAATGATTGCCACATTGATCACATATAAACATATTGGAATGTTCGTCAGCATCTTTACGACTTTTCTTAGGTTTGGTTATATTCATTTGTATGTTATCATCATTTTCACTTGATTTATTAGATTGTTTGTTTTTGAAAAACAACTTCGACTTTCTGACTTTAAAGTTATTATTCTTTTGAACACTACATTGGTCGTCGCTATCTTTGAACAAGTTCCCATCATCACTTAAAGTTTTTGCGGAATCAATATCATCATCCGTAACATCACAATTTCTTTCTAAGTCAAATTTTGAATCATTTAAAGTATTTTCTTCATTAGGTTTTAATTCTAATGCATTAATTTCGTCTATATCTTCCTTAAGAAACTTGAAATTTTGTCTTTTATTTAACTCCTCTGTTTCATTAAAATTGATTTCCTTTTCCTCATATGCATGAATGTCCTCATGATTGGCAGATGAAATATTTTTTTCCTCCTTGACAACAAACACCTGCACAAATTCAGTTGCTTGTATTAATCCATTAGGCTTCTGCTTTTTATTTGCCCTTGACCCCCTTATTTTGAAGGATGCTTGTATTTTAAGGAAATTTTCCCGGAATTGATAAGCAGTAATTAAATCCGTTTTGCATAGGCTACATATAACATCAGGTAGTCCCAAACTATTTTTCAGCTGAAATTGACAGCAAGTGTTTTACTAAAAAATTCATGCAAATTGTATGTATAAACATGTACATACATACTTATAATGCTATTTTCATATCTAAGTAGTAAAATATTTTAAATCTAATCTCACCCTTACTCCTGTTATATCCTTAATTTGAATCAACAAATTTTGATTTTGGTTGTCAAACAATTTGGTCGCATGCTTTCCATGTGTACTTTTAGCACATATTCGACATACATTTTCACTCATTTTTCAATTTTTTTATTTATAAAGATGATACAAGATGGATTTTTATACAACAATATGATTATTAGGGTTGATATTAAATGCCAAATTAAAATAGATTAATTAAAAAATCAGTTTAGTCTAATTAAAAAAAATAAAAACAAAAAATTTATTATTTGTTTAATTTTTAAATAATACTGGTATGTTCCGAAGGGTTGGATTTTGCTATTTTAACAGAATGTTATATATTAGATGCCACACAAAAGTACGTGATTTCATCAAGGTAAACTTTGTATACCTGAATAATGGATTTATAAAAAAGATATATGCAAAATGCGTAAAAATTGATGTTCAGTTTTATATTTTCTATTGAAATTTGGTAAACGACAAATACGACATATTTAACACGAAACGGTAAGAATGCTAGAAAATAAAAATTTCACAGAATGATTCCAATATACTCGAAAGTAGCATAGGCTGTAAAAAATTTTCCTATCGGATTTTGTACAGAGAAAGTGGTACTCCCAATACAAAGCAAATATTGATCATCAATATCTAAAGATCTATAACAACAAGAGTTTTTAAATTTGGTCCAAACTTCTTTCTCAAGGAACTGTTTTAATAGACAAAATAGAAATCAAATATTGATTATAGAATATCTAAAAAACTACTACAGCGAATTTTTAAATTTGGTCCCATTACTTTTTTAATACACGTCGTGATTTGTGAAATTTCTTTCTTATTTTTGCCTGACTTGGCATCCTGTCGCTGTGGTAAACAAGCACTAGAGTAATATGAAAAATAATTGTAATTGCTACCAATAGAGACAAATCCCCAAAACTGCCGGAAACTATTATTAATATATTGTTAAAAGAGAGCACAAAAAGGTGTCCAAAAGTGTAGTATACTTCAAACAGAAATCACTATGAAAACATTATTGGAAGGGTTTTCTAAAAAAGTTCAAAATTTCATCACTAATTTTTAACACAATAAATAGTAATTTGAAATATCAATCAAAGATATAATATCACTGTATCACAATTGACAAGCAGTTATTTCCCCTTTAGAGCCCATATCAAATTTACGCAATACATATCTTCCAAATATGAGTACAATAAAACTGGTTTTTGTTTTTATTAACATTTCGTTTTATTAATATTCAAAAAATGTATATTACTGTATCACAATCGACGAGCGACAATCGAGATGCTATACCTTTTGGGGTTGTCATCCGCCAAATTCCATCCTTTGTAAGGATTTTATACTGGGAAGTAGAAAGATGGGCCCCGCCAATTATGGTTGGAATTAGTGAATGGTACAAAGATTCTAAAAGAATTATTATCACAGATTATTTTAACATATTTGGGAATAAAGAAATATCCTAGTTGACACAATTGAAAAAAACAAAGGTTTCACTCAAGTAATATGCAAAAAATAGACCTGCAATTTCAATTAACTTTGTTACAATAGTGATGTTACTATTCTTCTCTCAACTTTGAACATAGCCATGGCGCTTGATTTTTTACAACAATTTTATCCGTTGCCCTCATTTAAAACAAATGATTATTTGAAATAAAATAGTTTGAATAAAAAATTAAATAATTTTCAATAATATTATGATTTTCTGTAAATGGAAAAAGCTCGAAATATGAAAAAACAATTAATTGGAATATTAAATGAAACAATTACCAAAAAATGTTTTTATAGAATTTTCTTTTGGGAGTTGTTTTATTATGAAATATATTTCAATATAAATTAATAAACCCATAATCCCATTTAATAGAGCCCAAATATATACGAAGCAATTTTATTTGTTAGTTGAGGTAGCTCATAACTCACATAATTTTGTGTGGTCACCGTAGAATTTTTTAAATAAAATATTCTGAAACTGTGGTGACATACCGTATTATGTTCTTTATTTTAATTTTAAATTTTCAAAAGATAATAAATTGTTTCTTTAAAGGAAAAATACGATTGAACATATTTTTCGCTGCTTCAAGTGAATATTATTAAAATTGCAGGAAGACTGATTTATTAAGATGAAAGTATATCTTCAACAAATATAATAGCCAAGTCTAAACGGTTATACATAAATGAACATCTGATTTTTGTCAATAGACCACAATGTCAAATGTATGATTTAACTAATACATTGTCAATTGATCAGCTGAGTTTGATTGCCCTCCATTTTGTCTCTAACGCAGATAGACGTTTAATTTTGGCTTCCTTTTTGTTATTGCGTATTATAAATTGCTGAAAGTATTTTAAAAACATTGTTGTGTGAAATAAAATATTTTTATAAAATAAATTTATAGTCCCATTTGATGATACTAGAATTTATTCTTACTTATTTTTATATCGAAAAATTCTTTACAACCGACAAAATTTTTAATTTACAGAAAATTTCATCTAGGATATAATTTCTTTACCGACACTTAAAACGTTAATAATTAATTTCATGTACAATTACATGAGAAATGTGATATTTGTAAAAAAAAGGAACGTCAAATTTTACTTAAATTTTTATTTTGTTTTTGTAAAACTGTCGCCACCTGATATAACTACATTATGGTCAAATTCTTATTGCAACTCTGTAAAACTGTAGAAAAATTTCTGTTTACAAATTGCAATAAGAAGAAGAACTTAAATTACAAAGAATTTTGTACATTAAACTGATTTTTAATATATGAAGAAGATATTTGCTTATCTTACTTGAGGTCTACACGTTAACATTTCAAAAAAATAGCATTTGAACGTTAGCAACGTTCAAATGCTATTTCTTTGTTTTAAAATGCTACTCGAGTAACATGAGTTATAAATAAAATTAAATAAGTTCTCCATTCTATTTAATACTTTACACCACATTGTTGATTATAAGCGTTAGCTACCGAAAGTTAATGAAACATTCATGTGTAAAGGTATTTCTTTATTTATACTTAAGATATACACTATAATGGTACTAACATTCATGTGGGTTTGGTGTATTCTAAAAGGTTTTTTTACGTGGACGTTATATGGAAGATATGTTTTTATGTTTTTTTACTTTGACCAATTCTTATTACAATACCAACGTATATGTGTGATTTATGTCCTTCAAAGTGATATTTTGAAGGGGACTTGTATGGAACCTATGATAAATAATGACCAATCCTCACATAATTTGACACATCGTTTTAGAAATTTATAAAACTAGTTTGTGCTAAATTTCACCTAGTTTCCGAAGTTCGTAAAAATTTAAATTTACATTATTTACTTTAACTCATTTTTGTAAAAAAAACATATTTTTTATATTGAAACATATCTTTAAATTTAATAACCTTCAAGGTTTCTCTACATATTGAAAAATTAAAAATAGATCAAAGGTGACGTCTTTTTGCATTGTACACAACAGTTGAGAAAAGTTATTACTAAGTTTGTTTCGTTCACGGCGGCACGTATAGTTTTAGACTAGTTTAGAAAATTTTACATATGGTAAAAATAACAGGTAGTCGCGTTAAAATAATCAACATTGTTGTTTGATACTGAATATAATTTTGCTGTCAGTCACTGACAAAAAGCTTAAGTGGTCTTTTGATCCTTTCTTCGGTTTCAAAGTTGTAACAGATAAAAAAATTACAAAAATAAAATATTTTTAATATTTTATAAATGTTAAAAGAAGAGTGTAAAGCGAGTTGAGTTGTTTTTTGCAACGTACTGTTTTTAATATTAAGCGTAACAAAAATATTTACGTGTTTTAAGAACACGTCTGTGTGTTTACCACTTTTAAGAATTTCGTATGTATGAAATTTGATACATATTATAGTTTTGGTCCACGTTCAAAGCCTATTTAAATTGTTCATGTCCGGTCTAATATATCAGGTAGCTCTTATAAAAATGGGACTTTTACCTCATGAAACTCTCAAACATTAGTATATTTGGATGAAATATGGTGCAAATGGGCCTTGTATCAGTCAGGACTCACATGTCATATTTTAAGAGTATTTGTCCACAAACTCTCAAACATGAAAATATTTATATGAAATATGGTGCAAATAGGTCTTGTATTAGTCAGGATCCACTAAATGTTGAGATTATCGGTACACAATTGACCATTGCTCCCCACCCATCGAAATTCATGAAAGTTTATATGTTTTACAAAATGTTTTAGATGATGTTTACAGATGTAAAAGTTACAGAATTACATTATAAAAATAGATTTCGATACAGTGGTTGCATGTACCATGTTGGAGAAACCAAGCCCCAGATTTTTAAAATTTTTCTAGATTGTACTTTTTTACTAT
>PYHX02000467.1:226233-273733 GCA_004302925.2 Cochliomyia hominivorax
TGTTTTCCTATGTAAAATTAAGCTGAAAGTGAATAATTTTAGACCTCATTGTCAATTGGAACAATAGTGAAATACCATAAAAATATTTGATTAGTAACGAAATTAGGGAGTAATTAAAATGTACTAGCATTTGCAATAGTTGCTACTTTATTTGAACGTCTTGTGAATATATACAGCAAACTCTGAAGAATTTGAACACTTTGTTCCGAAAGTTTTCTAAATTATGGAAGTTTTTTTACATAGAAACTAAAAAATAATGTTAAAATATATGATCATGCAACACAAAAGTTTGTGAAACTATTTAGCATAATTTCCGCTATAAGACGTTTTGTCTTCAACTAACCCGAATGGAACCATTATTTTTTATTTCATCACAAAAAATATAATTATTTTTTCAGTTTAAAATCAATAAATATGAATTTTGATTAAATAGGATTTTTAATAAAGGTTTAGAAAATAATCATATTGATTTATTTAAACATTATGAAGTGGACCAATTTTAGACTTAATAAATAAAATCGGTTGTTGTAAGATCTATAAAACCTAGTTTGGTAATTATTATGATTCATGTTCTATTTTCGACATTCATACGGTAACTTGAAATCGTGGGATTTGAGGCATAGTTGTTAGTGTTGTTCGAAACTGCTATTCAGACTTAAATTGAGTGGAGACGACAGTTAATGCTGATACCTAGTTCCTACGGAATTGAACTATACACATTTCCATTAAGGGTTCTTTTGAAAAAATGAAAACATATTAAATCAAACAATAGAAATCTCATTTTACAAGAAAATACAAAGAATTATGTTTCCACAAAATTATGTAGAATTTTAAATTATTTTATTGAAATGAAACAGATGGTTATGTGTGAAATCGATATAAACAAGCAAAATATCAGCACACGGAATGTTTCATAATACTTACAGTCCCGAACAAAATTTTCTTTTATCATAATCTTTCCGCCATTATAACCAAATTTTAGAAGAAAATATTGTTAATACTGAATGCAACCATAAGTCGTTTGACTAATACAAGCCCTCATTTTGCTAAATACACACAACATATTTTATATATAATAATTTAAAAAGTCACGGACGGACATAGCTCAATCAATTTCATTTTTCATACTGATTTAGAATATGGGGGTCTTAGTCGAAAATTGTAGACTAAATCCAAACTTATACATACCCTTCTGACCTAGTCAGGTGAGGGATATAAAAGTTATGTAAAATTGTGTTTTTTTTTTGTAATTTGAGTTATAATACTTAAAAGGAAACATCTGTTTTAATAAGCTTTCTGTCAACAACAATTTTTAAATAATTTTCACCACAAAGGCTCTTTGAAATTAGTTTGAAATTTAAGCTTGTATATGCGGTAAAGTATATATCACAGAGGGAAAAATTAACTCTCCATAACACACATCAATTAAAGCTCTAAGTTAATAAAATTAACCGATTTGTTTATAACACGGTCCACAAAAACCAGTTCACCAGTATCTGCAGATGATATTCGCCACCATTTTATGTAATAAAGAATATTTTCGTTCTGTAGAATATTAAAAAAAATATTCAGTAAAAAATAAATTTTTCAGTACGGCCATGATAACTGATTTTTAAGTATTGCTGGTGTTGATAAACTCTCAAAAGTTTTAACAAAAATTCCAAATTTAAAGAATACTTAAGAATGGATCTTTAGTTACATCTTCGGTACCCGGTATTTTATTCACATCCAATATTCCACAAAGGCTCTTTGAAATTAGTTTGAAGCTTGTGTATGCGGTAAGGTATATATCACAGAGGGAAAATTAACTTTCCATAACACACATCAATTAAAGCTCTAAGTTAATAAAATTAACCGATTTGTTTATAACACGGTCCATAAAAGTCAGCTCATCAGTACCTGCAGATGATATTCCAAACCATTTTATGTAATAAAGAATATTTTCGTTCTGTTGACAGTACTGTAAAATATTAAAAATTATTCAATAAGAAATAAATATTTAAGTACGGCCATGATAACTGATTTTTTAAGTATTGCTGGTCTCACATGTTTTAACAAAACATCGAAATTTAAAGAATACTCTCAAAATGGATCATTAGTTACATGTTCGGTACCCGATCTTCTAATCACATTCTAATCACATCAAATTAGAATATATTTTGTGTATATAAGGTAACTTTTAAAGGGTCGATATACATGCTATATTTACCATTTTTTGTAATCATCTAAAAATAAAAATTACAGATAAAACATGCTGTCATTAATTAAAGTAAAACCTTCTTGATTGTTCAAATTGAAAAGTGTACATTTCCTACTCAAAAATACATTCTTTTTCATCAGCTAACCATAAATAAGTTCGTACATAGATTTATACATATACATAGGTAGATATATACATAGAAATATACATATATGAAAATCAACGAAATTAAACGTTTAGATAAACACTAGTTGGAATTACCAAAAAACAAATAGCATTTAGATTCATTGAGTTAGCTAACACAAGCGAATAAATGAAAACATACTTAATTAAATTAGATCAAATGATCACAACGGATACGTAATTCTAAGCAAAGCATACAACAAACATACAAACTGTTTTGAGTTATTTAGAATTTATTTTTAAATGGGGGATTTCGGATTGTTGATATGTTATTGTAATAATAGTGTGATGTCTTACAAATTCAAATTGTATTAAATCAAATATCAGTTGGAAAGTTGTGATCATAGAGAACACGTCGTAGACGCGGTTTACCGCTGTCAAAAACGAAGTGCTTTTATATGGCATAAAAAATAATAATAAACCAAAAAGTGCTCAGCACTATTGAAGAAGAGAGAAATGAATATGGATTTCGAAAAAGTCAAATACAAAATGAACAAATTAAAATTTACTATTGGAATAACAATAATTTTTTTGATTAATAAGGATGTTTTTTGTGGGCAACTACGTAGGATATGGATGAAAGATCATTGCCAAAATGGCATTTGTAGTGGAATTGAAATTGGACGAAACGATTATGTAATTATGTCGCAAACGCCTTTTGAAAAACAAACAATGCTTACTTTTGTCAATTCATCAATTAGGAAAATTCCCCACTTAATGTTTGATACTTTTCCCGACCTTCAGGTATTGCGCATTGAAAATTGCTCAGTGGAAACATTTGAAAAACCTCAGTTTGAAGGAGCGAGCAATCTAATGAGCTTATTTTTGGGTCAGAATTTATTGAAAGAAATACCAAAAAATATATTTTTAGGTGCTGACAACTTAAACACTTTATTCTTAAACCACAATCAACTGAGAGTGCTAAACAATCAAAGTTTTAATGCTCTAAAAGAGTTAACACAACTTTCGTTGGAAAATAATAAATTGGAAACGTTGCCTCCGGGAGTTTTTGCACATATGTTTAATTTATTAGATTTAAATTTAGCTGGAAATCAATTGGAACTATTTCCGAATTCGATTTTTGAAAAAAATATTAATCTAAAACGGATTAATCTCGCCAGAAATCGTTTTAAAGTCTTTGAATCACAATTGCTTAAAAATCAAAATCATTTGTTCTTATTAGATCTTTCGGATAATATTCTTCAGGATCTTACTCTAAATTTTGAAGTTTTAGACTATGTCATTGCAAATAACTGTGATTTACGCAAATTGAATGTTTACGGAACAGTCAAAGAATTAGAACTGCGAAACAACTCTTTAAGGGAAATTCCGCATATTCCAAATGCTGTTAACGTGACAAGTTTAGATTTGTCTTTTAACCCGTTGGGAACAATTCAAGGAAATCCATTTCGACGATACACAAACATGTTACGATTAAACCTTAGTGGTACGAATATGCACGAAATTAATGAAGGAGTTTTTAAAAGGCAAACACAACTAAAAGTTCTTGATATATCAGCAAACTCGCTATATAATTTAAAATTCATCATATTCGAAAGTTTGAAAAAGTTGCAGTATTTTTATTTCCAGCAAAATAACTGGAATTGTGATTTTTTGCAACTTCTTTTAAATTCTTTTATTAAAAAGCATAATATATCATTTATGGAGGATTCAATTGCACCTGAATTGGTTGATGATTACGTTGATGGGATTGCATGTTGGTATGAAAATAACAAAAATAATAAAAAATGTGACGATAGTTTAACATCTGATGCAGCTCTAGAGTTAGCAATTGTTAGAAATGATATAAAGCAAATGATGGAAACTATGGAAAAAAAATTTATTAAAGTATATCGTATATTAGAAGAAATGAAATTTAGATTATAATCATATTCGTGTATATATATATATATATATATATATATATATATATATATATATATATATATATATATATATATATATATATATATATATATATATATATATATATATATATATATATATATATATATATATATATATATATATATATATATATATATATATATATATATATATATATATATATACATACATATATATATATAATCAACTATAATACTCGCATTTAATCTTTATATATTAACCAGTTATATAATATTCAGGATCATTTACTTTTAAGAACTAAACAAGATAAACAAATAAAAATTTAACCATGTATGAAACGGTTTAATGATTTAAAAATTAAAAAATACTCTTTTATTTAAGTCTTTCCAAAATTAATTCATCTCTTCATTTTTCTTGGTTTTAAAAGAATCTTAATAATTTTTAAAATCTTGACAGTGCCATCACATGTTATAAGTATGTTAAAAATGCTATCGCATGTCAAACCAGCATATTAATAAAATATTCTGTCCAACTGTTTAAAGTGAAATTTACAAAACAATTAATTTTTTAGTTGATATATTCAACATTTCTGTGTAAGAAACCCTTTGATACAAGTAAATTTAAGACATATTCATTTTTATGTAAGTACTTAATAAACACCAAATTAAGTAATTATTTATTGGAAGATTTGATTAAAGTTAAAAAAATATTGAAACATGAAAACACAATATACAAAGTGTACTATATATTAAAATAACAAGTAGAAAACAATAAAGTTGATTTCCAACGATTATTATTTTGAAAAGGCATATCCATTTTTTTTTCAATACAAAAATGATAAAGACTTGGTTAAAATATCTGCAACCATATTATTTGTTGAAACAGACTTTATGTTAACTATTTCATTTTAAATTGCTTCTCGAATAAAAATATATTTATAATGTATATGTGTGATTTTTGAATGGTGCCCACCAAATTTTGTCATATGTTGGGCACTTTTAAAATTATTCATAATTGTTGTGGGACCCTTAGGAGGAAAGCTAAGTTCTTCAAGAGGATATCGCAAATACATAGCCTTCTTTGATGATTCTGCTTACGCTCTATATTCCGACTCTGCACTTCATGTAGCAACAACATTTTGTTCACGTGAAATAGCTGCACCAGTGATTTTCTATTATATATGTATTCTGTCCAGTTCTCATCTACATACCCAGTTAAGGGAAGTGAAATTTTTGTGTATATAAGTTTTAAATTATTATTAATTATTAAATGTTCTGTTTCCTTTAAATATCTAATTACATAAAACAAATGTTGCTTGAATTTTAAAATTTTCGGACTAAGTTTTGTTAATTTATTATTATATTCCTCATTATTCCTCGCTATTATAATGTCAAATATATATAGATTACTATTAAAATATATGTAGAACTATTAATATAATATATACATTGATCATATTTCGAATTTGTTAAATTAAACTTTTTTAGTACTTTAACAATTTTCTTATACCACTATCGACTAGCTTGCTTTAAACCACATACAGAATTTTTCAATAGGCACACTTTATTTTCTGTTGCTTTTGTTTCAAATCCTTCGGGCTGTTCCATATGTATTTATGCGAAAGTATCAGTATAATGGATTCCAAATTTTTGTCTTTAACCTTTTGTTACTAAACGCGCTTTTCGTTTGTCTATTTTTTCACCTGTTGTCAATTTTGTTTTAAAAACTTGCATATAGCCGATAGTAGATCTTCCCTTTGTTAAATCCACTAGTTCCCAAGTCTGATTTTTTACTTAAAAAATTATATTATTTTTCAACTGCAAATTTTCAACCTTCATCAGTTTTTGATATAGCATTTCTTTCAATTTAAAATCCAACTTTATTATCTTGAATTTCTTTTATATCAACATCAAATTCTTTAATAAATCACGATCACGACTTTCAGTTATACTTTGTGTACCACGCTACCATAATTTATATGCCAATTAATATAAATTGAGTACTTCTAGGTTGTCACTTTCATTTTCCGTGCTTTTTTATCAAAGACAGGATTGCCTTCTTACCAGACCATAGTTCTTCTGGGGTTTAATTGTTATTTAATTTAGTTGGACACATGTTCCGGATGTACGAAGCTGTCATAATCAATTCAGCCCACACAAATTCTGGTAATTTTGCCTCTATCATAATAGATCTGGCCATTTCTACAAGGGTACGATTCATTCGTTTGGCTACTCCATTTTGTTCGGGAGTATATTGAACACTAAATTGATCTTTAATACCACATTCTTTCAAAAAAGTACTAAATTCATGGCTTCTTAACTCGCACCCATTATCACATCTGATATTTTTAATATTTTCCCAGTCTGTAGTTCAAATTCTTTTTATATATTCTTTAAAAAATACAAGATACTCGCTCTCTTTTCTTAAAAAATATACATAGACTTTTCTTGTAAAATCGTCTTTAAAAGTGGTAAAATAAAGTTTCTTACTAATTGATTTTTTCCGCATTGGACAACATATCTGTAATTAATACTAATTAATTAAATTCTAGAACCTTACAACTAGATTTGTAAAAGCTTTTTGGAAACGATTTTCTTATTTGTTTGATTAGAATGCAGCTAATGCAATTTATATTATACTTTCTAAATTTAGGTAGGTATTATTCATTTCAAGTTTCCTTAAATTTGAAGAATTTAAATGGCCATGCCCTTATGCTCATGCTTTGTAATATATTTTAGTTGTTACATTTTTAAATTCTGGAAAAGAATCAATTCAATATAAAACATTATTCTTTTCAGAATATATTATAATATTGTTATTTTTAAAAACTAAATCTTTATCTGAATAGATTTTTACAATACAACCACCATCTGCAGCTCTTACCATTGGAAAAAGATTACTTTTTAAATAAGGTATGAATAAAGTTTTTGGGAGATCAATGATTTTAAAACGATTATAAATGTTTACATTTAATTAAATGGTTCCAATTCCCTTAATTTCTAAGTCAATACCATTCCTTTAAAATATTCATCTATTTCAATAAATTGAGTTCTCAAAAAAGTTGATATATTACTATTCTTATAAATTTCTCTTGTAGATACAGTATAACCACAATTAATGGAATCATTGTTATACTGCATAGATGCTTCATTGGATTTGCTTTATAATTTTTATGATTACAATATCTTGCCAATTGAAAGGAAAATTATTCATACCTTTATCCTGCACTTTTTTATAAGTTTTTCGATTACCATTTTTAAAATTGTTCACTTTTAATGCGCTATCTTCAAAGTTTTGAACGTAAATTCACTAGAATGCTGTTATGGTTGCTTCATATTTTAATGGAAAACTATCCAATAACATAACAATAAAAAAATCTTTAAGTTCCACAGTTTGCGAAACAATTCCATCTTTTTTCGGGTGACTTCCTATCATAAGTTTTTTAAGATATCCCCATATTTCTGATGAACTTTTAATTTTTTTACCATTCAAATAACATCAGGTTCCAACGTAACAATTATTTTAGCACGAGCATCTTGATCCTTATCTTCAAAGTCACCTAATTGCTCCAACAATTCTCATAAAATTTCCTTTGGGCTTCTGTAGCAATTTCCCGAATTGAGTACAATTTTGGTTTCTGTTCATCTCCTGTACAGTACGCAATAAACGACACTTGTGTAAAATTGCTTTTATTTGCAGAATTCTCATACTTCATTTACCATTTATTTTTTAATAATTTAACGAAACCCTTTAATTACTTATTTCCGTGGTTAAGACTGGGCCCATAACCTATTAAATTTATGCAAGTTCTTAATAAAAACGAAATTAATTAAGCATTTATTTAAAGATTTAAATAATAATAAAAGGTAAAAAAGAGTATTGAAGCATAAAAACAAAATATACAAAGAGTACTTTATTAAAGAAACAAGTATAAAACAATAAAGTAGATTTCTAAAAGTTTTTGTTTTCAGTTTCAATTATTTTGGATATGTTTCACTTAATCATTAAACGAATATGAAAGAACACGAGTTTTATAACGACGAGTTGAATATTATTAACTAAAGCTTTTGATAAAATTTCACATTTTAGTGAAAAGTGGTGATTATATAGATTCTTGAATTTTGCATGTAAATTAATCCAATGTTATTTACACGATTTTATTATTATGTTTGAAAAAATTTTAGTTGAAGTTTAAGAATTCTAACTTTTCTACATATATCAGGATGAACGATAAAATGTAATTTAAAAAACGGATATATTTTTTTTTTGATACCAGTGACATGAACATATCATTAAGAGGTATGAACTGAACTTTTGTTGAATCAATAAATTGTTTGGGAGTTATATTAGAAGCTAATACAATTCGTACACTTTATGCCCTGGATTAATGTGAGTCCTACCTATTAAATAAAATGTTTTTGTTCAAATTTTATAAAAGTTTAAATATAAGTTTTAATAAAATACTATATTTTGAATTTTTTAAATCTTTTTTTTACGTATGATAAAGAAATTATGGTTTTCTCAGAGATTTATTAAATTTCAGGTCATTAATATTCTGGTCTGTCAATGGGAACATTATGGTTGACGAACATAAAACTGTTGGCAAAATGCAATCGAGCAATCAGTAGCAATTTGTAAAAAAATATTATTCATAACCTTTACTTTTAAATTTCCTTGGCTTTAAATGGTTCCTTATTTTAACTTTCTCAAAGTAGAATGTCCACCAATTTAGAATATAAACTTTGGTTATGCAGAATGATATATTATATCTTTATTATATTATTTTCGAAGACAATTAAGAATTTCCGTTTGATCTATACTCCTTTATTATATAAAATAAAATTCGTATATTTTTTATTTTGAAAAAAAAAAAAAAAAATAGCTATAAGTTACATATTTATATTTTATATTTTCAGATTTTTGACGATCATTATCACTTTGCGCACCGTAAAGTTTCTAAACGTTCTCTAACTGCTGCATTATCTCACCAAATTCGACTTGATGAAGATGACAGAGTTAGATGGGCACAACAACAAATTGCAAAGTCTCGCAGAAAGCGTGATTTTATACACATGAGACCATCACGTACGTCTTCTATATCCCCATTTTCAATGGTTGATGCAGTTCCTTTTAACGATCCGAAGTGGCCTCAAATGTGGTATTTGGTAGGTATTTCATTTGTGTATATTTGATATATTCATATTTAGTATTTGTTTGGTAATTGGCAAGTGCACACGCGTTTTTTTAAGGAGATCGTTGTTTGGATACTTTTTATTTTTTTTGAGTTGATTTTTATTCTTTTCTTATAAGAATAAGAGTTTTTTACTCTTTGATTTTACACGTAAAACGCTACTGTCTGTTGGGTGGAGAGGAGTGTCGCGATAAACGGGGTACACCGTTTTCAGGAGCTTTGCCTCCGTTGTGACATCGACGGCGGTCAGGAGCAAAAGACCTCGTCCTGATTATTTCATTCCCTTGGCCTACCTACCTAGTTGCAATTACATTTAATCCTAATGGAGACGATGTGACAAAACCCTTATCTTCGTACAACATCTTTAAAGTGAAAAAATGACTGATTTACATATCGTCTGATCGGATTGACGTTAATGAAATGAAAAGTAGCCCATAGAAAAACTGCTGATAATTTTCTGAAGGCAAAATACATCGATTCAATTCCTGTGAAAATAACCTAGAATAAAACTCTTAACACTTAATTATTGACATCTCACAAGAGGAATTACTAATGGTTCTTAAAGATCAGAAATTAGTTGATATTCATAAGATCATGAGGAAGGATGGTGATAAACAAATTGCAGCAGCAGCCATTATCACTTCTATCTGATTTACCGCCCAGACAAAATTAAACTATGTTTGGAACTAGTCACTGTTGAAGAATGAGATGCCAAAATTGTCAACGCCTAGGTCATATTAGAAAAAGATGCCGTATTATCGAACAGTGATTGGAGAATGTAGTACAACTCAACCCCATGATCAATGTCTTCGAGAATACTGTATAAATTGTCAAACGGAAAGTCACACATCTTATGACAATAACTGTTCTACATTCTGTAAGCGTAAGTCGGTCAACTATCTGAAAATCATCCGCAGATGTACAATTAGAGAGGCATGGGCAATTTTTAATGACAATTCTTCTATAAACACTCTTAAACAAACACAGAGAAATACAAATAAATCTAAATTCGCTAAAATTTTAAGGAATTCCACGGAAAACAATTCATCAGAAAACGAAAACATTCATGCAGCATCAAAAACTAACACTGAACAAAACATAAAAATGGTTACAAATTCAACTTCTGGAACAAAAACAACAAACACCGATTTAACTTCCAATAACACATCTTCAACATCAAATGAGACCAAAACAGTAAGAAATAAATAACAAAAATCAACAACAGAATACACTCAACATCAACATAATTTTTAAAGTGATGACAACTTTATACTCTGTGAAGACAGCTTTAATTTTGATGTTACTACAAATAATTTGATAGATAAGAATATAAGTGAGGAGGCGATCTTTAAGAATATTAATGAGGATTTAGGTTTTACCACTCCTACAAAGGACGATAAGTCTAATAAAGGCACTAATACACCTTTACAAGAAATTTCCTGATTTGAATGTAATAATCACACTTCAAACTCTTCAGGGAACTTTACCTAAAAGGTCAAAAAAAATAAACTATTTTGATTTTATATTAATTTTTTTAGTGAATATTGGATTAAACTAAATAGTTTTACAGTGGAACATACAAGGTTTTATAAATCACAAACACGCTTGAAATATTAGTAGCTAAACATAAAACGACCATGATAGCATTGCAGAAAACACACATAACGGGAACAAATCAACACCTTCTGCACCTACCTGGAAAGAGAGTGTTTCATCACAATAAGGACTATTCCTACTCTAAATCAGGAATAGCTGTTCTAGTGAAATATAACATTAATGAAATTCATCGCTTAAATTGAACAAACGATTTACTTTTTCAATCAATAACTATTAGATGTGGAATTGTCTTACAAATCATAAACATCTACAAAGAATATGATTTTAATCTTAACAATCAAATGATTGACAGCATATCAATCTAGCAAAACACTTACCACCTTTTACTTAGTGATCTTAATTCACAAAATTACCTTTGGGGATCAAATACCTACTCCGCAAGCGGTCACATTTGGGAAACATTTGCTAACGATGAGAACTTAGTAATTTAGAATGATGGATACCCTACATTATTTAGCACTAAAAACACATTAACTTCTGTCGACGTCACAATAAGCATCATAGACCTAGCTCCCATTCTCAAATGAAGTTGTTTACCCCCGCCGGAGGACGGTGACTACTTCCCTATTTTGATATCAGATATTTCTAATAGACAAATATCTTAAAATTTTGTATCACGATTTCAGGACTGTAGTGCCGACTGGGTTCTTTTTGGAGAGAAAGATAAAGTCTATAATGAAAAGTTTAAAAGTCAACAAACATAAATAAGGAAGCTGCACTAATTAACCGCGTTTAACGAAGCGCTTCAAATGAATCCATTCCACTTTGCACAAAAAAATAATAGTCCTGATTGGAATATCGAAGAGCTAGCGCTAAGGTAAAGAAGGAATTTAAGATTGTCAAGAGATTCACTTGGGAAAAATTCCTAAATTCTTTAAACCCAAATATGCACGTGAGACATTTGATTGGACAATAGAAATAAGAATTTCCCAACTATAATAAATAATAGTACTCATTTTTCACACCCCCAACAAATTGCTGATTGCTTTGGTTGATTTTGGTCATCGCTTAGTTGTGATAATGCTTTTGATCCATATATAATAGAAAAAAGGAATGGTCTGAATATTAATGATTTAGATCATAATTGTATTGAATTAAACGTTATTATTCAGAATATTGACATTATAGAACTTAATGAGGTTTTAAAGGCATTAAAAAGGTCAACACCGGCTAATGAAAACCCACTCCATGGTAAAAACGTTGAATTTAAGTGTCGTCTATGTGATTTATATAACAATATATTGACAAATGTTACTTTTCCTCAACAATGGAAAATGCCTACACTTACACTAATCTTGCTAAGCCGAACAAGAACCCCAACCACATTGAAGGATATCATCCGATATCTTTTGTACCAGTAGTGTCTAAGATACTTGAAAAGATTTTATCAAGGGGATTTTAGGAGATTTTGCATACGTAAACGATAAATGGTAATGAGAATGAATTTCTACGTAAAAAAGAAGTGTATAGTATTTGACATAAACTAGAGGTAAAACTCTGCTCAAACATCTAGAACAAAAAACATACAATGGTTTCGTCGGAGGATATTCAGAAGGCATTTAACCACTTTGTACTTACACATATATTATTGGAACTAGGATCTTGGAAGATACCATTGCCTATATCGTCTTGAAAATGGTATACCACAGGGTTTCCTGTTCACCATCTTGCTTTATACGATATACGCAAATTCTCTTGCAACTTCTTTGGAACAATTATCGGGTATTGATTATGTTGGAAGTTACGCGGATAATCTATTTGCCATAGCTTTATGTAAACCTGAAATAGTCAATCAGAATTTAGATGAACTTGGCAAAAAATTGAAACAATGGGCTAAAGGCCGTGGGGCTATCATTCCTTACCGAGAAGACTGAATTATTACATGTTTGCAGAGAACGTTAAGTTCAATATGTATCTGGGACACTAAAATATTCATATCAGAGCAGATGAGAATACTCGGTATTTTGTTCAATAGAAATATATTACGGAATAACCACATTAAATACATGGTGAGCAAACTTGGAAAAATATACAAGAACATACTCATTTGCTCTCGAAATAAAGGTACTCACTTGGAAACAGCCTTGAGTACATGTAGGATACTTACAATGGGAACCATTCAACTTGGTATAACTTTGTATGGATGGACTTCTAAGATAAACATTAACAAACTAAATACTGGTCTAAATAATTGCTTTAGGGCATCATCAGGTTTACTTCGTCCACACCTATAGGATTGTTGAGATTTGAAGCAAATTTCACCGATTTTAAATCTCTGATAGAGAAACGATCAGTAGCTATGGCCTCAAGGGCTATTACATCTACAAGTAAGTTTAGATGAAATCACGGAAATTCCAAGGTTCCTTCAAATCCATTTAGAATAATTCAGAAAAATAATTACATATAATTAAAAACGATGAACAACTAACACATAAAGAATGTACTGTTTTCACAACTAAGCACTACTACGAGAGATCTTGATTTACTCACTGTTTCAAACATTCTTACTAAATGTTCCTATACCAAATTGGATTCGCTCTGGACTGTACCACCCGACAACACATTCCAGACATATGGAATTGTTTACGACAACATGGCATACATGAAATTTAGAACCAATATTCATGCTTATTTAGTTGTTTATTAAATCTATCAACTATTATATTATTTCATTATTCCTTTTTTTAAATAATTGCATATTTTAATTAATTACAATTTTATTATAATTTTTGTTATTTTATTTCCCGAGCGCATATGGTCTAGTAACCCGGCGCCTTTGATTTTAAATTTACTGTGTAAAGTATACTTGTTTAAATAAATAAATATTTATAGAACCGAGGAGGTGATTTGGATATGAATGTTATACCAGCTTGGAAAGAAGGCATTACGGGAAAAGGCATTGTAGTGACAATATTGGATGATGGTCTCGAATCTGACCATCCGGATATTGCTAGTAATTATGTAGGTATTTTTTTGTATAAGAAAAGTAAATAAATACAATATGAACATCATTGAACTTTTTAGGATCCTAAAGCATCCTATGACGTAAACAACCATGACCCCGACCCCATGCCACACTATGATTTAACTGATTCAAATCGTCATGGTACTAGATGTGCTGGAGAGGTAGCAGCTACTGCAAATAACTCAATATGCGCTGTGGGTATTGCGTATGGTGCCAGTGTTGGCGGAGTCCGAATGCTTGATGGCGACGTTACCGATGCAGTAGAAGCGAGATCATTATCACTCAATCCTCAACATATTGATATATACAGTGCTTCCTGGGGTCCAGATGATGATGGGAAAACTGTTGATGGACCGGGAGAATTAGCTTCTCGGGCCTTTATCGAGGGAGTTACGAAAGGTCGAAATGGTAAAGGAAGCATATTTATATGGGCTTCTGGAAATGGAGGTCGTGAACTTGACAATTGTAATTGTGATGGTTATACAAATTCTATTTGGACATTGTCAATATCTAGTGCCACCGAAGAGGGACATGTACCCTGGTATTCGGAAAAGTGTAGTTCCACTTTAGCTACTACATACAGTAGTGGTAGTCAAACGGAAAAACAAGTTGTTACAACAGATTTACATCACTCATGTACAGTATCTCATACGGGTACTTCAGCTTCAGCACCGTTGGCAGCAGGAATTGCTGCTTTAGTATTAGAATCAAATACTAACTTAACATGGAGAGATTTACAACATATTGTTGTAAGAACCGCAAAACCAGCAAATTTAATTGATCCTAATTGGTCAAAAAATGGAGTGGGACGTAGAGTAAGTCATTCATTCGGTTATGGTTTAATGGATGCTTCTGCAATGGTAAGGCTAGCACGAAATTGGAAAACAGTTCCGGAACAACAACGTTGTGAAATTAACGCCCCTCATGTTGATAAGTAAATAAAAGTTTTTAAATGTAATCATATATATTTGCATATACAAGTTTACATTGATTATATTTTTACAGAGTTATTCCACCCAAGGGTCACATAACTTTACAATTATCAGTTAAGAATTGTTTAAATATTAATTTTTTAGAGCATGTTCAAGCCAAAATTACTTTGACGTCACAACGAAGAGGAGATATACAACTTAATCTTATATCTCCAGCCGGCACTAAAGTTACTTTATTAACACCTCGGTATGTTTATTCTTAATATCATTTTTTGTTATTTTTGTTTAAAGTTATAAGATATAATCACGAAAAATTATTGTAATTTTCTATTAAGTGTTATATCTGGTTGAATTAAGTTTAATATCTAGTTGAATAATCAGACTGATCTGTTATTTACCTAATTATACATAAACAACCGAGTGAAGATGGTTTATTAAACTTTTGGTTAGATTTTTACCTAATACCACCATAGGTGGTGGTTAGGTTATTATGAGTTTGTGCAAAGATTTGTAACAGGTAAAATAAAAGATATTACAAATTTTCTATAAAATTTAAGTAATATTTTTTTAAGTGTTAAAGTAAATAAATATTACTGAAATTTTAATTTAAAACGTACAGAAAAAATGTGTTTTCACCACTTTAAACGGTAAGAAAGCACTCCGTTTAGCTTAGTGCTCGAACTATTTGATGGGAAAAGTTAAAGCTTAAAAACGCTGCTTAAAATTTGGAAGCCAAAAAAAGAACACGGGAGTTAAAGTCAAGTTTTCAAAAAAAAAAAAAATATTTCTGTATAATGGAAGACGAACCGTATGTCTTAGCAGATTTTTCAAAGAAGTTAATCATTGTAAACGTGCTCTGTAATACCTTAATTTAAATCAAAAATCATAAGACATAATGTGTTCCACTTATTTTTGGCCTTTCTTGGCATCCTATTACTATGGAGAACAGGCCCTTAAATAGTACATGAATAATAATGTGGTATTTGTACTAAGAGAGGCAAATCCTCCAAACTATCCGGAGCTAAGGCCAATGGAGATATATTGGACTCTTGTTAAAAGAGAACTGAAGAGCACAAAAAGGATGTCCTGTTCGAGCAAAGTGACATAAAGCGCTATAAAAATGTTAATGGATAATTCTGTCATAAAATTAGGATATTAAAAAAAACGTTATTCCAACTTTTGATTTCCTGGTACAGGTACATACCTAATATAATTTAAAAATATAACTCGTGCGTCCCTATATTCATTGTTTTTGGTTGCAATAAAAGGCTTTGCAATAAGCAAAATATTTTTTATTTTTATTTAATCATCTTCGGAAATTGTTTCTACATCAGACATTAAACTTCTTTTACTATACATATTTTGTAGAAAAAAATGACTTTAAAATACATATATAAATTTAATAAAAATATTATGTATTTATATAAAATAAAAATTAGGCAATTTTCAAAAGTTCTTTCGGAATAGGGGAAATGTAATGCAATAAGCAGCATATTTTTTATTTTTAATTAATCATCTTCTGAAATTTCATTAGGATAAATTGCTTCTCCATCAGACATTACACTTCTGTTACTATACATGTTTTGTAATAAATATAACTTTGAAATACATTTTTTTAAATTGGAATGGGAGATTTTTTATGAAATCAGACACAAATGTGTATTTTTTAATATTTCTAAACATGGTTCAAAATTTTATTAGAATTGGTCTGTGATTTTTCATAGCTCCTATAGAAGACCACTCCAAATCATGAATTTTCATGTAATTGAAGTCATGAAATTATTATGTACTTTATATCATAATCGTGTGCTAATAATGTTGGCATACGAGTTTCCTAATATTGGACACATATTTCCAACAGTTATCCTCATATTGATGCATTCCAACAGTTATCTTACTTTTGAGAAGTGTTCATGTGTTTTTAAAGTCTTGAATTGATTTAATTTTCTCAGGATACATATACCAAACTTATTATTTGCCCAAAAGATTTGTGTAGGTTTATTTTGTGAGTGATGACATGTTAATGAAAGTTTCTGCTCTTTCTATGCGAGAATATCTTGATCCTTGATAAACTGTGATCAGCGTTTTGTAAACGTTAGAGTTATTCCTAAATTTTTCATGCGGCATATGGGACTTTCTTTGCTTGTGATATAGAAAATATTGCATTTGTATGATTTCAAGATTTTAGTTTTCGCTTAAAAACGTTGTAATAGACATTATTGTGACCTGTTTTGCACACTTGGTGCACGTGTATCTGGAATTTTTTGTGAAGTGTACCACAAAACAATATGATGTCTTTGAGCCTTTTGAATTGTTTGGTAGTTTTTGAAACGTTCCTCTAATTGGTTTGACATACTCCTTCGTAGCATAGATAGAAATGTGTAGATACGGATGATATTCCTATTCCGTTTCTCAAAACTATTTATCCTTAAATTTTATTAAATCATATCAACTCAAGTTTTACTTCCTCTATATTATGTTAGCATAGAAGATAGCGCGAATGGTTTCCTTTTCCTATAATAATCATAGACATATTTTATTTTACCATAGTTATTTAAAGTCGTTGAGAATATTATGACAGATCATATGGTTCTTTCGTGACTTGCTCCTTGTCAGTTAGCTTTTCGTTGCGGTCACAGTAACACTTTTTATTATTAAATTTTTCGGATGATGTACGATTTAGTTTAAATTGTAGCAATATTATTTTTATAGTGTCATTTGAATTAGCGAAAGCTTTTGATTCTGTCATTTTCGATATTTAATTTCAAAACAAAGAAGGTCTGTTTTACTTTTCGTTTTATATATTAATCACCAGTTTTATTAAAAGTAGTTTTTGCAGATTGTATTATTTTGAAATTATGCTTATAATAATGATGTTACGTCAATAATGTTGGTTTGCTGATAATAATGTTATGCTTGCTAATAATGTTAGTGATTCTCACGTAGCACAATGTGTTCAAATTGACTTTTTAAAATAATTCTGTAACTTTTGAACTGTTAAAGATATTTTACTAAAGTTTTTATGGTTATAATTAAAAGAAATTTAATTTAAATTTATTTTCAAAATATCATTATTATTTATATACCTTAATGTCTGGGTCAACATTTTTAATTATTACATATTTTTTTTTTACCTTGGGCAATAAATTATAGAAAAATGACAAAAAATTTCGTGAAAAATATGAAAATAAATTAAAAAATAAAACAATGTTTTAGTTATTCGAATACAACTTTTTTTGTTATTCAACTGATTCAGAATTTCATCTATTTTAGTGTTTTTGTTTATCAATAAATAACACATTTAAAAACATTAAAACAAAAACTGAAAAAAAATCTTTTAAAATACTTGGCGAAATTTTATTCGATAGTTCCAAAAAATTAACAAATGTTTATTTTTTGCTTTTGATTTTTTTATTTTTTGTTCGTTAAGTTTACTATAAATTTTTTTCTGTATATGGCCGTTAAACTTTAATGAAATTAAATTAAATTTAGATTTCTGTTAGATGTGGAGCATATTTTAAAGAATTGAATATGATCATACCAGACGATATATTTTAGAGCATTTCTTCACTTCTCGTAAAAGGAAATAACAACATAGGTGCTAGGGGCCGTCAGGAACAGGAACAATACCATGTTGATTTCTCTACTTCTACTTGAAGTCAGAGCTGATACAAGTATATCGATAACTTTTAGAAAAAATTTCTTTATCATTAGTGGCTCGTGTAATGGTGAAAATAACTGAGCCCCTTATTGAATCCATCTTTTTAAAAAATTCCTTTTTCAAAAAAAATTTTAATATTATAATAACAGCGAATGAACTTTATGTTAACAAAGTGTAAATATTATAATCATAGTATTACATTAAGTAGAGACACTATGATTTTCTACCAAGTTATTTGATTTCTTTTAGCGTCAGACCTCGCCGGTATTGAGAAGAATCCCGGATATGTGGATACAATTAAGCAACTTTTGTTTGGTGCCCTGTCACCTCAGGACTTGTTATAGACTAAGTCATTAAAGCGAGTTGTTGGAACACTTTGTTGCTTCATGCTGTCACCACCACCTTCACAACACAATCTCCACAATTGCAGCAACATCAATGCAGCCACCACATCACTCGCTGTTTACATTGGTGCTTTCAGTCGGGACATCAGAAAACCAGTCAAACTGTAGTTCATCTTTTCGTTTCTTTTGAATTAAATTTGAGAATAACACCATTTTCGGGCCGATCGTTCCAACACTGAAACCTGGGAAACATTTTACATGTCAATTTCGAAAAAAGAAAAACATGTATTAAACCGCACAAATAGCTTTTTTGTGAAACTTAATTTTAAGAGTCGGAATAGATACTTATATTCTCTTCGTGAAAAAATTTTACATAAAAATTACAGTGATTTGTGGAAAGTGAAATTTGCTTTTTGCTAATTTATTTATTATTTTTGTGAAACTTAATTTTAGGAGTCGAAATAGATACTTATATTCTCTGCGTGAAAAAATTATACATAAGAATTACAGTGATTTGTGGAAAGTGAAATTTGTTTTTTTCTTATTTATTTTTATTTTTAATATAATGAAATAAGGTTTTCTAGACATTAATGGAGAATATTAAGTTTTTGTAACACATTAAAATTGCTTTTAAAAACACTTCCATTTCCAGTGCTCCTTCTTAAATACTTCTGATAAACATTTTTAATAACGAAATGAGAGGAAAAACTGATAACAAAAGTTTTATAATTTTAATAAATAAATGAAGTTGTAATTAAAATATTTTTTATGGTTGCGAACATACATATTCTGTTTTAGTACTTACACTTAATTCATATATTTTTTTATAATTAAATAAAATGATATTTCTTCAAAAAACATAATATTTTAAAATACTTTTATTACAATAAAACATTGATAATTATTAAAAATTTTGTATTGTTAACCCTTTAGCTATATTTTTCTTTATGTATTTATATATGTTTAAAATTTTTGGTTTTAAAGCATTCACGACACATCACATTCAGGCTTCAATCAATGGCCATTTATGTCCGTCCATACATGGGGTGAATCACCACATGGAAATTGGAAGCTTGAAATACACAATGAAGGACATTATATGGGTAAGCATCAAATGAAATTTGAAATATATTAACAAAGATATATAATATTTTATATGTTAAAGGAATTTTTAAGATATAAATTTACAAGTGGTAGTTGTGGGAACACTTAATTATATATATTTTTATTTACTTTAAAATATTGCGGCTTCGGATTTATATAAAAACTACAAAAAATCAATAAAGGTCATGCTTTATTGAGGGAATGGTCACTAATATTTTATGGCACAACGCAGCCTATTCAACCAAATGATCCAATATCAACAGCTCGAACGACACTTGTTGATATCACAACGCCAAACTCTAGCTCAGCAACTACAAATTTACATCAAATATATTCAGCCCAATATCCTCGGATGTCAAACAATAATAACATTAATTATTCAAAATTAGGACTAGGCGGAAAAGTTTCGTCTTCAAAAACACCTTTAAATAAATCAGTATTTATTGCTGGTAATACCGATATAAGAAACGACCCCTTATTTAAAACTGTAAACCCAGTATCGGTCAGTAAAAAGCTTCAACAGTCTTCAAAAAATACTAAAATTAATAAAAATAATAAAGGGAAATCGCAAGAGAATAACAAATCAAACAAAAGTTCAAATAATGGCGGAAGAGTTTTCAAGCAAAAAGAATCATCCACACAAGTAACACCGAGTACACAAAAAAACAAATTATATCGCATTTCTCAACAGAGCAAAGTAACAAGTCCAAAGTATTCTCATACTTTTGATATTAATCCAAAGCCGAAGATAAATAAGCAGCAACTATCAAATGAAAGACTTCATTCGCATGAAGATAAATTAGGTCGGAAAGTAATTGGAGATTTAACACCAACATCATTTACAGGGTCAAATAATGGAAAATTGAATTCGAAATCTGTGGAAGTTTCAAAATCTGGTATAAAAGCAACAAAACAAATAAAAGAATCACTATCAACAAAGCAACCTTTCTTCATATCAGATATTTTGAATCCTATTCGTGGTGGATCGGTTACCATGCAGTCTAATCAGAAAATCAGTAAACTATTCGAACGATATGAAAAAATTCAGTCTATATTCCCAGAATTTCAACCTTACCAACCCATTTTAAAAGATAAAATTAATAATTCTGGTGTAATGAAAAGCATTCCAAAACAAGGAAATTTAGATGTAGAATTAAATAAAGGTAGTCGTAACAATGCAGCTATCTTGAAACCTTTACGTGAAAATTCAAAAAAATCTTCACCAAGTTTTGTACCAGATAAAAAAATTTTAAAAAAGCAACAATTACTGTTAGCTTCTGTTGGTGTTGAAGGTTCGCAAGGATCTGGTGTAGCAATATCTACATCAAATAAAAAAAATAATGGTATAGGATAACATACAGCGTTTCCTACATTTCTATTTTGATTATTTAATTAATATTTATATTTTTTAATTATTTTTTAAGGCACATACAGTAATAACACACAAAAGTTAAAAAATATATATATTTTTATTTCATAAAAACATAAGAATAAATATTCAAAAAACATTGGAGTAAATCGTAAATTGATAATTAAATTCACTTTCTAAGTTAAATACTTTAAATATTGATTTCGATTTAAAAGCTTAATGTGTGGCTTTTATTGTATATGCACATAAAAGATTTAAGATAATTTTTTAATTTTTCCGAATTATTTTAAATCAATTACTTTTTTAGCACAAATTACGCAATGGGATCTAATATTTTATGGTACGGAAACTCCTGCTCAACCAGACGATCCAATCCCTAAGAATTCAAAGCAATTTAGTCCATTCAAAAATGAAATGGTTACCAATGATATTGACTATGAACCTAGTGATCAATGGAATAACATCCAACAGGTACGAATTAAACATTATTCAAAACTTCAAACAATAAAACTTTTTAATGAATAAATGTGTATTCAGTTTGAATCCAACTTAAAGAATAAACTTAAAACCACAAAATGTTTATTGACCTTATCAAATAGAGTAGACTCTCGCAAACTCGAATTTCCCAAAAGTTAAAGGTTCCAATTTTTGGACGATTCAGTCCTAATTTCTGGACTTTTTTGTTGAAATCCTAACTGATTTTTTGGTTTACATTGCATAGAGATTTATTGGAGGCTCGCGATCAAATCATTTAGCTCAAGATTTTTATGTAATAAAAATTTGCCATTAGCTACCGTCCTAAGAGCTTGAAATCGTTGTTTCTGATTTAATAAATTTAAAACAAACATACATTACTGATTACATATTGTAAACGCATTGAATTGCTATTAAAAACAAATAACATATATGGAATAATTTTTTAGTTATATGAATTTTTGTTAAGAAAAAATATATAATATTAATATAATTGTTTATATCTTACTCGTATTTTGCAATCGTTTTGAACTTTTCATTTAATTCATTATTCAGAAAAAAATTAAAATTCGTAAAAATCAATGAATTGGCAAACTCTTAAATTTGATGACAGTATTTTTTCAAAAATATTATTTGTTTTAAGTGTGTAATCAGAAATTTAACAGACTGTATAAATTATATTGCTTGTTTTTCATGGTAAAAAATATTTGTTAATATTTGTGACAAACTTTATATAAATTAATGAGAATAAATTCGGGTTTATGTTTAATAAATCAGAGACAATATATACCAAAATATATGACTATTATTAAATTTCAATGTTCCTCCGACAATTGGTTTTTCACTCTGGAGCGACCTGGAACGGATAGCTTTATCAAACCGAATTATTTTAGGGATGTTATTACAACTAGAATAAAAATATATAATATTGAGAAATATATAATATATGAAGTTATTTTTTTTCTACAAATTTATAAATTAGGAGAGTTTGTATTACCAACTACTATATATATAACATAAAAATTTTCCGATTTTGCGCTCATTATACAAAAAATGTCGCAATAAATATTTTTTTTGAAATTTCAAAATAATGTAAGCTAGTTGAAAATATTTTGTTTTCATTATTACATTGTGTATTTTTTTTAATTTCCGAAGTTGGCTTTAATGGTAGCAAAAGAGTAAACTTATCTAAATTCAATTGCGCTTAGATCATTATTTCAAACTTTACTAAACCATCAATTAATCATGGATTTGATTTATTAATTCAAGAATATTTATACGTGTCTTATGTGAATTCTTCTGTGCGTTATATACGAGATATTCCAGACTTGTTAAGATGTAGGTTTTTAAAATAAATACAAAAAATAAAGTATTTTTATTAATTAAAATAATATTCTAGCCTTAAATAATTATTTGTCGAAAAATATCTGTAAATAATAAAGACTATAAGACAAATACATCATTGTGAATAATTTGTATTTATTATTATTTTTGCAGATGGGAAAACCAAGTATGATGACTCATGATCGTACAAATACAAGCTGTGTCAAAACTACAATTAATCAGAAATGCTTAGGTTTGTCATTATTGTTAATTTTGTGTTTACGTTTCCTACTTATTAAACATTTTAGCTATACAAGCTAAGTTTTTATACAAAACAACGCATTTTTCCAAAATAACTATTTTTAAAAATTAATAGACTGTATATTATATGTATATCAATTATTTAATATACATACATTCATATATACATATAGGTATGTAAATATATCGGGGGTCTAATTAGGATAGACAACATAAAATGCATAAAAAAGCAATTAAGGCGGAAAATACGTAGTATTTAATATTTTCGTATTTGTACTTAACGATACATAAAAGCTCATTACATTTAGATATTTTTAATACATATATATTTGTTCAATAAGAAATCTATTTGTTAATGTGGTCATATTTAATCAAAGCTTTTAGTTGCTTTTAATTTATTTATTATAAACTTATATTTCTTCACACGAATACATACAAATGATGAAATATTAAGTTTTGATGGTTAGTTTTATTAAAATTTACATTCCTCGAGTGCATTTAAACAGAATGCTTATATAAATATATATGCTTATATAAATATATATGTATAACTTCAATATCCATTGATTAGAAAAAATATATCTAATAGAAGTAAAATTTTTTACATCGTTAATAAAAATAACTAAATATATTTGTGCTCATTATTGAAAACTACAAATATGGTAACAGTGTTTATTAGCAATAAGCGTCAAATGAAATTATTTGAATTTATTTTTTTGTTGTTGCATATATATTACTTTTTCATACTAGTTGCCAATAAAAAGTTTTAATTATTTCATCCAAAATATAAATTGCTATTAATCTTGCCAAATAAATTATTTCCACATTTAATAAATTTTAAATTATCATGTTACTCCCGACATGTACAAAAATAAATATTAATAGCAATCTGCACCTTTTCAAAATTGTCGAATATTTTGAACTAATAGCATCAACGCTGAAACTGTCATATATTAAATATTAGAAAACAAAATTAACACTGAATGCAGCTTTTCAAAGTGGTTTGATCACAACTTGAAATCGACAATTAATTTCTTAAATTTTATCAATAATAATTGCGGCTTATTCTAACAGTCATGTCTTACTTTAAGTATACTTAAACTAGAAATTTAAAAATTTTTCAATTTTTTTATAATGTAATAAATCCTTCTAAAAAATCGTAATATTTTACTTCATAATGGAAGCATTTGTTTATTTGCACAATTATGTTTTTTATCAATCGTTAAGTATGCCAATTTTTTTTGTTTTTATGCCTATTAGTATATTCAGTTGATATTAACTAATCATATCATTATAAATTTAATAAAATAAAGTAGTTTAAAAGCTTATTATATATGTATACAATAAAGTTCAATATATTATGTATGTGAAATAAAAGTTACTTATGTGCAATATTTTTATTATTACTATTAGATATATATTCTTTATATTAGTTATTTGTTACCAATACAGTTATAATTTAAATCAAAGGAAATATTAGCTTTTCTATTCGCAATATACAATTTAATAGTCCCATTTAATAGAAATACTAAAGGTTTTAAGTTATATAAATATATACATATGTTAATACGATAAAAATATGAATAATTAGGTCCTTATTATATTAAAAGTATATTTTTAGTACATTACTTTCTTTTTATTAATATTATTATTTGAATGAAACATATCGAAACTTTTTATAAACTTTTACTGGATTTAAAATTATCCTACATACTAAAACTATGAATTTCTTAATACAAAAAAAGATTTTAAAAAATTTAACAAATTCAATTTAAATGAAATATTGAAATTTGGAATCCATTATGTGCATTTATTTAACTTTCAAATTATCATAAAGCTTCAATATTATTTGCTTCAATACATTTTGACTTTACCATTGATATCAAATTGAGAAAATTATTATGTCTTTACGTAAATAAACGTGTCTCTAAACAAGTGAGATGATTTATTGTCTGCACTATTACAGCTATTTATTTAGCAATATTAATTCGTCTATGTATCTGTCTTATATTTGACTTATTTACAGCCTATCTAATAATTTGAACTCTTATTGTTTAATAAATTCAGTACTTTTTTAACTTTAAATTTATCAAAATAGTTATTGTGGTGTAAAGACTAAGAAAGAAAATAGTAGAACAACGTATTTCGTATCTTCATTGAATGATCATGAAGCAAGAAGGAAAAATAAAATAAACTAAAAAAATAACATGTATGTTGCCAGATTGTTATGTTACCGTAAAATCTCACCTCTTAAGTTATTAACAGCTGTTTCTGGAACATGTTTCCACTGGCTGTCTTCTAGAAATTTTGTTGCAACAGCTGTAAAAATATGGTAGGCATTTGCGTATTGCCCCATCCCGATGGTACTTGTGCTAGAACTCTTCTTCTAGATCTCGGCATATTTTGGGATAAGAGGTGGGCGGCCTATTTGTGGCATCTATATGAATGTCGTTGAAAGCTGCTATATACGAATCTCGATCAAGAGGATCTTGAACGTACATATAGTCGAAGATCTTTTCTGAAGTTAGGATGATACCTCTGATAACATCCAAGAAGAAACTATTTACTGAGTACTTTATTATCATCGACTTCATATGTAGATTTTGTATTGAGGTCATTTTTATAGAGCCGGTAACGGTTCCTAAAGCTGAATTTTTGTAACTTAGCTTTATCACTGATCGACCAATCGTTTTATATTTATCTAAAATGGTTGATAAGCTAATAACAAAAACCTTATTAACCAACGCGTATGCTTGAAGGCGTTGAGAACATTTCTTCTGGTTATTTAACTAAATTGAATTTTCTTAGCAACAAGTCAAAAGGCAGTGAATTATTTGTAGTTAGTAGTTGGTTTTCTTGATAGTAATTTTTCTGCGTGTGCTCTTACGAGTTTAAATCGATATTATCCAATTTGAATATTAGTGTTGCATTCTCTTTACAATCTCTCCTGGTACTCAAAAGCTTTTGTTATTCTAAAACTCTTTAACAAATCATTTGCGAAATGTTTGTACATTTGTTCGCAGAGCGCTTTGATACAAAAGTTTCCTTTGGCAATAGCTTTGTTTTGGTACAAAGGCCTCATGTCGTATTGGGGTTGAAACTGCTTTTCAGTAATGATACATATATCTTCCTCAAAATTGCTCTCATTTCACCACATCATTTGCAGTTTATGTTGTTTTCGGGTTAACCGATGTATTTCCTAGTTGTAATATAAGTTATGGTTATGTCGAATGCTTCATCCTTTTGTATTTGAAAAATTTTCATAGAAACTGTAACATACTCATGAAAATCCTTAAAACTAACAATATTTGAAGAAAATGCTGATTTGGTATGAAATTTTGGACGTGTTTTGTGATGAATGATGGCTATTGCAATCATCTTTGTGACTGGTTTGCCTGGACAGTCTCTAAAAAAGTAAAATTGAACATAAAACAAACTTAGTGACTATGGGATTCTTTTGATTTGTTTGGTTAGCTATACTATAGCCAGAAAGAGATGTGATTGTTATTCAATCTGCAGTGTATCGCTTTTCAATCCTCTATACCTTTTGGTTTTAAGTTGACTTTACTATAGCCTGAATGAGATACCTCAACAAACAAGTGCGAATATTACTGGCTCTAGTGGATTTGAGATCCAGGACATTAATCAAACATTTGAATTGATGAACTGTGAATTAATTGGTATTAAAAAGTTGAGATAACTTGCGTATTCTATTTTACAGAAAAAGTTATTATAAACTTTAACATATTAAAAATATAAAAAAATATGAAATATTTTAATCATTATTATTTTTATTGGTTCTTAAAATTTAATATCATGATATTTTATGGAAAAGTCAAAAATTGAAAAAAAAACCCATCGTCAAATTTTTAAAGGAATAATATTATCCGAACGGCACATATCATTTGATAATACTAATCAAAGGTTAAAAAGTGATTTTGTTTAATTTTATATTCTGATTAAATCAACTCAAATAATAATTCATTATTTTATTTTTCAATATGTTTGTCTTTACTTTTATACTATAAATTTATATTTATTATTAATAATGATTTAATATTTTATAGAATTATGTAAAGAAACTACACTGATAATATATGTTGATGTCAAATTATCAAACAGAAAATTCGGAAATGACGAAAAATCATTTATTTATGAAGAAACATTCAATTTGAAGAAATGCAATTTCTTCATTTCGATAAGTTGAATGTTTTATGTATTTATTTTATAGAATTATACTATGAGAATATTTCCAATATTATATATTGTCTAAATAATAACCTTCTTAATATTTTATACGGAATAACAAATTTTATATGCTGTGGCAGAGAAGGTATATTTTCAAGAAATCCAGTTTCTTCTAAACTACTTTAACTATCTTACTTGCTTGGAAATAAAACAGAGCCGGTTGCAATGAGTGTGAAAATTTTCAGAACTAATGTAGTATGTTAAGTTTACTTTTTTTGTTTATGTGACATTTAAACAATTTTGGTGGCTTTTTAATTCGACTAATTCGAGTTCTTATACCGTACACTACCATAGGAGGTCTTTAAACTACGTTTTTTAACCTAAATCCTTTTGCAACCATCACTTTTATGTATACCGATGCACACCAAAATTAGTTCCTGGGTACATTGTATAAAATATGGTGACACATAGAGTTGTTCACTGGGTTTAAATTATTATATGTGCCAAACTTCATACGAGAATCGTTTAGCCAACTTAAAAATTGATTCAAAGTCGATCCGTAAGTTTAAAGGTGTTAAAAACGCCATTATTTCTACCCATTTCAAAAATCTGAACGAACGTATAATACACCATTTACCTTTGAAGATGTAGGGCACAGAATAAATATAACAATAGAATATTGTTTTCAGTTTCATTGGACATATATACATCAAATAAAAACAAAAAATGTATGTCCGCTTATAAGAATGTATAAGTAAAATGTAAGAAAGATCTTGATTTTTAGAGGTAAATTTGGTAACATGTCAAGTCACTTAAATGATTGTTTGTATTACATACATACGCACATAATGACACCTTATTTAAAATAAATTTGAATGAATATCATATAAACCTAGCACAATATATTATTTTACAAATTATATAAATACACATTAACAAATAGAAATACATTTTATTTGCTTTTTTATAATATAATTTATATACAGAAATTTTTAATGAAAACTAACATGGTACTTAATAAGTAAAAAATAATCTTAATAAAAAACGCCAAATTGTTGAACAAAATTCGATAGGGAAAATAAATTTAATTAATAAACAATTTATAAAAAGTTAATATTAAGATTAATTAAAATATGTATAATCAATAAATATAATTAACATCTGTAAATTAAAATAAAATATAGAAATTAAAATACATATTACTAACAAATTTGTAAAAGGAAATACAAAACAAACAATACAAAATAATAATTAATACATAAGATAATGAAAGAAAATTAAATATTTAATTCTATAGTAAAGATGAGTGTAATTTATACGTATGTATTACACTATAGAGATTTTAAATTCATTGAAATAAAAATTAACGAATGAATATGTTTTCACAAAACTACTTATTTTTAAGTCTTTAGTTTTTTACAAGGTAAGCGAAAATATGCTTTTAAAAATAAAATTACCTTGAGCTCTCGAATTGACCATTTCAGGTCAAATATTTATGAACAAAACATTGTATAACTAAAAATCACTTTGTCGTGCAATTGCACCTGATAAAAAATATGTTTGTACCTAAAGCCGCCAATTAAGAAGACGTTATTCACAAAATGAAAGGTGAGTTAATGATTTCCTAATCTATTGTCTATTGTCTTAATTTGGCAATATTATTTTAGATTTTATATTTTTATGCTTGTTCATTAATTTTTGTTTTTTCTTTTACTATGTATTTTCATTAGTCACCTAAACTCACCTTTTTATTTTTTAGAAGTTATTGTCATTTTAATAAATCATCGTTTTTGAATGCTTTTTTTGGTGGCTGATATTTTGTCATTATTTTTTAGCAAAGCATGTTTTCGCCAATGAAATAAAAAAATGTTTTATTTTTTTCTAATTTCTCGTTTAGTTATGATTTTATTATTAAAATTTATCATTTGATAGTACCTTAAATATGAATATTTCTTTCTATTCTACTTTTCAGTTTATTTTTGAAAAATATTCTTTATAGATATTATTAAATTATAGGTATTATTAAATAATAAATCGGAATTTATTACATATATTATCTGTTTATTGACTTCATTTATAAGAAGTTAGATCGAAAATTCTTAATAGACATATATGTTTATAAAAACGAAGTTATTACAATTTACAAAAAATATATTTTTATAGTTATAATCTCACTAGTGATGAAACTTTGATACTTTTCAAAAAAAAACTTTCATTAGCGTTTTATAGTGCTTTCGGTCACTTTGCTCGTTTAAAATCTTACATACTTTCAAATCTCTTTAAACAAAAACCCAACTGGCCTTATCTCAATGTCATTTTGATGATTTGCCTCTTGGTACAAATACCACATTATTGATATTGTACCACAGAAAGGCTTGTGTACCATAGTGACAGAATGACAAGTCAGGTCAAAAATTAGAGGACACATTATAAAGTCTTATAAATGCAGCCTTGATATAAATTTAGGTTTTTCTAGATCCCGTCATAGCAAATGATTGGCTTCTATTGCCGCAACTGCATATTGCTTTCCACACCAAGAACATTTTGGAAATTTTGACTTCTTTTGACTCCATTGGAAACAGTTTGACGGCAGACGTTTGAATGCTTGGCCAATTTTTTGTAGGACCAGGTTGGGTTTTGTTGAAAATATTTAATAATTTTTGTACGCATTTTTTTCTGATCAATAATTAAAATCAGATTAACAATATATTCATTCGTTTGAAATTAAACATAATAGCTGACATGTTTAAAGGAATTGATAAAAAATAAATACTTGAGATAAAAGTTTTAATGAATAACGTGTGTTAAGAATTTTACGATTTCACTGCATAATGCCGTTCAATATACATTTACGAATTTCATATTTACCATGGGAGCTATGGTCAATTGCATACACAATTTCTTGCTTTAATAATATAAACTGTTATCACTGTTAAATTATAGTCAGAACTAAAAATCAGGTTAGGAATTCATAAAATTTACTTGTTTTGGTATTGAACTTGTCAAACAAATTTGTTATAGAATATATTAATTTTATAGACACATTATTTTTCTGCCGAAAACAGAAACAAACTAATCGAACAAATTCGTTATAGACTATAACTGGGTTTTCCATATATATTCTGATTTTAAACTTAAACTCTTTAAAAATATTTATACAATATAGCAATGAGTGACCATAAAATACTTACAAATTTTTAATTGATAATTAGTCAATTAAAACGTATGATTCGTAGGTATTTGGTACTTAATTGTGCAAGCTATGACAAACCGAACAAGTTAGTTCAAATCTTAGTTTATTTGAATATATCTATTGCATGTAAATATGCTTATTTTAACATATTTATGTTTCAAATAATTTAAAAATTTAATTGAAATATTTTTATTTATTTTTAAAATAGCTTGTGCTCCTCCAACCTTGTTTTATAATGGACGATGTTATGATGCATGCCCAATTCGTACATATGCCTTTCATGGTACGAACATTAAAGAATTTTTAAAAGAGGATAAAGGTAAAGAAAACAATGAAGAATTAAATAGATCAATAAATTTTCAATATGGGGAAGAATTACAATCAATAGATCGTAAAAAAAGATCGATGTATATGGACAGCAATGATGTTGAAGTAGGTGGATACAAGGAAAAATATGTGGATTACCTTTTTAAAAATGCAATTACATTAAGTTGCGAACCTTGCGACAAATCTTGTTTACGATGTTACGGTCCACTAAGTTCCCAATGTAATATGTGTACGTTTGGAAGTCAGCTGAAAAGAATAGCTGACTCAAATGAAACATATTGTATAAATTTCTCAGAGCGAAGTTCGGGGAATGCATTTAAAAGTATAACAACTACTACAGTCAATGAACATTTATTTTTGTCAATTCTAGTTCCTTCCATTATTATTATAACGTTATATATTTTTGTAGCTGCTTATAGAAAAAGGAAAATTATACTAAATTGTTGTAGAGAACATAATGAAAACTCTGCAGCATATGCATATGACCGAGTTGCATTATATCCAACTGATGACATTCAGGGAGAAGAAGAAATTGATTTAGTCAAATCATATCCATCTGAAATAAAAATTTACGCCGACAACAATGAAAACGACAATGTAGTTAATATTTGATATAAAATTAATAAATCAATGTATTACATAGATAAATATAGTATTTTTTAATAAAATTTTACATTATGATAAAAAATATGAAAGTTTGACTTTACACACTGATATTTTTTTTTTTATAAATTATGATAAAAAATTTAATCTTTTGTTTAGATTGAAGGAGGTTGGTATGAAGATGGACTATACCTTTGGTCACTTGAGAATCTTGAGGGAATTGAAACTCAGTGGATATGAAGGGACATGGAAAAAGACCTCCGACTATATTTGCACTGAATCTTCACAGATGGCTGTAGAATGAAGATAGGCACTTGAGCGGGGCTATACCTGGTGGGACATGATATAAGGAGGCTTTCTGATGAGTGCGTATTCCAGGCTGATATTCTTGGAGTCTTTATGGCTTCGGAGCTGGCCATGGAATATGTGGATGTCGGGACGACTGTCAACATTTACGTTGACAGTCAGGCGGCGCTGAAGATCGTCTTTGTGAGTTGGTAAGTCTAAGGACTCTCAGAAGGCTATTGGACACTCACTCTGCCAGACTTTGCTGAGTACCGAGGCACTGTTCGGCATTAGAAGCGTGGATAATTGTGAAAGGGTCAAAACCCAAAGGAGGCCTCCTTTGGGTTTCTTCTTTAGCGTCATAAGAGGTGAGGTTTTGGGAAGGGCTCAGCGAAAATGGGAAGGTAGAAGTGACTAGAATGTCGAGGACCCTGTGGCCGAGGATTGACTATGTACGAACGAACTCCCTGCTGAGCGCTGATAGACAGTGTCTAAGGAGAGTCATAGGATTCTTAATTGGACACTGTCGCGAAATGAGACTGGAGCAAAATGGTATTAGTAGGACGTGGGGGATGAGGATGAGCTGCAGTCAGTGGAACGCTTACCTTGTAAGTGCCCTCGTCATTCAATGTGCACCTTCTGCATATTGAATGACTATGCCCCCAACGGATTATGTTTACTTGCGCTCGGATTGCTCGCGAGCTTTTGGCAGACAATTTATTGAACATCCGGAGAAAAATAAGATGAAACGAAGTGTTGTTCGCAAACTTTATAACCTCCCAGTCATGGACTCACCACCTTCATTTACACCTCATGAAGTTGCAGAGGCCATCAAAGCGACTTAACCATTTAAAGCGATTGGCCCGGACGGAATATCAATGCTAACGTTAAAGAACCTTAGCGAGCGGGGAGTTAAGTACTTGATTCAACTCATCCATAGTCTGTTAATACCCGACGCCTGTAAAGGGGGTAGAGTCATTCCCATTTTGAAACCTGGGATTTCCCTTTTGTCGCCTGTCACAAAGACTCTTGAGGATCTTCTCCTCCCCCAGATAAACTATCATCTTACAGCAGCTCGCCACTAGCATGGATTCCGTAAAAAGCACAGCACAACACAACAGCATTTACAGCCGTAACCACTCAGATCGCGCATGGTTTGAACTAGCAGAAACCTGGTGAATGTGGCTCTTGACCTATTAAAAGCATTTGATACGGTAAGTCATACGGTTCTCTTCCAGGACATCCTGCACTCCTCATTGTCGAACAACATGAAGAGGTGAATTGAAAATTATTTGAGATGTCAGTCATTCGTAGAATTTCGTGACAAAAAGTCGCAGTCTGGTAGAGTTAAACAAGGAGTTCTACAGGGCGGTGTCCTATCACCACTCTTGTTTAACTTCTACATCTCAAAATTTCCAGCGTCTCCACCCGAAGTAGACGTGATGCAGATGACTGTACGATGGCGGTTACGGCCACGGTCACAGGGTTGATGACCAATGTGGTTTGGTAAATGTTATCTACGCGAAATCCACAACTTCTTCACTGCACGAAACTCGAAACCAGCGAAATCAAACTGTAAAAGAGGCGAATATGAATTTAAATATCATGGTCGATGAAGTAAAAATTCCAACAGTTAACCACACAAAAATTTTGGGAGTTACATTTGATAGCCTCTTTATTTCTTCAGCACATACTACTACAATCACGCACAAAATGCAAAGTAGAAATAAAGTCCTCAAGGCATTGGCTGGCAGTACATGTGGTAATGGACAAAGAAACCTTATTAGCTACATATAAAACAATTTGCCGGCCAGTGTCGCATTATGCTGCTCCAGTGTGGACACCATCACTGGTGCAGCATAATGTGCACTAGCTGTATACAATCGTCCTCAATTCACCATCTACATGAGGAAACAAAGATCCTTCCAATAAAGGAGCATAATGAAATGCTAAGTAAGCAGTTCCTTCTAGGATGTCATCGGAGAAACCATTCTTACTTCAATATTACACAATTGGAGTTACCGCCGAGGCAAGTAAAAATGGAATTGGTATATACGGATATGCAAGATCCTTTGGATCAGAATTTGTATACAACGACGTTCACAGAGACGCCTCAAATTCCGCGGTTTCAAGTTAACAAGAGAAGTTCTGGCACAATCGAGATCGGGATGAAGCAACAGACTCAATGCCTTTTTGGTCACGTATTGATACATGACATCTATTCAACTGCTAGTCAAATCCAACCTCACTCGGTCCTGAAGATCTATGGACCCAACCAATCGAGATTGCCCGATTCCTTGGCCTGGAGTTAAACAATAACATGAACTATTACAACAATAACCTACCTACCTTTGTCAATCATAATTGTTTTTTATACATTAAAATCCATCCTTCAATGGCTATTTATCAATGTAAAAAATAGTTTTAGTTTTAACAACTTTTCATACCCAAATGACTTCATAATAATAAAAAAGGGTACATTTGTAAATTTATTCGGAGTTTTTAACAAAATCAATTGTTGCTTAAAATAAAAGAACATAATTCAATTTCTACCAGACTAATAACACTAAGAATAAATCGCATATAATGGGTACAAATACAACTGAGTCAAAGTTATTGATACACCCAGCCAGAATCTTGACCATAACCTATTTGAAAATGTTGGTGGTTTAAAAAACGTGACAATTAAAAAAATTAAATATTAATTGGTAGCATATTTCCACTCACTATGTGCAAGGATATTGATCGAAAACTTGGTATAGATTAAGGTTAAATTGGATCTTTTGTTTAAAGAGTTATTTGACACTATTAAACTTTTTTCACTTTAATAATAAAGCAAGAAAATAAAATGTTTAAAAAATACTTAATTTTTTTACAACGGCCACTAAATTTATAAAAATTGCGATAAGTTGCTTTTATTTAGTACAAAGTTGATGGTAATTAGTTAGAATTGTAAAAAATTAATTTAAAAAAGTTAAAAGATAGAGAATCAGGATAAAATGCGTTTTAATATTGTATAATTTTTTGTAGCTTGGAAACAAGAGAAATCTTGCGCAATGTACAAAACTTTAGATTCATTTCATGCTGTTATTAATATTAATAACATTAACATTAGTACTTACAACAAAATTTGCACAATATTGTAAAATAGTTTGATTTTTTTTTTAAGTTTGAATGAATGGTTACAATATAGATATACAAGAAACATACAAGTATTTTTTAAAATTAAAAATATCAATAGTAGAAGGCTTTCAATTAAAAAAATGAAACCTATATTTTTATAGGTACAAAATATCATATAAACCTCTTAATAAAAATAAATAAAAAAAAACATCGAATATTCTCCATATTCCCGATTTGGAGCAATTTCAAAACAACAAATCTCATACTTGTAGTCTGCTTAAATTTTTCAAATTCTGGCAATTGTACTTATGAGAACAAAATTATGGAGTTAAATAAAAAAGACTTTTTATTATTTCTTTAGATGTACTTAAAGAATTCGAAAAGCATTAAAAATTATAATTTTTATGGAGGGATAATTAATAACAAAATCATTTTTATTTATTTTTCTCTGTTAAAATATCTTAATATTAAGTGCAAAATTTAGTGTGTGTATATATTATATAAAAGTTGGAATTTATTTAGTTATCGGCATTGAAATGATTACTTAACGATATGATTTATATTAATTTACATTATTATATATTTATCTTTTGATTGGTGTTTTTTTAATAAGTTGTGACTGACATTACCGAAATAATAATTAAAATGCAACTAAATTTTACTTATTTGATTTAAGTTTTTCTACATTTTTATTAAAAAATCCAAGGCAAATTATTGCTAAACTTTAAGCTTTAATGTTCTATTTAAGACCTTTTAAAAGTCTACATACAATATTTTTGTTTATTAATTTAATAATTCTCTTTCTTGTAAGTAAGCGTTCAGCTTAATATTTTTAATTCAATTTATATGATAATTTAAAACTACAATTTGTTAAAATATTTTTAACGCATTATCTTATATCCTATCAAGCCAACAACAATTACTTTTTTCCTAAAAGAGGGATGGTTTCTTCTTTGCTTTTCCTAAAAGTTTTCTTTTGTTTTTAGTTTTTTGTTGTTGTTTTTTTAAGTTGTAGGAGTTTTCGGTTTACAATTTCCAATCAATTATTTCCATTAACTTTCAGCTGGTTGATTTGTGGTAAACTGCGTAATACCATCTTGTTCCATGGCCTCCAAAATATCGGTTACATATGCTGCAACATCAGTGTTACTACGTTCTCCTCGTAATATAAATGGCATTTGAAGTAGCCGATCATATTTGGGACGTTCACTTTCATTTTTGATTAGACTGGAATATAAAGTTATCTTTAAAATTTTATTTCTTAAACGGTATACAAATATTATATAATTATACCATTAAAAGGTACATTTATATAAATTGTTTTTGAGTTATGTTATTAAAATTATTGAGAAAAATGAACTGGTATGATGACGATGCGTATTTAAATTATTTAAAATCTTTCTATAATTTAGTTATTTAATTAAGATACGAACTGTGGATATAAAGAATTTAATTTTATATTATTAAACATGTTTTTAATAATTTGTGAAACTGTTAAATATGCTCTAAAGAAATTTAGTATAATTTTTGTAATGAGAATTCATATACAAATTTAATGCACTATACAGATGCAATAAAAAGTCAAAAGGAAAAACGAAAAATAAAAATAATTTTGGCAATTCGTTTTTATGCAGTTACAGTCCCGAACAAAACTATTTGCACAGCAAGTATATTTTTCTTTTTTCCCAAGTTTTAGTCATATGAAAAACTGTTTTAAAATAACTTTACCAATTTGGTAAATAATGCAAGTAGGGCTTTAAAAAAATAATTCATTTAGATTACATTTTTCGAACAAAGATATTAGCACAGCTAATAAAAATATATATTATTCAAAATTTATGTAATTTTTTAGCACTTATTTGACAAGTCTTTTCACTTAATAACTTCATCCAAACCCTTTGGCATTGAATGGAATAAATTTCTTCTAACTTCCTCTACGATTTTATCCATTCTTCTTTTAACACCTTTTGGAGATCATATTTATTTGAAAAAGTTCCCTTTTGTCTGTCCAGTTCTCCCCCCTAAATGCTCAATTGAATTGAGGTCTATAGACTTTGGTGGGTGCGTTAGGACATTAGACACATTTTAAATTAACCACATGTGCACATTATAAGCTAAATATTTTGTATTGTTTCAATGTGGAACTTGTTTATAAATTTTACCTTTCACACATTTTCTTTTAAAATATTAACAACCATTTAACAACACCTGCTGCTCATGGACACACGCAGATGACATACAGTCCCAAAACATTACACCACATTCACCGTATTTAACAATAAGTAGAAAATTTTGTGCTTTGGGCTTTCTCCACGCAGTAATTCGGTCATCATCACGAAAATATTAAATTATCATCGGATAATAACACCTGATTCCAATATGTAGTAGGTTTACTATAAAACTTTTGCGCATACTCTAACCGTTTAATTTTGTTTATTGAAGAGATTAATCGTTTATATCTAGCAATTTGAGCATTATAACCAGCCTCATGCAGCACTCTACAAACAGTAGAGTTATATTCCTATTGGACTTCAGCAGCAATTTTTAGTATTGCGTTTAATTTTTCGGACAATTTAGTTACTTTGTAGGGATAAAAACTTTAGGCCGTCCGGTTCTATTCGAACTTAGACAACTTGACTATCCTTTATTTATTTGGACTATCTGGGAGTATAACTTGGTTATGCAGCTGCAGTATTATTTTTCGCTCAGATTCATTTCATTAATTTACAACATATATTACATAAATGCATTATTCGTCAAATCAAAATTACATAACAGCAATATTAATACCTAAGATATAAATAATTAATTTCTAAAAAAAATAAAAAAGTATATTTAATTAACCAACAATAATCTATGAAAAAAAATAAATAAAATATTATAATCAATTTCATCGACTCTTTAACCATAAAAAGAAAGTTTAACTTAACTAGGATAATATATAAAATGTCTAAATCAGAAGCAAATCAAAGTACAAATATAAAATAAGAATCTCCAGTTCTCACAAATTGTTCAATGATATTACTTATTATTTAGAGGGAAGCATAAGAAGGAAATAGTAAGTAAGATCTAGCAAAAAAATTGAGAAAATATAACTACATCAGAGATAACAAAATGATTGCAAGAGTTTCGACTTGAAAACATTATTAGAATGAGAAAAACGGCAGTGAATTCCACCACCGTGCAACTCTTACCAAGAAAGATTTTTCAAAAAAAGAGGAAAAATTTCTTGGTATACAAATTTGAGGATTTCTAGTCGACCGCAAGAATGAAAAATTTCTATATAACTGAAGAGGCCTAATATTTTTAATAACTTTGTAAAAAAAATATAAATTATGATACATAAAAAATCATCCAAATAAATTTATAAAGTATGACGAAATATGCTCACAACGTCTAGCATTGTAATCAAGAAATTCACTCTCCTTAATCCATATAAGATTTGGAACAACGTATCCCAGGATAAACGTATCTTAACGTGTAATGGCAAATAAAGATTAGTTGAGTCAATTCTTCGTAAAGTACCGAAAAATCTTGAGCTTAATGAATCAATATGTGCTGCAAATGTGTGTTACTATTTAAAATAAGCATTTTAAGTTCTCAATTATTTCAATATGCACTTCACCCAGAAATACTTCTAAGTTTAAAAAATATGTTGGGTCAAATGTGATAGCTTTGGTTTTGTAAGAGTTAATTCTGATCGCATTACCCGAAGTTCATTCAAGCATAAATAATAAATAGACGTTATCGTATATAATAAGAAAACACAAGTTTACATGCTGTTCTTGAAAAATTGAACACATTTCTAAACGATTTTTCCACGAATTTGTAATGATGAATCTAATTTAAAGCTTTTTGACAGATCAAGAGAAACGACTGTACTAATAAAACCACCATTAATGCTATTTCTAATATTTTTCTCCAGTTATCATTTGAAGGACTTAACCTAAACAAACAGTAAGATGAATCCCTAAGAGATCGAGCAAATCTTATTTCACTAGAATTTATCCAATTATTATCCTTATGGGTAACTCTTTTCTTAACAACAAGTACATTAGTAAAAAGAGTATTGCAAAAATTAGAAATTAGGTTGCATTGAAAATCAACTTTAATTTTTTTCTTGAAAAAAATTCGCCGAAATCAAAATCACAGTCACTGTGACAAGCCCTCCTAATCTATAGCATTATAGTTGCAAAATTCAACATATTGAACAATACGTTCATCATGAATATGAAACGAATAAAGCAGAAGTGCATGATGTGATATTGAAGAACAGACATTCCATCTGACAAGATAAACTAACAAATGAACTGTCACTATCCAAAAATCGTTAAGAGATGTAGCAGCATGAGTGACATTGAAATGTGTAGGAAAAGAGTTTTAAAGAATGAATAAGTTAAGCCTAAGGTCTAATGATTTGATAGTTAATATGAGCTACGTTAAAGTTATTAATTAAAATGGGGAACCAAGAAATATGTAATACATTAAAAACCAAAATCATTTTAATAATAAAATACATATTAAGCATATAATACTATTGATTACAACAAATCATAAAGATAAGAGATCAACAATAAATTATGTAAGTTCAATAACAAAATTAAAGAGGAGAAAAAATAAGAAAATTCATAAAAAGATAATTTAAAAAGTATAAACTATGAACTACTAAGCCAGGAAGCACATTCTGTAGTATTTTAGATAACGTCGTTCTCATCAGGCATAGTAAGCTTTTCTTTTAACGTATCACGATTCCACATCTTGAATTTGTTAATTATCAAGCAGTTTCCACAAATTCCATTATGTTTTCCAGCAGGTGAATAGTGATCATTCAAGTAAACTCTTAAATCAATATCTTCCTCAATATTATCTTTAACTCTAAGAGTACGTGTTTTGAAATAAGCACTTATACTATATCTAACAAAAACACTGTTAAATTTAAAAAGTACATCTTTGCGCTTTTTTATGTAGCATAGGTGATGTAAATCAATAGATGTTATAGAAATATTAAAATGATATGCGAACTAAATAGGGTCACATAAACTTCCAATTCCATTAGGTAATCCACTAATGACAATGTCCGCACGATTTAAACGTATGTGCAAGACATCGTTTTCATCTTACAATGCATATATCGTAGAGATAGTAAATTCATCAACATGATTGGTAAGTTTATTGCAATCAACTATATCATTTTTTAATTCTCTAATACAAGATGCCATATCAGTTTTAATGCTAGAAATAGAATCAGACAATTATTGTTTGATTGAGAATTGTTCATTATCAACTCTAGCAATAAAAGTATCGATTTTCTTGTCTAAGATGCTTAAATTGTTTTTAACTGATGTCTGCTCACTCTCGATTCTCCCAATGAAATTGTCGATAACATTGGTAAGCGCACCGGTACTGTAAATATTCTCCCATCGAGTTTTTTATTCTTATTAATTGAAATTTACACAGTCTTATTCACAAGCACGTTGAATTTCCAAAAAATTTGTCCTGTCATAAGCAATGTTTTCCATTATGTACGCATTATGTTCGTTTTTAATAGATTTATGAAAAAAATCAACCTAGTAATACTATTATCAATAATCAAAACAAAATTTGGAAATTGCGATATAATAATAAAATTATCTTATATATATCGTTGTTTAAAACTTAAGCAATTTTCTACACTTTCCTTTATTTCTTACGAACACTTTTGACATAAATTAGATGGAAAGTCATAGCTTCTCACACAGATTTTATGAAGTTTTTCTTCTACACAATCCACCAGAATTAAATTTAAGTAAGTAAAGGGTATTTAAACCCCGGAGAGAACCTCTTTGAAATTTTAACAAAGTGAGCTTGAATATAATGATTTAGAAATATAATATATATAATATTCTGCATAAAATCATATTGGAACCTTATAAAAATATACATTCTAACGAATGTTATAAAACGAATGCCCAAAAAGTACATTGTTTTCGTAAGCAAAATATAGGCGAAACGTTAATAGTTTCTTATTATTGTTTTTATTTTATAATTTCCAAGAAATTGGGCATATTAGAAAATAATTATTATAAGAAATATTTATTAACCTTTATAAACAGAATATATAAGACAATGAATACTTATATTGAAAAGTTCCTTAGGTTTAAAGCTCTCCGCTTGATCTTATTTTGCCCAGTAAGTCCGTTGCCTGATTAAGAAAAACACTTTAAGACTCGCTGTAACAAGTCATTAGATTTCCCATCCTTTCCTATATGAAATTTTCAATTACATTTTAGATTAAGAAAATCATAAGCTCTTAATTTAGTAGAATTATTTATGAAATATATCCAAGTGGATGGTATGGTTAATAATAAACAACGTTTGCACAAACATATAATATAATACATCAAGAACTGAATTTGAGAGTTTTGAACAATAAAATATAAAGATTTATTAAATGTTGATTGATACGTACCATGTATTTACAAATTCAACAAACTCGGTGGAAAATTCCTTACCCTGTTGAAGACGTGGAGGATCTCCTTGAACCACCTAAATATAAATTTATCGTTTTTTGGTATTATTTATTTTTTATTATTTTTTTAACTCAATACGTACTTGACATAACTGTTCAAAGACGGAATCCCATCTTCTATATGGAAACGTTCCGGTGGCAACTTCCATAAGAGTAATGCCCAAGGACCAAACATCACTTCTAACATCATATCCCTTCGCACGTTCAGGATCTATTCTTTCGGGCTATAAAAAAATAATAAGTCAAGGAAATAATAAAAAGTTCAAGCACGAAAGTAATTTATTTTATATTATAAAATAGAGTGCTTTTAATAACCACGCATTTCTTTTAATACATAGTTTGTGAATGTTGATTAAACATATTCAAAATATCTAATATTTTTGACTAAATTGTTATTTAAATTAATATTTTGTCGTCAGTTATAAGAATCAAATTATTGACCTTAGTGACGTTTACACACTAAAAATTTATCACAAACTTTTTAAAAAATTCTAGATAAAAAAATACTTAAATTTTTCCATTGGTCCTCCAATAAGTGAAAGAAAAATAAAAATTAAAATATATACTTCACAAATGTTAGTAAGTAATAGCTATTTTTTTCATTTTGAAACTCAACGAATTTCTTTTACTTAAACGCATTCTCCCCATACAAAGCAAATATTTATTATCGAATACCTAAAGACATATCACACCCAGAATTTCCAAATATAGTCCCAACTATTTCCTCAATGAATTGCTTTACTGAACAAAATATAGGACAGGCAGTACCAGGGATAAAGGTTCCCCCATACAAATTTCAATCCAGACATATGGAAGATTTTCAATACCAATAGAGTGTAGATTTATTAATGGATGATTTTTTTCATATCTTAGAAAAAATAATTCGTCAAATTAAATAATTTAGATTGTATTTGTATTAAAAATTTTTTTGATGTGTAAAAATTTAATCAACATTAAAATTTTAATTAACGAATTATAAGAATATATTTTTGTAATTTTTGTATATTAAAAAATCTGTTTTCTGAGTTGAGAGTTATAACGTGTTTTTTTACACATTAAAAATTATATATTAAACTAAAAATTTAACACAAAGTTGCATTAAGTATCAATAAAGTCTAATAATATTATAGTGCAATGAAATCTAATTCTATATAATCTTGTAGTCTAATGTAAATGGCCTTAAACATAATATGTAACCATAAGGACAAAACATCATCACATTCATATCATTGAATTGCTATCATAAAACTAAAAGATATTTCATACAAATTGAGAGATTGAGATAATATAAACCTTTTAAAGTAATTCAAAATTATTTAAATAACATCGTCTACTTAAATAATATTGTCTACTTACAGCCATATAAGGTCTACAGCCGGCATCTTTTGTTTTGGCTATTGAATCGACCAGTTGTCCAGATATACCAAAATCACACAATTTAATATCACCCCGTTTGTGAAGCAAAATATTACTTGGTTTTACGTCACGGTGTATAATCTTTAAATGTTCCTTAAGATAATTTAGTGCATGTACGGTAGCTACCGTAATTTTTGCTAAAATAGATTCCGGTATCCTCTGCTTTTTGTGTTCAAATATATATTTATAGAATTTGTCTAATGAAGTATCCATTAACTCCATACATATCCAGCAGTCGCCCTCTTTAAAAAGAGCTCCATAAAATTGAACAATAAAATTACAATCATTAGATTTCATGACTACTTCGAGATCCATTAGAAGCTGTTTTTGTTCCTTCTCATCAACAGTTGAACGAATACGTTTCACAGCCATAACCATATCATTCTTTTTGAACACCATTTTATTGACAGCTCCAAATGCACCTCTACCTATTTCTCCCAAATCTTCTAAATCATCTGAAGTAAATTGATAAATATCATGCGGACAAGGACCTAACTGTAGTTTTCCACATGCTTGTTGTCGTATACGTTCTCTCGTGCGTTCCGTAGGTATAGTCATAGGAAGACCTCCGGGTGGAATACTGTTTGCTGACGAAGCGGAACCAGATGAGTTGGACGATTGCGATGATGGTGCATGTCGCACTATAAGTGGATTTATGTTTAATTCGCTGGGAGGCACACGAGGTCGACCTAATCAAACACATAAATTTATACATAGAACATTTCAAAACTAACTATAAAATACTAACCAGGAAATAAATTTTTAGGACGTTCTGCCATTTTATTAATCAATATAGATTGCGTCGATTTAAGTTTTCTATAAATATATTTTTACTTAAAAATCTGAAGTTAATTCCAATAACTAACGTATGGTGTTGAAAGGTGCAACTGAATGATCAAAACTCTCTACAAAATACAGATAGGTTAACTTTTGTTTATCCTAGGCAATTATTAAACCGGAAAATAGAAACACCATTTCGCAAGAATGCAATGTAACCATCTGATCTATTAGCCGAAATAAAACACTGTCTCTATTACTCCTTACCGAATTAATTTATCACAATCTTTTTTCCTTTGCGTTTTTGGGAAATCGATAATGAAAAAGTTTATATTTTTATTAATATTTTTTGAGACTTTCAAAATAAATAAATAAATAGCATTTTATTAACTTTTATGACAACTTAATAAAATTTTCTAGACTGGATAGCAATGCAAAGGAGACACTTGGAATTGTTGAAGAATACCCTCTAAAGGTGAACACAAAAAATTGTCAATTTATGACAGAAATATTTCGCGTAGATCAAAATTATTTCCATATATTTATAAATCAATTGCAAATTTACATTTTCGCTTTTTTTGCAATTTAGATCTTATTTCAGAACCTATCAAGAAACCGCAGAACTATTGTTTTTCTCTCCTTTACTTTTTTTGCGTTAACAAAGTGAAAACGGTCGAAATCCTTCAAAGAACAAAATTGTATGTAGAGTTGCCAAGAGTTTAAAATACGGTATAAAAAAAACAGTAAAATGTTAACACAAAAAAAAATTAAAAAAAAACACAAAAGTTAAATTAAAAATTTGTATTATTTTAACCCCAAAAAATATTGTGACATTTATGAACATATGATTTAACTATGATTTACAAAAGTAGCGTCATAAATTGAGCAAAAGAAAACTATGATCGTGTTAACCAAAATAAACAATTGTGAGGTGTTACAAGGGGTTAATGTGAAAATAGTTTACATGCATATACGCATTTATTTTTTGTAATAAATGGCAACTTGGAATTAGAAAAATTGACATCTGTTTACTGGAATAATAATCGGTGTTTCATGCGCTGCAATTAGTTGCTTACTCACCTTAAGATGAACTCGAATACATGGTTACTTTATAAGATCAGCTGACAACTTTTCTGTGTCATTTAATGTTTGAGTTTTATGTTATATTAACAATATGTTTTAAATAAATAAATATATATATATATATATATATATATATATATATATATATATATATTTATTTAACAAACTGTAAATATAAAATAAAAACAGAGTTTCCTCGTCATTATATATATATATATATATATATATATATATATATATATATATATATATATATATATATATATATATATATATATATATATATATATATATATATATATATATATATATATATATATATATATATATATATATATTTATTTAACAAACTGTAAATATAAAATAAAAAACAGAGTTTCCTCGTCATTAATTTATACTATATACCCAAATGAATGGGTTTCTTTTGTATTTGATTATGGCAGCACTACGCATTGGTTTTTTTGCAACTCTGAAAAAGTTTTACAAAAGATTAAAAAAATGTTTATTTTTTGTAAAAAGTCTGGAAAGGGTTTGGATTTGATAATATATATGAAAAATAACATTTTGATATAAAAAGTGATTAACATGTTTATATATAAAAAGAGTGTTAAAATTGAACTTTAAAAGATGATGAATTCATATTGTTTAACAAACTTTATTGATTATTCATTGGCGATACATCAGCCACTGAAACATAGCAACCGCATAAAGGTAAATTAATTTTAATCTTAAATATAATTCGTACATACAGATTGGTAAATAAATAGATGCAATCATAAAAATATGAGTAATGTTTATTTCATTTATGAATTCTAACTACAATTCTTTAATTTTATTTTCCTTCATATTTTGTTGCTGAAGTTGTTTACGACCGTAATACACCAGTAAAATAAAATAATAAAATCACTAATTTTGAAAGGTGTCAAATAAATATTTGCAAAAAAGTTTTTTTGTAGGATTTGTATGTTGTAGAAGGAAGAAAGTCTTTATTTATAAAATTATTATCCTTAAAACTACTGGTGACCTCATATTATATTTATATATATCTTATATATATATTATATATTTCCTACTGAAAATTAAGGAAAGCCCGTGTTAAGATTACCTCAGGATTGATATCAAATTTGTTAGTTGTTGTTGTAATAGCTGGAAAAAAATAGTACTTTAATTTGGTAATTTCAACTCCAGGCCTAGGAATCTGGCAACCGCGGTTGGTAGAGTTCATAGATCTTCAGGACAGAGAAAGGTTGGATTTGACTAGCAGTTGAATAGATGTCATGTATCATGTGGTCTTTGACCAAATGCAGGAGATAGATTTGAGACGGAACGGTCAATACGTGACCAAAAAGGCATTGAGTCTGTTGCTTCATCCCGATGTCGGTTTTGCCAGAACTTCTCTTGTTGACTTGAAACCACGGAATTTGAGGCGTCTCTGTGAACGTCGTTGTATACGAATTATGATCCAAAGGATCTTGCATGTTCGTATATACGAATATCCTTTTTTATTTGCCTTGGCAGTAACTCCAATTGTGTAATACTTAAGTTAGGATGGTTTCTCCGATGACATCCTAGATGGAACTGTTTACTTAGCATTTCATTATGTTCCTTTATTGGAAGGGTCTTTGTTACCTCATGTAGATGGTGAATTGAGGACAATTGTATACAGGTAGTTATAGTTCTTAAGGCTACATTTTTAAAGCTTTGGATATTCTTTCACTGCGCATTATGCTGCTCCATCACTGGCCAGCATATTGTTTTATATGTAGCCAACTCCATTATTGTTGCTCAACTCCAGGCCTAGGAATCTAGCAACCTCGACTGGTTGTGTCCAAAGATCTTCAGGACAAAGTGAGGTTGGATTGGACTGGCAGTTGAATAGATGTCGTGTATCATGTGGCCCTTGACCACATGCAGAACATAGGTTTGGGATGGCACGGTAAATACGTGCCATCCCAAACCTATTGTCTGCAATGGGCGGTGGGCGGCCTCCTAGCACGACATTCATACGGTAACTTGAAACTGCGGAAATTGAGGCGTCTCTGTGAATGTCGTTCAAAACTGTCATATACGAATTATGATCCAAAGGATCTTGCATATATATTTGTATGCTATGTTCGTATATACAAATATCCTTTCTTACATGCCTCGGCGGCAATTCCAATTGTGTAATATTGAAGTTGGGATGGTTTCTCCGATGACATCCTAGAAGGAACTGCTTACTTAGCATTTCATTATGTTCATTTATTGGAAGGATCTTTGTTTCCTCATGTAAGTGGTGAATTGAGGACATTTGTATACAGCCCGTTATTGTTCTTAAGGCTGCATTTTGACAACTTTTTATCCATATCCCAAGTGATGCCGGCTAAAGCCTTGAGGACCTTATTTCTACTTCGCATTATGTGCGTGATTATAGTAGTATGTGCTGAAGAAGTGATGAGGACTGCAGGATGTCCTGGAATAGAATCGTATGACTTACCGTATCAAATGCTTTTGATAGGTCAAGA
>PYHX02000467.1:278733-403733 GCA_004302925.2 Cochliomyia hominivorax
CATAAACTGTGAATGTATTACAACAGTAGAAAACGTCAACAGACACTTTTTTTATACATGGAATTGTTTTTTGGGTATAATATTGGAATATATGCAACCAGATGATATATTATCCTTAATATTTAAATGGTCCAATTCTATTCCAAATGATGCCATTGATCGAGAATTTTATTCACGTTGTCTTCTAAAAGGTTGACATATATTAAGATTCTTATTCCAAGACAAAATTTAATCAATTTAACATGTTGATTATCGACCAAAAATAAATAAAATTCAGTTCCCTCTTATTTAACTTTAGAATATTTTATAATTTTAAAAGTTGCTTTGTTTTCTTTATACTTCGAAGTGCAGTCCGAATGTTGAAATATACATGCGAATAGTGTTTTATATATATACAAATAATAAAAAGCTATTAAATAATGTATGTAATTTACATATATATATATATATATATATATATATATATATATATATATATATATATATATATATATATATATATATATATATATATATATATATATATATATATATATATATATATATATATATATATATATATATATATAACTAATGTTAAATATATTATATGCGAATAAGTATATATATATATATATATATATATATATATATATATATATATATATATATAATAAATGTATATGTTTAAAAACAAAAGTTAAATTAATATATAATTTTAAGAGATTTACAAATATGATAGGTAAGTATTGCACAGAAATGTTACATTAAAACACCAACGCATTTTATTATAGATTTACAATGCAATATAATAGCATAAAAAATAAAGAAATAAATAGAAAAAATGTGTATCTATTCTTTTTTTTCAAATTTGGTTAGCTTCCCATGATAAACTGAAAAATCATGGCAATTACCAATGTTTTATATATGTTGAATAATCACTTAAATGCAAACATATAAAATTATGGACCGACCATTTGATTTTAATGCTTTATATAAAATAATAAATATAAATTATATAAGGTTTATTGTAGCCTGTAAATGAGACTAAAAGTGAATTATCACAAATTAACAAACTTTATAATTTAAAAAAATATTAAAATAAATAGTAGCAATTATGTGCCGTATTATATAAAAGCCACATCTGCATATCAACTTTACTCTACTTTTCTTAACATTTTTCTTTAAAAAATATAAGTTAATAACCCTAGCAGCACCCTATTTTTCTGTGAATTTTCGGTTTTTTTGCATATGCAGTGTTACGCTTTCTTCATACTATGGAATGTACATCATGTCAATGAGAAGAGTACTTGATTCCAGAAGATAAATGACTCATTTTTAAATTTCTTTGTGTACACATTGTCTTCTTCTGGTTAATAGCAGATATTAACAGTTTTCTAATAGTTATTCTTTACTTGTAACCAGCGTTGCGTAGCAATCTCCGAAAAGTTTTATCGTGCACTTACACAACAACCTTCAGTTGTTTCGCTTAATTTGGCCTCATTGCAAACAAAACAGATTTTTTTTAAATAAATTTCCTTAAATACTTTGAATATTAATAAAAATTAATGACATAACAGTCATGTCCAACGACAACTTATATTTTTTAAAATGTTTTTTAATAATTTATTTCTTCAGATAAATATATATTTTTTGGTATTATTTTGTATACATAGAATTGTATTTATAGAAACATTATGTTAAGTTATCCTTTTTAGTCAATTTTCATTTAATTTCTCTATTACTTTTGAATTTGTTGTCAAGTTTTAATGTTAGAAGAAAGAAATTGGTTTCACTAAAACTTCTGAAAAATATATTTTCTCTATCATCTATGTTTTCATTCATTCTGATATGTGCAATATTATTTCACCTCAAACTTAAAAACGTTTTATTCAAACAGATTGAAAAAAAAATAATAAGATTGTCTAAAATCAACTATGTCAACATGTTTACTTCAATTTTTTTCTGCTTGTATAAGTGGATGTATAAACCCAAAATCCAATCTGTGGTATTAACCATCTATAATTTTCATGATAGTTCAGCAGACATCATTGTTAAAAAATTATGCAGTTAAATATCATAATAAATAAGACATTCAATTCTTAATCAGTTTATTAAAGTAAAAACGAGATTTGGAGAAACATATAGCAGAATAATAATGCAAAATCACGTCAGTTACAGAGTACAGAAGTTTACTGTGTAGGTTGGAGTTACTTAATGACAAATAGTTTTGTTTTTTACATTATATCAAAATAAATATTTGTTTTCCCAACAAATTTTTGTAGCTAAATATTTAAAATTCGTAAAACATCAAGCAAGTGTGCTACATGTTATGTTTTCAGTTTTTATTTGAAGTCTGCCAAGTGTTTTCTTATAGTTTTTACCATTGCTTCCGCTTGAGAATTTTGAGAATCTCTCAGAAGACCAAGAACATCAGTTACACCATTCTTTGGCCGCCCTTTATCAGATTTTGTTGCTAAGTTATATAATACTCCAGCACATGCTCCACGTTTGCCTTCCCAGTTTTCAGGACTTGGATCGAGTCTTTAAAAAGAATAATTAATTTCAAATAAATTAATTAATCTGGTAACTTACTTTTCTAACATATCAAAAGCTTTTGCAGAAACCCAAAACTCTTCGCACTTATAACATTCATTGGCAATCAACTGAAGTAATATAAATGATTCAGAATTTGTATCTCTTGTAAGAAATGTATTCCATGCCTAGGAAATATAAATAATTAAAATAATAAATTTAAATGTTCACTATTATTCTAAAAATACTATGGCCAAAATACTCTTATGTCCAAAATTCGAAAACGAAGCAAAATCGTGTGTAAATTTTGCGAAACACTAAGGAGGAGTCCAATAGGAGCCCACTAAGTTTAAAACTATTAACCAACCAAAAATCTGGGTCCTGCTATGCTATGTCCACTTGAATGTTTTTGCCATTTAAATGTTTGAAGTTTCTGAGAGGCCTAATAAGAAATTTGTCCGGGTTGATTGTTGTTGTCCTTTAAAGTTGTCTCAATATATGTATATCGCCTTTTGAATTTATTAGTGTTCGTATAAAAGTATATTTCTGTGATATATGTATTCACAAGATATATATATATATATATATATATATATATATATATATATATATATATATATATATATATATATATATATATATATATATATATATATATATATATATATATATATATGTATTTATATATATATATATATATATATATATATATATATATATATATATATATATATATATATATATATATATATATATATATATATATATATATATATATATATATATATATATATATATATATATATATATATATTATTTTTACGGATAGATGGTATTTAAAAATTTGTGTAATTTAAAAGTACCAATTCTGGTCGTCCGGAATGTATATGACATTTTGACATAACCATACAATAAGTATGTTGATTTTTAATATCAGGATCTGTTATTTCCATGAGTAGTTCTTCAGCTTCCTTATAATATCCAGTCGCACATTTCGCCTGTGCAAAGTTATAGTTAAATATATCATCATTAACGAAATAACTTCTTATTGAATTCATGTAAACCAAGACCTCCTCGAATTGACCATACAAAAAGAAAGCAGATGCCATGCTTTGTCTACCTGGTATAGTATCACATTCTGTAGCTGAGCTACCCACGATATGTAGATTTTGCTGAGCAGTTTTGATATGTTCTTTCTATATAAATAAAATTATACGCATTTATAAAGTAAATAACTAATAATGTTATCTAATACATACCGAACCCAATTGCTGCCCTAAAGCGGCATGAACCACTCCTTTCAGTATGTACTCATGAGGCACACTAGGTTGTATTTCTTTCATTAGGGAATGAGCTTCTTGAACATCACCAGTTTTTAAGTGAAATATTGCCAAATTGAGTCTGGCTTCAGGCACAATATTTAGCAATCCTGGAAATACTTGTAAAGCACCTTCACCATTGCGAAATACCACCAAATTATGTTTTATCAGATCAACACCAAATGTTCCATTATCGGCAATATTTTTAATTTCTTGCTCAGCCACATGTCCATTAAAAAGTCGAAATCTATTACATGCTTTCAGATTAGTCGCTATAGTGCTGTCCGGATATTTGTTGAGATAAACTTCCAATACTTCTAGTGACATGTCATAATAGTCCAATTTATAAAAACACAATGCTAAATAAACGTTGACTGCAGCATAATCTCTAAAAATATATAAGAAAAAATATACAAATCATGCTATAAGGTGGTCTCACACAGATTATTTTAACAATATAATAACTAATATTTGTGTTGCATGGGAAATTTTTACTCCAGACCCTATCACTTGTAGTGGTGATGTGGGTATACAAGTAAATGATAATACGTATACGTTTATTGGCACTGTTTATCAAATTGCGAAATATTATACTAACTTGTTATCTAGCAATAATCGCTTATAAATATCAATCGCTTCTTGATAGTGAGCTCTTAAGTAATGCAACGATGCAACACTTAACTGATCATATACGTTATCTCGTAGGGAATCGTGCAATTGCATAACTTGGTTTTCATTATTTAATTTGTGTGCTAAATGAAACATTAGACGTAGTTTCAACGGAGTATTTGGTATTTGTTCTATTAATTTTTGGGCATCGTCATACATGCCAAGGTAGAACATGCAAACTGCCATATTTAAATTAATGTTCTCGATAGCTGGCTCAACATTACAAATATCTCTGTATATTTCTAGTGATTTTTGATAATCTCCCAAATGAAAAAAACAAAATGCAATCCACTGATCAACAACGATAGTTTTATCTTCGTCTTCAGAATCATGAGAAAAATCCAAAAATGCTCTGGCCCCCGTATAATCACGTTTTATAATGAATTCTTCTAATGATGGTGATTTCTTTTTTGCATTTGTTGCACTTGATGCTTGACGAGAATGTGCCGAATCGTTTTTACCTCTTGATAATATCTAAAAAATAATATTTAAAAATATACTTTTCATTAATTATATTTAATTTATCACTTACCATTTTATCACATTAACTTTTTTTACTGAAATGGTATAACTAAAATGAAAAATTCTTTTTGCAGTGCCATGACAACCGAAAAACAAACAATTCTCTGGATATACTACTACCAATTTTTAGGTTAGGTTAAATAGAGCGCTAACTAACATTATCAAAGCATTATTAATGTGCTAAATTTCTTGAGATTTCCTGTTTAAGTTATAGGGTATATCAGTGTACTAAATTACATGAAAAATATTTGGGAAAACTCATTTATGAATTAAGAGAAAGGAAATTTTGTGCTTACATGATTGAGTTGTCTCTTATAGTTTCGGAGATATTTAAGTCAAAATAATTTACCCCGTTTTAGCCATGTTTCTTTTTAATTTTTTTTAAGATGTTACTTTTTTTAATGAACTGATTTTGCAGTTTTAAATACTAAACTTCTTGGGCAATAACAGCAACTAATTTAATTAATTCTAATTTAATTCTGTAAATTACTTTATTGTGAGCGTGGCAATCATACGGACATAGTAAAATCAATTCAACTCAAATGGTTGATTTCGTCTTGGTGTTACATTCAAACTTTATAAACCCTCCCTCATCATCACTTGTGGTGGTGGAGGTTATACAAATAATATACAGAATAATACAAAAATTAATATACAGCACTATCACAGAATTCCATTTGATCGTAAGTAGAATTGTTATTTAGTAAAAAATTCTTAAATAAATTCCAAACAAAGAACGAAAATAAATCTAATTTCGTGAAATAATTTAATTTTTATGTATGTAAATATTTTGGGAAAAATATAGGGATTTTATGTTAAAAATAGGTATTTTGATACGATTTTTCTGGCAGCACCGATGAGAACAAATTTTTATGCTCTTATTTGTGTAACATTCCCTTCTATGTTTCCCTGACATCTTGAAGTCATTTTGAACAATATTTATACTTTCGTATAAGATACTCATTCTAGATTATTCTTTGTTATATTATACATTTAGTTCAAATGCGAATTTCTCATCATCAATAGAAAAAAGTATTTTCCAATATTATTATTTCAATTGATGTAGTTAATGTTTTTTATAACATTTAGGAAATATTTCATATATCTTAGTTGTATTTTTTGGTAGAAATAAAGATATTCATAGGTAAAACATAGATATTCATTTGAGAATTTACCCACAAGAATTTAAATTCCTCATGCCTTTTAAGTTTTATATTATAATAATATACTTATTATATTTGTAAATAATTCACATTAAGTTGATAAATATTTATAGGGATGTTTAAGCAAAAAATTTTAGGTTAATATTTAAATTTTCTTTATTTTCACAACACAGTACATTTACATACATTACATATCGCTGATCGCTGAAATGATACACACAAGGGCAATGTGGTTGAAATGTCTTAAAATATAAAATATTTAAAAGATTTGCTTATTTTTAACACAAATGTTTTATTATATTTTATACCCTACACGGACATAAGTGGCCGGGGTATTATGCGCTTGTGCTGATGTTTGTAACAAACATCAAAAATAGTGCTCCACCATTTTTAAGTAAAACAATCGATTCAGAATGACTTTAAGAATATCGCATTAAGTTCATAAATCTAAAAAAATGTTAGTGTTGCGATATTTATACAACCAAAAAACATCGTAAACTTAAATGGTATAAATCTCTCAAAAAATAATAAAAATAAAATATTAAAGAAAGTGTTCCACATAAAATACAATTATAAAAAAGTAGTATTTTTTATAAACTTCACCACAAATGGTAAGGATGGTATTATGTACCCATGGAAAAAATTGTCTATTTTTCTTTGTATAACAGTTATAGTCAGAAGAATCGATGATATTAACTTCATTGAAATTTCTTCTGTAAAACCACTCGCAAACTTTAATATTTTTAAATATAACCTCTAAAGATAACCACAAAACTTAAAAGTTTTATAACAAAGTATAGGCAATGTTTGAAAAACTGCTAAAAAAAAGCTAAAAATAAATAAATTAAATCTGCAATCTGCTAAAAACTGTTTCAAAAACTCACAGCAAAGAAAAAAACAATTAAGGAAATAATAGTCGGTAAAGCCTGCTGTGAAATACTCCACACCATATTTTTGGTTATAAATAGTATATACACAAAGTTAATGTTTATATTTATCTTATTTAAACTAAATATAAATAAACGTATAAATCATAAATTTGAGATTTACACTCAAATTTATATTCGGAAGTGGGGGTTGTAAGTGGGCTTGAGAAATAATGAATAGACTCTCGGAATATATTCCCCGAGGAATATAATAAAGTATTAAGTATTTATCATTATCAACTTCAATTGGCTTCGTTCTTAGCCCAAAAATATTATACTTCAAATTTCATCATATATCTTGTAATTTTTTCCAGAATTCAACAAGAATCTTCTTAGAATGTGATTCTAAGTCAAACGGTATACTTAAGTGTACCATTATTACTTTATGCTACATCTGTACAAACTCATAATACCTCAACAACCTATGGTGGTGAAAGGTATAAAAACGCAAAATTAATAAAATCTTATAAACAATTTAAGGGTCGTTGAATGGCCAACATCATCAGGGCTTAACCCACAATATAACAAATAAAAAAGGAAAATAAAAACATATTTAATTAAAGCTCTGCGCATATTAAAAACTTTTTATTTTAAACCCAAAGAAAAAAAGAGAATAGGAAAAAAATTAAAACCCTTAAGCAAAGGTTAGATTTAAATAATGAAATTATGGATTAAAAAGATTAAAACAGAACAAAGAAAGTACTGAAATAAATATCTAACAAAAATTTGATTAATATTAAAGCATTGAGCAAAAAGTTGACTCTCGTATTTAATAAGTTAAACATAAAAAAATCTCAAGTATTTTTTATGAAATTAAAAAAAAAACAAAAAACACAAGCACAAACTAGACGAAAAATAATAACAACACGAAATGTTTTAAAGTAATCAACACAGGATGCCTGAGGAACACTTAAAAAATTACACACATACTTATTATAATGCCAGTAACAAAAAAAGTGGAAACCAAAAAAGTTCTTAGAGAGGGAAGGAAATAAGTACATTAAGCCGGAAGCGGAAACCCGAAATTACCGCTTTTAAAAACTGCATAAATTTGTTACAATTACAAAGAATCTGTGCCAAATCTGTATAACGAAATGCTTATTTCAGGAAATAAATAAATAATATATATATATATATATATATATATATATATATATATATATATATATATATATATATATATATATATATATATATATATATATATATATATATATATATATATATATATATATATATATATATATATATATATATATATATATATATATATATATATATATATATATATATATATATAATATATATATATATATATATATATATATATAATTTACGGATGAATTGGTCTGAATATTTCCTATAGTCCTCAAAAGTTTCCTATTCAAAAACCAGCATATTAAAAGTATATTAAAAGATATAGACCGTTATCTCGGGCAACTTCAAAGTTCAAGCAAAAAACATTCGTAAAATTGTCAATTATAAATCGACAATTTACATTTTTTCTATAATTTTAAGCTATATGTTCTTAAATACCATTCTAGAAATGATAGAACTAATTTTATGACACATTAAGTGTTAGGTATATGGATTAATGTGTTTACTTCAAACGCATTTGTGGTGGACGGTATTGAAGATTCGGCATAGCCGAATATAGCCTTCTTATTTGTTATGAGCTTACTTTTATTATTCTTTTTGAAAAAATCTTTAAGTGACAATAAAAATTATTTCTTGTAAAATGGCAGCAATACTTCAAAATTTTAAATTACACATAATTTCAACATCAAATCAATTACACATAGACTACACATGAAAATAAAATCAACACACTATAAGTGTAATTACACGGGCAGTGACAATACTGGTGGCACTACTCAACAAGTTTTTCGTTCAAAATATAAACTTCAAAAACTCGATTCCTGCCAAATAATTTTGATTGAAACTACCTTGTTACTTGTACTATGCAAGTATGTTCATATATATATTTTTAATTATATATACATATAAAAAATAATTTTATAGAAAATATGAAATGTGCTGAATGTCCACCAAAATTTACCTATGAGTATCCTCGTTGCTTTCAAAAATATAATGGAGCTTTCTCAAGACATAATCCAGGAAATGTAGTTGAATTACATTATTTAGCACATCGTTTAAAGCCAATTCTTTATGATGGCATTGAATTGAATTATGTGTGTCGAGTATCACAAAATAAATTAATAATGACTAATTGGATATTGAGTCATAATAAGCCTTCAGGATTTCGATTTGGTGGTATTTATGCAACACAAGTATTTAATGATAGTATGGTATGTATGAAGAAGATTTTTTGCATATAATATGATAATATACAATTAAAGAACAATTTCAATTTATTTCAAAAGCAAACTCCCATCATTCGTGCTGACATCAATCCTGCAACACTCTCTACAAATATCGGTTTACTCTACTATCCATTCCATTGCTTACGAGTTGAAACTCAACTACAAAGGTCATCAAATGAGGCTCCGTTACAGACACAGACTTGTATTGAGTTGTATACTAAAAGTTCTTCACTGACTGCTAATTTGTACAACATACGCAGTGGTAGTGGACGTGCAACTTTATCTTATCTACGGTCTCTTAACAAACATTTGGCATTAGGTGCTGAATTACTGTTTGAAAGGACTGAACCTATGTCGGTAATGACCGACACCGCATTTGCTGGTAGATATAAAAGACATTCCTGTTCTGTTGCTGCCACTATTTCACGCCAAGGTATAGACATAAGTTATTGGCAGCGTATACACCGCAATATACAACTTGCAAGTTTATGGGCATGGCATCGTAAAACAGGTAAATCTGTTGGTACAGCTTGCTATCAGTGGAATTTTCAAGACGCCCATATTCGGGGAATGTTCGATTCAAATTTTTCAGTTGGATTTATGTACACAAGGTGTTTAATATCTATAATTTACATGCATCCATAACTTACATTTTTAACACAAAATATATTTTTAGATATCTACAACATATACCTCTAAGCGTTGCATTTAGTTTATTTGTAAATTTTCACACTAACCGGTTTATATTTGGATTGAAACTCTTATTGGATCCTTCAGCATTACAAAGAGGGGGTTAATTTTTTACAGAGTTAAATTATTTGTGTATTATTATCTTAGTTGTATTCACCCGCTTAAATATACACATAATATAATATGTAGTTTATATAATATAAGCAATTTCAAACATTTAAATAGAATTAAATAAATACAACATTTATGCGTTTCTGGTGAAAAGCTGTAAATATTGAAATCACAAAATATATTATTTTTTATTAATAAATATTTCAAGCTTATCTGTAGAAGGTATCGAGGTTTTGATGTTACTGGACGACCTTTTGTTTCAAGAACGTTTTGAATGTTATGCGGTTTTTTCAAACAGCGGTAGAAGGATTGGTTGTTGAATCAATAATTTGAGTATTTTGGATTGGAACAATAATACCAAATGTTTTAAAACATCAGGTCCAATTATTGGATGAGAAACGTCGACAACCACAAATTTCAAATGAATTTTTTTTTCGAAGAACAAACGATGGCGATAGGGTTTTTCGCATGTATTGATGGATGTATTGTTAACAGCGAAAAGTTGACGATTTCTTGGAAATTAACTTTATACTGGAAAGATGGAAATAACGGCGCCAGTGTCTACGAGAAAAATTTTGGCAACAAATTTATCACTATTTGCATCTTGTGACTGGGCTCTAAGTTTCCAAATGAATTTCTTACAAACGAATAAGGAGCACGAAATTTGCGATGATAATAAAAAATTCGACCTGAAGATGAGTTGCGGCTCCAACTTCCATGTGAATGGGATTTTACGAATTGAAACGTATATTTTTATTTAAAAATATAAAGTTGTTGTAGGTGGAGGTAAACAAAATATAGATCAGTGCACCGGAAATTATGTCTAATTTTCATACATTAAAAGCAATGTTAAACAAGGAAAACAGTAATTTTGGCAAAATATGCTGACTGCGATTTTCCGTCTACTAGTTTCAATGACGTTTGGATAAATTCTACACCTGGGTCAACAACTCTTGGAGACCAATCTTCATTGAATAAGGGAATTATCACCTACAACACAAGCATTGGTAAACAGTATTGAAACGGAGATTGGAAGCCTGGAACCAATTACAATAGATATAGAGGGATATATCTTCAATAGATTCGGAGTATCTTCTTTATATGCACGGACACGATTTTTGGAATATATTTTCATCTGGCATATGACTTGAAGTATAAGTATATACCGAAATGAAAGTAAATCAGGAAATAGGAATGAGGACCTGAAGAGCATAAGAGCAAGTAGAAAGGAAAGAGTTCAATTGAAATTTAAACAAAAACCACTTGAAGTATATGGAAATACCAAAAAAAAAAAAAAATATATATATATATATATATATATATATATATATATATATATATATATATATATATATATATATATATATATATATATATATATATATATATATATATATATATATATATATATATATATATATATATATATATATATAAACCTCCAAAAAATATATTAATAATTTATCTTAAAACTATATATTGAACATTATAAACCTTTCATAATAATCGTTTAATATTTCATGTAACCATAATGTAATAGTTTTTGTTTAAATTTCATACTTTTCAAAATTTCATAAATTTTTAAAACTTTTAAATTAATTTAGTTTCTTTTTTATTATATGATTGTTAAAAATATGTTCATATTATTTTTTAATATTTTCAATTTCTTTAAAATACATTTGTATGTTAAATACATATGATACAACTACTGTCACATTTTAAGTTTTAGATAATTATTTCATTTCTTTTAACATAATTCGCGCGTGAACACATTACATTAAGTGAATATTAATATAATAACATCTTTAAATACTTAAAGATTCCAAGGACAATAGGCCTGTAAGTCTTCGTGGGATAAAATTTGGTGAGTTTAAATAAAAGTATTTTTATATATATATATATAATAAATCACTCATACATAAATAAATTTAAATCAAATTTAACAGTATATTAAATTTTGAAATTGAAGATTGAATTGAACTGAGCCAATATTAGCAAATAAATGGAGAATGTTAAATTTACTTATGAATTTGTTATAATGAAATAATAGATTTTAACCAAATCAATTCTTTTTAACAATTTTTTGTCAAACTCTGATACTGTTAATGTATGTCTATTTTATGTCATAAAACAGACATATATTAACACATATTCATTTTAATTTTTTTAACATATTTTAAATAAATTTGCACATGTTTCAACGAACATGTGTGTTTCGTTGAATTTAAATTTCGTAAACTTCATTGTTGTTAAATGTTGTTAACATAATTTATTTCTTTTATAAATTATTTTAAATATCTCTGCAATATAAAGTTCAGACAAATTTAAAAGGAAAATAGGTGTTTATTTCTATGTATAACATTAATATATTTGTTTATTATATAATAAATATAAAATTTGTTTAATAGTCTCTTCTATGCGGTTTTCTAAAAATATATATTATTTTTATTTATGATTCATGTGGATAATTATTAGCTACTTAAAATATTATATATTGTGTTAAGATTCGTACATAGTTCAAAGGGAACAAAATCCACACCATTTTCCATGAGCACGTCCGAATTAGAAACGTTTCAAGCTTCTTCGCGAATTATGGCCATAAAGTTAGGATCGTTACAACAAGCAGAACTCACTCATATAAAAATCTTTAAAATCGGTTCAGATTTAAAGAATCTGGATCATTTAACATATTTTAATGACCCGAGGTGACCAACCCCTTAAGGTCTAAAAAGTTCAAATTCAAAACTTAAATTTGCTGTCTATAACTGTGTGAAATTTCTTTGAAATTGGACTAGCCGTTCGGAAGTTAAAGATTTATTTCCATTTCATTTTTCATTTGAAACACTATGAGACCTACACTACAGTTTATTTTTTAAATCATACGCATCTATGTTCATGATATAATTTGTATAATAAAATTAAAAATAATTACACATTCTGATCCACATAGTGTTACGGTTATCAAAACGTCACATTGCTATAATGAGTTAGTTATTACTTTATTTTTTGTTTACTTTAAAAATTCCTGTGAGGGAGTAAAGCCCAATTTACAAGTATACTGAAAATCGTGTTGTTAGTGTATTTTTTATTTGCCCTGATTTTTAAATAAATTTAAATGGTTTGAGAACCTGATTTCTTTTTTAAATTATTGTAATGTGAGTAGGTTTAAAGTTAAATAAATTAAGATTTTCTTTATTGTTTTATAAGTTTTTAATAGATTTTAGGTGAGACATTAATAAATGTATCATAAATCATTTGATTGTAAAATTGTTCAAAATAATAATGGAAATTTTCAATAACTTGCATCATATACATACCAACTCTTTTAATAATTGTAGTTCATGTTTTTATATATTTCGCATTTATTATATTATTTTGGCAGTAATTTCCATAATATTTTATTTCATACATGAAACATCAGAATGAAAAGCGTAATATATTCTAAAAATATATAACCTATACAGAAAAAATATTCGAAGAAATGTTTCAATTAACCTAATAATTAATTAAAAAATCAATATTAATCATATGTATTATTGAATAAATTAAATATTCTGATTCATTTTATAATAACTGACAGGCCCAGAAATATAACAAAAAATAAATAAATAATATAACAAAAAATAAGCAAAAAAAATATTTCAATAACACAGACAAAATTTTCACAAAAATATTGTCAAGGTTAATTCGATACTTGGGGACGTACTTCGCATTGAAAGTTTAATATGTTTGCATTTAATGGATACACTTTTAGTAAAAAAATTGGTAAGTATAAGTTTGAAACACCATACTGAAACGACGTTGTTGTGTTGATGTTATCAATAACAAAGACAAAAATCTGTCAAGCAGTTTAGACGTCATTATGTTTTTGAAACCAATGTGCATCTCGAATTTGAGCTTGAGAGGAAAAACTACTCTGTTCATTTGGTTCTAAAAGAGATTCAGTATTATTGGTAAACATACATATATTGATTTCGTGCCATAAGTCACATTATATCAATAATATGTTAATAAAATACTTTCGTGGTAAATTTTAAAGGCCTTCAATTACTTGTGAAATGAATGAAATAATTCATTTTACAAGTAAAAATTGACTGTTTGTCATCGCTGTGATAAATATGTGCGACAATTTTTAAATATATATATATATATATATATATATATATATATATATATATATATATATATATATATATATATATATATATATATATATATATATATATATATATATATATATATATGTATATATATATATATATATATATATATATATATATATATATATATATATATATATATATATATATATATGTATATATATATATATATATATATATATATATATATATATATATATATATATATATATATATAATTTTAAACCTATTTTCTTCAATTTTACACTCTTTTTCCTTATATTCACTACCTTTTTGGTTTAGTCATTATTAAATAATATTAAACCTATTTTCTTCAATTTTACACCCTTTTTCCTTATATTTACTACCTTTTTTGGTTTAGTCATTATTAAACCACTATTGGTGATATGTTTTAATTTCAATATTTATGAAAAATATATGTCATAACCAATATTATTTTAATTTTGAACGTTACGTTCAGTATTTAACTTTATGCTCTTCAATTTCTACGCCATATTGATGCTGACGTTGTTTCGCTTTCTGCACATTAATGAAGAACTTATAAAAAAACGTGAGAGAAATAAAAATATAAGTAACGATAATAAGAAAAAATAACACAATAACATTTTTAAAGCTTTGTTAGTTAGCGCGAAAACAATAAAAAATACGTTTAAATACGTTAAAATCTGGAAAATGTGCGGAAAAAAGTTTATTGAAAAATATACATAAAAAAGTACATAAAAACAGTGCTGCCAATATTTTTCTAACATTTACCGTAAAGTTATTATAGGTTGTAAAATTATAAAAATATGTAATATGTTATATAGTATGAAAGCAAAAAAACATAACCTAACACAAAGACATAATTTAAAATTTTTGTTGTTTTAAAATGTACGAAAACATCAAATTTATTGTCTCTTAAATAAGAAATAAATAAAATAAAAAAATTATTTGTTAATACCTATATATATATATATATATATATATATATATATATATATATATATATATATATATATATATATATATATATATATATATATATATATATATATAATATAAATATATATATATATATATATATATATATATATATATATATATATATATATATATATATATATATATATATATATATATATATATATATATATATATATATATATATATATATATATATTTTTTTTTTTTATTTATTTATTTTAATTTTTCTTTTTAAGGTTAAATTTAACTAGCTTGGGTATGAAGATATTTAAAAACAAATAGGAATAATTAATAATATATTAATAGATTTTTTTTTGAAATAATTGTGAGAACAGTATACAAGGGGAAATAATATAAATTTTTTTTTTTTCAAAACATTGTGCGCGTTAAAGTTTTTCCCTATATAATTGAACTGATATCTTAAACTTTACTAACTTACATTTACTAACTTACATAGTCTGTAATATTTTGTTATTTCATCCATGTACAAAATTTAATGCAAATTTGCTGTTATAATTTCAGAAATATGTGATATGAAGTATTTTTTGTATATGGGTGTCATTCCCACTTTAGATTTACTAAGCGAAATTAGCTCAGATTTTATATGTTGCAAGAATTTATGAGTTCTTAAATAATTCCTTAACGTTGAAGAAATTCAGCAAATTCAGCACTTGTGACGGTGAAAGATATACAAATAAAAAACAAATTAATGCTTACTTGGTATTGGTTGGTATTATTAAGTACATTATATTTTCAAGAAATTAAAATTGACTCGGTTCTGAAAGATAAACTTCTAGGATGTACTAAGTCGCGTTACTCACTTTATATATTCCTTAGTTTTTTTTATCTGTATTAGGTATTTTATTAAATTCTTCCATTGGCTAACTAACAATATACTCCAAATTTGCTTGTTTAGAATAGGTGATAAAACTTTACTACATTTATGAATGAGATATTTTTGTTTTTAATAATATTTATTAACTTCATTATTTACAATTAAATTCATGTCTTTCTGCCTAATAGATACTTGTTCCAGTGATACGTGAGAAAACATAATACGAGCATTTTGACATGTTTTCAAAACTCTTTAAAGGCTGACAAGCAAGAGTAGTTTATTCTTTATTAAGTATAATTAAACGGTTTCTATACAAGAGAGTAACATGTCCATTGGCTTTATTTTTCCTTTGGCCCTTTTATATACGTTTACAAAAAGATCGACTACAAGATAGATAAAGGGAGAAATGAGTATGAGTAAGAAAGCAACAGCCGCTTGATAAACATTGTCTGCATACAAATGACCATAATTTAAACCATCATCATCAATGTTTTCGACGTGTTTTGTTGTCGAGGTTTTTTGTTGATTTTTTTATACTTTAAACACATTCCAAACAAACTTTAGTTTTATTGTAAAGTTTTCCATGTTTAGGATTTTTATATCGTAAATGTCCTTAATATGTGAATATTTTTTGTAAAAATTTAATAAGCCACTGTTAAAATGATTGGCTAAATTATACATGATATAATTAATTACAAATTATACAGATATAATTAAGAAAAAGTAAAATACATAAAATCGTATTTTTTCTTAAATATTTAATTTAATTTTAATATATAATGAATTAAATAAATAAATTCTTCTTAAACCCCTATATAATAATTTCAGATAATTATTCAATATCTATCTTATAGCCCAAGTCAATTGAGGCTCTTATGTGTTCCTTAAGATTAATGAAGCCATTACGCAGAGATTCTTGTGTTAGAAATTCACGAATTTTATCTTCCGTTTCACAATAAACTAAATTGTCAACATTATCTATCATCCTTTGTAACGATACTTCCATTCGGTAAATTATGAGTAAGGCTTCACCACCACAATTTCCTCCATCCTCTGTGTCACTTTTTTTTTTATCAGTATCTGGCCGGAGCCCACATGCTAGTTTTACAAAACCTTGAGCGGCTGTAAAATCTAGACCGGTTACTTTATGACAGTCAATGACTACGGGTATTTTGAATTCCGCTTGTGTTGCTGCCTTCAGTACTTTGGCGCGTAAATGATTGATGGCTGGGAAATAAATTCCATTACCAAGAGTAACACATATGTATTGCATATCATCAATCTGATGTTCAAAAGTATATATAAATATTAGTTCTAAATGTGTTAAAATATGAACACTTAACGTACCTCTTTGATTTTTACAGTAATTTCAGGACGAGCCCACAAAAACAGTAAATGTAAAACATTGATGATTATACTAACAAATAAACCTATTTCAACACCACGCAAAATACAAACTGTAAAACATACAATCCATATTCCGAAATCTCGTTTCGATTCATGCCATAAACGAAGGGGTAGTTTGAAATCAAGCAAAGTAAATATAGAACAAATCAATATCGCCGCCAAAGTTGCTTCCGGTATATAATTAAAATATGAACTTAAATAGCTTAGAGCCAGCAAAACAATGATGCCTAGAAGTGCATTTTAATTCAATTAATTAATAAATATGACTAATTCTCGAATCAGTAAAAGTATATCTTTATACCTGAGTACAAGTTAGCCATTGGAGTTTTAAGACCACATGCCGTACTGATGGCATATCGTGTAAAAGCCCCAGATGAAGGCATTGCCTGGACACAAGACCCAAATATGTTGCATAAACCTAACGTGGCCAGTTCTTGGTTATTATCCACCATTCCTTTTGGTGCTGCAAGAAAAATATGAAAAGCATTTACGCCCATATAAATATAAAAAATCCTTATTCAAAGCACAAATTAAAAACGTTAACTATTTTTTATATATTTCTTTGAAATTCGGATTTTAAATTACCGAGCGTCAATTATTCAAACGTTTTCTTTATAAAATTAATTATTTTTTAAATATAGATTACAAAATAGTATAATATTTATTCATCAATGTAACCATCAAAATAAATATTAGAATACCGAGCTTTATTTTATTTGCTTTGATCATATGCACAATTCTAAACATTATATTATATTTTAAATGTATTTTTTGTGAAAATTTGTATATTTTTTTCTATTATTTATTACCATGGTCAATAAATGGGAATATGTAGTAAATGAAAATTATAACCCAAATATATTGCATAAAAATAATTTAAAAATTAAAGAGGAATGACCCAGAAATAGTGTTAAAACATACAAAACAAATAAGAAAATAATATGAATGTTTTAATCATTTTAATCATTTTAAATATTTGACCGTTAATTGACAAATTAAAGTACAAAGTTGTATAAAGAGTTTTGATTTATAAAGCACTGTAAATGATCGTCAGTTCGTCACACTTATCGTTAAATATTAACTTACTTAGTTTACTTATTGAAATGTTAGTTAAAACACCAATTATTGGTATAACTATAATACCCATATTAAGCTCTGACAATATGTCCCAGAAGTTATAAAACTTTTCTTCGGTTACGATATTAAAAGCGGGAAATGTAATGTTTGGCAAACCTGATTGGGCATTCTTGCTTAAAGTATATGGTACGTGCGTATCTACTCCCAGCCAAATATATGATATTACTGCAGTTATTAAAACTATTAACGTATTTCGAGAATATGATAAATATCGACAGCATACTCGAAATAATTTACTTATTTTCGAATTGTAACTTAATTTTTCCAAGCACTTAAAACAAAATATAATAAATTAATTATTAAACTTCGCATGTATTTGTATGGAAGTAATTCACTGACCTCAAATCCAATTAGAAATAGTATAGCGGTTATTCCCATTACCAAATCTCCAATATTGGCTTCTTGGTATCTTACTGAAAGTGTTTTAATTGATTCTATAAAACCTGCCACTAAGTACTTAATCCCTAAAAGTACTTTGAACTGAGATTCGATGACTAAAATTGCCGTTGCAGATGAAAAGGCTTTAATAACTGGAGTTGAAATGAATTCAAAAATAAATCCTAAAATAAGAAATGAAATTTAATAAACACAATTCATAACTTATATATTTATAAAAATAATCATATTAATAAAGTAATAACAAGTAAGAATTATAATAAAAAAAATAATAGCAAGAATACTACATTCCGTTATACAGAACCTTTAATACTCTCCACCATGATGGGGATACTAGTTGCCCTATTTTAATAAGTTTCCTGTAGTTTTCATATATGCCTTTTCGGTAATTTTGAGTATAAACTATTTTGAAATTTCTTATAAAGGAAATTTTATACGACAGTCTCAAAGCTATACTACATTAAAATTAAGTTTGAAAGAGAGTCACTTCTCTGATTTAATAACAAAAATTTCATTGAGCTTTGTCAATTAATGTGGATGTAAGCGTGTCAACAACAGACTGCTAAATCGACTCAAATTTTTGTTAGATGCAAGAATATATATACTCACTACCACTTGTGGTAATCAAATAAATATATATAAATCAAATTTCCACTTTTTTCGGATAACATTACTGACTCTTTAGAAATGAATCGTATCATTTGTTAGCATAATTTATCAATTTCAACCATTCAATCGTCTTACTCTTGACGTGTATATTATTGTAAGCAGGACTCAATTGAGTAAGTAATTGGAGGCACTTGTGTTGTACATTTTAATATATTAGTTTTTTTTACTAACAATCAACGAATAGTAAAAATAGACCTTTTTCTTTCCGAAATATATATATATATATATATATATATATATATATATATATATATATATATATATATATATATATATATATATATATATATATATATAATATATATATATATATATAGATATATAAAGACAATACAACAACACAAAATATGTTATTTGTGAAGCATTTGGAATTGTCACATGAGTTTACCGCTTTAATTCTTGAATCCACTGATGACAATTTATTTTGCTATAAATATATATATAATATAATATATATATAATATATATATATATATATAATATATTATATATATATATATATATATATATATATATATATATATATATATATATATATAATATATTTATAATATATATATATATATATATATATATATATATATATATATATATATATATATATATATATATATATATATATATATATATATATATATATATATATATATATATATATATATATATATATATATATATATATATATATATATATATATATATATATATATATATATATATATATATATACAATAATATATATAAATATATATAAATATAATTGTCACATGAGTTTACGCTTTAATTCTTGAATCCACTGATGACAAACTTATTTTACAATAACAACTAGATATATTTATTTACAAAATAAACACAACAAATTAGCAACTTGTCAATTGACATTAAGTAAATAAATTATATTTCTTTATCTACAGTGCCGTGCAAAAATAAAGCAAATTCCAATCTTAGATTTGTGTTTTTTATCTATATTTTAAAATGCATAATATTTCTGTAGACTATATTTGAAACCGATTTGATAATTATATAGGCAATTAATGAAATAATAATAGTGAGCTTTGCATATAAATTATATAAATACTAAATCGTCTCTAATAAATGTTTCTTCTATTCTTTTAATTTTATGTAAAAATGCCATTTTTTTAAATTAAAGTACTATTTAATAATAAAATATATTGTTGGAAATAATAATAAATAATAATAATAATATTAAAATAATAAAATGTTATATTATGTGGTGTGATATAATAATATGAAAATTTTACCGATTTGTAATACAGACAAAATCACTTGCACAATACCGCTAATAAATGTTAAAATGAAAGCAAATTCAATGGGTTTACCAACAGTAAACTGAACGCTGACCAATGCTACTAGGCTTGTGGGTCCTATAATTACTTTGTCGATCGATCCAAAAATCAGATAAATAAAGCAACCAATGAATGCGGAACATAAGCCATATCTGGTCGGCAATCCCGCTAATAGAGCACATGCAATACTTTCGGGAATAATGGTTAAACCTAAAGTGATTCCAGCAATGGCATCATTTATGCCCCATTCCAAATTATACTTTCCGATCCAGTTGAGCAAACAAATTCGTTTACGAAGAAAATGTTTGGTTTTTTTTGCTGGCGATCGATTCGATTTATTGGTAAAAACAATTTGTTTCGGCTTTGGTAATATTAAATCCTCTCGCAACATCTGAGTTTGCTCCATAGATGCTGCTGCTGCCAGAGGGGATGTGACTAATGAACGAGATGAATGGATTGACATATTTGACTTGATTTAATTATTTTATTCACTTTTGTTCTCATGTGCACTCAGTTTTTTATATATCTAATATTAAGTTTTTCTAATAAATTGATTATTATAATTTTATTTTAATCTTGTAACATTTCTATTTGTTATTTTTGATTTTTTTTTATCGAATTTTAAATATGTCTGATTTATTTCACTGTTGAACTGATTGTGATTTGATCCACTCTAATTTGATTTGATCCACATCTAAATAAATTAATTCAGACTTGGCAAATCATATTTGTTTTTTAAATCAACACTCTCAGTCCACGTTTCCTTTGTCACTTGATTATGCACATTTTTGTTTTGATTTTTTACTTAAGAATTTTTCCAATCGTTCTCATTACACCTTTAAATATATAAAAGTTCATACTTACAACTAAAAAGTGTAAATTATTATTAAAATATAAATTAAACAATCGTTTAATTTTTTATCTGGTTTATTGTAAACCAAAAGTGTGGTATCATACAAAATTTGAAAAATTACTATATGAACGTTATAGCGACAATAACACATTAAATTGTGCTCTTTCTTTGTATGATTACTCAATCTTATAGAAATAATTTTCTTAAAATTCTATTCAATTCGTGTATTATTTTACACATAAAAAACAGACTAATTAAGTAATATATGTCATATAAAATTATTATTGACAATAAATTCAATATTTCAATAATTATTGTGCAAAAATTTATTTTTATATTTGGCAAATTAATATCAAACATTTATTTATTTCAATTTATAATTAAAATAAATTAATGTGTACTAATTTTATAAGTGTATATTAATTTTAATATGCACAATTTACATGTGTACGTGTGTCTACTACCCTACGGTTTTTATGTGCCAATTGAAAAGTCAATTAAATTCTTTTAGGATATATATAAAGAAAACGATATATTAAAGCAAACGTCCCCCACAGCTTCAAAATGGGTGTTCAGCATCTTTATATTTTTTTATTAATTTATGAATGATGAGAATTTTTAATTTGAGCATCCCAATTGTGTTCAACTCTCAGGCAAATACTAATATTTATTTTTATATGTTTGACAAAGCCATTTGCATTTTAGGTGACAAAATTAGTGTATCAAAACAACCGACATTTTCAGAAAACCGGTTAATCCGTTTTTGTTTGATTTTTTATAAATTTAAAGAAAAAATATTATTTAATAGAAATCTAGAGTTAAATCAATTCGAACATATATCGTGTAATGACCCTTATATAAAATGGAGTAAAATTTGTGGTTCCTTATCAAAATAACCAACTTCATCAAAACAATTCAAACTTCATCAAAAAATTCTTAAACTGTATAATGCCCTAAATAAATGGGAAATAAAAGTTTTTTGTAATTGTTTTTGGTATCGTATTTAAAATAATGTGTCGAGATACCATGGTTTTATTTAAGTCCATAATTTTTGCTTTAGAGAAACTATATAACTAAATCTATATTGCTGAACAAAAACACTTGCAGATTCTTATTTAATTAATGTTTTTGACGTGATTATGTCTAAAACAGACGGACATAGCAAAATCGTTTATATGTATATATGCATACAATATTTTGCTCGTGTAACACATGGAATATACAAAAATAAAACTTAATATAATAGTGAAAAATTTAAAAGTAAAAAAAAAACAGTTAACCGACTGAAAAAATCGGCATGTCGAATAATTCGAAAATGAAAGTTATTCGAAACCAGGGAATTTTATTTACAAAATTACTAATTTTTATTTACAAAATTTCTTCTGCCATTGACATTGCTCTCACATGGATGTTCAAAATAAAACTTTTAAGAGTTTTGCTTAGAATTATGAAATCGTTTAATCAATCATTCAACATTTACCGAAATTTTAGCTGAACTCAAAAATGAATTTTTTAAAATTATATTCACCACTAAAAAATGAAATTAAAAGGAAAAAAATACTATAATGTCTAATGTTAGTTTCTAATACCAAACGGCGCGCCGTTGAAGCAAGAGTTTTAATCAGCGATTAAAAATTAGAAAATTGCTTTAATTTTTAATTATGTAAATTTTTTTTTAAACAGTCCACATACTAAAAATATATTCATATTTTCCAACCATCATATATGAATTCATGTGTTGTTTTGCGTAATTTTTTGTGGTGCTGCTAAAATTTTATACACATCCACATAATTACTTGCTAGCACTTATTTCTACCGGCTTTTTTATTTTTATTAAAAAGTTTAATATCATTGTAAACAAAAGGGTTCAATAAAAGACAGAAGACATTATTTCCTATAAATATAAAATTCTTTATAGAGTTCATACTATGCGCCGTGAACTCTATAGATGAATCGTGAATTTTTGCTCAGCGCCACCTTTACGTAATTTTCTGCTTCAAAATAAAAACAAATACATTTAAGTATGAAAAGAAAGAGGAAAGAACGATCACAGTGATTAAATCACAGTCGTAAAAGTATAGTTTATCTCTACTTGCAAGTATGATTATATGAAAATATCAGTGATGAATTTTTGAGCTGCGATACAGTTCGTGCTGACAACCACGAGCTGCGATGCAAAAGCAATTGGAAAAAATGTGACTGCTAGTAACTGATAGCACGATTATATGAGTAAAAAATATTTAAAATATTACTAAAAAAAATTAGCAAAAAATATTTTGCTAATTTTAGTCAAGAAAAATTACAGAAGTAATTGTATTGAAGAAATGTATGTAAAATATAAAGTTAAAGTTAAAATAATGATGTTGTTATTGGGTTTGTATTATAATTGTTGTAGGATGTTTATTATATATTATTATATTATGTATTTATTATTATTAATTATTTCAATAGAATAGAAGTTTCTAAAGATGAAAAATAAATATCTGTTTGTTTATTATTCATGTGTATATGCATGTAACCGAATTATAACACATACATATACTTATGTGAAATGCAATATTACAAAAACTTACCTGGAATTGTAAATGTAATAATTATGAAAATTTAGCAATTGATAATTGAAAACCGTTTAAAATTTGTTTCTACTGAGATCTAGAGAAAGACAAGAATAACAAGATCATAAAAGACAATCATTTTGTCTCATATTTTGGTATGTATTTGTTGTTGCAATTGTGAAGAGTGTGAGCGAACGCGAGTTTGGTCCAGAGTAAAGCAACAGTAACATATATTTTTGGTTACAGTTGTAAGAAATATGATCGAACGCGATTCTTTGCAATAACAACATTTATTACTTATTGTTGCAATTATAAAGAATGTGAGAATAGTAGTTTGGGCCGTTGTAAAACAGAAACAACATTTATGGTTAATGAATAACAACAGTTGTTATTGTCGAACATTAGTTTGTGCTCAAGGTAATAAGAAGAACATACAGCTCCTTAAAAATGATCATAACAACAATTATGATTATTCAATACAACTCCAGTTGTCGAACGTGGGTGTTTGTTCTAAAAATATTAAGAAATTGAAAACTTTTAATTTGTCTTACAGTCCTTTTCCTGTTTTTTTTGTTCCCGGGAATTTAAGACTAATGTTTTAATTGATTTCTAATGAAAAAATGATTCCGAGTTAAATATATTTTCCTAACTTTATTAAAATACTTTAATTTGAAGTCATTTAATGAACATATTATATTTTAGGTATTTACTTCGAAGCTAATATTTTGGAACTGTTTTCTCATATGGTAGCTATAGTAAAATATGAATTGATGTTCTCAAATTTATTTTATCCGAATTCCATTGAAAAGTGAAGAAAGTACTTGAGAATTTCCAAATGGAAAATATATAAATACACAGAAAGTTGCCTTACAGTAAAGCGGCACTCGGAAATTCTCAAATACTTTCTTCCCTGATTCCATCCTGAGTTATACAATCAAGTTTTTTAAACTTTATTATTTTTTATTTATTTACATATTAATCAATGATGGTATCTGGAAAAAGTTTCTTAAAAATAGTGCCCCTCTGTATTTTATTGAGGGAATTAAATGTTATATACTAACAAGGAATATTAAATTTAAAAATCTATATTTTTAAAAATATAAAACAATGTATGCTTTTTATAATACATACATTCTAAAATCTCTACACTCATTCCTTTTTTTATTAACCAACAAAAAGTTCTAACACATACATATTTTATAAAATGTATATTAAATTCTCAATATTCGCATGTTAATATTAAAAGATATATTAAAGAATCAATTTTGATATTTTTGCACTTTTAAATGATTTGAACACATTTTAATAGAAAATAAATTATGTAATAAATGGAGTAGTGATAGGTTTTAACATCTAATAAATACATTCAATTATATCGCATATTATCATATTTAGGTATAAATTTATTTTGGGAATGCTATAGAACGCAGACAAAGTGTTATGTTACATTTGTATACCCTTTACACATTTTCAAAGTTGTAAACTCTTAACACTCACACGTTCACATATTACATCCATTAAAATTTCACAATAATGTTCAATAATAAAGTAAACATTAATTTGTATGTTTAAAAAAAACGCGTTGCAGTGTTAGCATATCTTATTATTTACTTTTATAATTATTTTTAAGATTTTAATATATATTCATGTATATATTCATCTCAGTGGGATGTTTTGAGGAGTTTCAATAGTTAAGGCCTATACAATAGTTTCGCTCATCTTCTAGAAATATATGTAAAAGTTTCTTTCCCAAAAAAAATTTTGAGACATTATATTTTCCATTATTTAAAATAGCTAAAACCATATTTTAAAAGGAAATTTGAATATGAATTTTAGAATGTAAATTGAAGCTTTTATATCTCTCTGGGATTGATGAAAATAAAAGTCGCTTATACACACACTTAAGAACTTACAAGAACTCTAGTATAGGAGTGCATTTTGAGGTTCGTGTTTATGAATACTTCTTAAACTCAACTGATGCCACCGGAAACACCTGTGATATATAACAAAAAATAATAGAGCCTAATAAAAGAGGTTCGCTCACGGCCCTATCAACTTTTGTATCTTACTTTTCGTTGTTAAGAATTTTGCCCATACTGAAATATAAATTGTTTAAATATTGACGAAGTGAAAAATAATTGGATGTGTGGGTAAACAACAACATGATTTGGGGCACAAACAAAATAAAGATAATACTTCGAATCTGACAATTGTTTATATTAAATATGTAGGAAAAACTCCGTGAGTTTTCTAATTTAATCCCAATAAATTTTTCAAGTAATTGTTTTACTAGACAGAACGAAGGGCGGAAAGGATCATAGGGAGAGGTGTCCGCAATAAAAAAGATGTTGATTATGGAATATCTAAAGAACTATAACAGTAAAAGTTCTCAAATCCGTCCCCAAACACTTTCTCAAAAATTTGTTAACACATCAAAATATAGGACGTGTGAAAAGTACTCCCATACAAAGCAAATATTAATTTTCGAATATCTAAAGAACTTTAACAGCGGGAATATTTAAATTGTTTCCATTTACTTTCCTAAGGATCGTTTTTACTGGCCAAAATGTAGAACGGATAGGACCAGGGGGAGAGAACCTCATACAAAGCAAATATCTCAAGAACTATAACAGCGAGAGTTATCAAATTTGGTCCTAATCTCAAGGATCTATAATATTATTAGAATTAGACAAATTTAAAGGATTCTTAGAAAAATATATTCAACAGAATCGCCAGCGGCAGTATAACCATAAATACGAGAACGTATATTAAAATTATGGGAAATATGTTAATAATAATTACATCTTTTAAACTTACAACAATAATTGTATTTATAATTCACATTTTGTTTAAATAAATCTGGAACTTTTGATCAGTTGGATGAATGTTATAGCAGATAAGTGTATCATTAAAACTTTGAGAACTTTGACGTAGTTATAAGGGTGAAAAAAGTTCTTTCTACATATAAGTAAGGCTTTTCTCAAAGGTGCTATTAAGTGGTATTTTTTTTTAATTGAACGAATAACAAAAATTTGGCTTTCAATTAAATAACGTTAATGTCCGAGCAACCCCATTTTGCACCCTTATAACTACGCCCGTGGACTCCCTAAGGAGACCAAGTTTCGAGTGTATTTTTTTACACTTTTAAATTTTAAATATTTTCCCTTACTTTTTTATAAAAGTATAGGATATTTAGGTATTTTTTGGTATTGCACACGTAAAGGTGAACGCAATGAATCTCATAGTGGTGAAGTGTATAAAAAAATAAAATCAAAATTAACGAAATACCTTTGTTTGCTTGTTATAAATGCTACTTGTCCATATTCTGGATTTGCCTTCAGAACGTAATATTTAAAAGGATATATACGATAGCAATTATTATGGAGTGTTGAGAATATGTAGTTGCTGCGGAAGTACAACACCTGTAAAATTTAAACAAATTAAACAATTCCAAGCTTATACACGGTATTTTATTATTTAGTAATTTCATTTGTATATAAAATGTTATATACATTTCCACTTGAAATTGCATCCAAGGATATATTCGTATATACGGTTTGATTTCTCCACAAATAATATTTGATATTGAGTTTGTTGTCGCAATTTCCAAAATATTATCTGATTCTGACACTGCAAAATTTACTTTTACGCAAGCAAAATTTATTTTTGCAGGACTTCTAGCAACTTCCAACCAAAATTCATTCATCTGTATTATCTATCAATTAATTACAGTTACAAAAAAATAATAACAAAAAATTAACTTCAAGGTACTACTTTTACATTAATGGTCATACTCTACGATTGAGAACACGTAGTATTTGAGGTCCTGGTAAATAACTTGCCAAGATCAACAATTCAATAGTAATCAACATTTTGAACAATTTTTAAATGTTGTCGATAATGTGTTGAAACAGAATATTATTTTCCGCCATGTTATCTATCTAATGAAACTATAAATTATAATATTAATTGTATTTAATAAATTATTTAAATCCACTTTCTTTAGTTTAATATTGTGGTGAAAATGATATATATTATATTAAATTATGTTGACGATAATTATGGAATAATTAGGATTCTTTTTCTAAAACAATTTACTTAAAAAAAAACAACTTCCCTGACATGGGGTTGGTCCCACTCTCATATATATTACTCATATTGAAAAAGAAATTAATTTTTCTCTTAATTTACATAAATAAATAAAAAAGTAATAATAATATGAAATAATTTTATTTGTTAAATATTTGTCAATTGCACTTATGCAATAACATATTTATGCCTCGTCTTATAATTATATGACCGATAATGAATAATACTCCTTTTAGCTTTTTGATCATCAGCTGATAAGAACTTCAATTGTGATGGTTTTATTTAATGTATCAATTCTAGGAAAAAGAACACAAATAAAAATTCTACATAATTACATTCATACACACGTACATAAATACATACATACATACATACATACATACATACATACATACATACATACATACATACATAAAACATACATTTAATAGTAAGGAATATTGGTTAAATCCACTTTCTTTAGTTTAATATTGAGGTGAAAATGATATATATTATATTAAATTATGTTGACGATAATTATGGAATAATTAGGATTCTTTTGTTTAAACAATTTACTTAAAAAAAAAAAAAAACAAATTGTTTACTTCACTGACATGGGGTTGGTCCCACTCTCATATATATTACTCATATTGGAAAAGAAATTAATTTTTCCCTTTAATGTATCAATTCTAGGAAAAAGAACACAAATAAAAATTCTGCATAATTACATTCATACATACGTACATAAATACATACGTACATAAATACATACGTACATAAATACATACATACATACATACATACATACATACATACATACATACATACATAAATACATACATTTAATAGTAAGGAATATTGGTTACTCTATGCCACACATAATACATACACCCTAACAATACGGAGTTACTCAAACACAACAACATTTAACAAATACTCAAATATTGCACGAAAGAAATGATCGCATCAGATTTATTACAATAACCTTAATTATGCATATACATTTTAGTGTAAATACGAGAAAACAAATTTACTGTTTTAAATATGGTGTAAATGTTCTAAAATATATCGGCTGAAATAATGACATAAACAAAACATGACATTCTCTGTCAATTTTCATATATTATAAAAAAAAATATAAAAATATGTCAAATTACAAATTAAAACTTATTTCGATTATATAATTATTGAGTTCTGAGAATAGAACAGTAAATAATATGCTCATAAAATGTACCAAGTACATATTATTTTGATTGTGGAAAACAAAGCTATATTCAAGTTGCGTGATTGAAAGTGTAAGTTAATATTCGAATATCTTGTTTGTATACCATTTCAATAAGCGTTTGAAAAACTAACCACATTTTATATTTTTTGTTTTTAATTAATTGAATTTTTTGAGTCATGAATACCTTGCAGCAAATGTATGATGTTCATCATTTTAATTGTGATTATGTCACAATATTAGTTTGTGATATTTTTATTTTATTTTTTCTAATTTTTATCATCATACATTAATGTAATTTATTTTGACATAAACTAATTTATCATTAGGAATTAAGAGGTTCTCAATTTTATTTAATTCGTCCATTAAATCAATTCTTTACAATGTGATTGTTTATAACTCATATGACAATACGTAAATAAAAAATTAACATTTAGTGAAAATGGTACATAATGAATCGATACACAGACATATACATATATATACACATAGATATACATATGTATGTTAGAATTTCGCTGATAACAGAAAATAATAACAAAATATTAACAATATTTTTATCAGAAACAAAATATTAACAAAATTAATTTGTCTTTCTTAAATAAAATAACAACAAAATAAGGAAAGTGAATCACAAAGTATTATTTGCATTATAATTGTGGATACTTTTTTTTAGATCGTTTAGAGTTTTTCTTATCTTATCAGTCTAAACTGTTTCAGTTTCGTTATGTTGGCTTATATTGCTAAGACTAAACAAGACAATTAAAATGAATAAAGAACACATGCACATACATACACATTGTATAAGAATTAATTACGTATAGATGTATATGGTTTGTAAATACTAGGAATATCTTAAATAAATGTGTACAAAAATAATTGCAAGAAAGTTTGCTTAAAAAAATTAAAAATAAAATAAAAAATAATAAAGTTAAAAAAAAAAACAAAAACACACACACACGTGTATATATATGAGGAAGATACATTTGAAATTAAATTTAATTAATTTCTTTAAATTTATTATTAATTTATTTATGATTTAATTCAGCTTTAATTTTCTTATACTGCATGAAATTGATAACAAATAGACAATAAATTCAAAACTATATTTAATATTTATTTAATACACAATTTTTAGAAGAGTATAGAATGTTGCAAATATTGTTGCAAGAACTGGAACTGATGTGGCAGCTGAATTTGTGTGGCAACTAAAAGAATTAATAAAAAATGCATTTGGGGTTTAAAGTTCATCATACATATATTTTTATTACTTACGATTTAGATTGTGTTATGTTGGACACATTGGTTGCATTGAAAGCGGGAAGAATTTGAGAGGCATTATTTTTAACCTCAGTTAACCAAGTGGTATTAGGAAATTGGTTGCGAGTTAAAATTATACCAAATGATGTTGAAGGATCACTAATATTGGTATAACCGCATAAAATAAGTTTTGAATTATAATCTGAAGACAAGATCTTGTAGGTTGTGTTGACACCGTTGGCATTGTTGTAGCTAACATTGAATCCAGTGTTGGAATTAACCACACTTACATTAACGACAGCTTGAGCATTTTGATCCATCAACAAACCACTTTGTGAGGCAGAATACATGGATTTTATATTGAGTTGTGTTTGGTTATTAACGACTTCAACATGAACTTGTACACAGGAAACATTTTTAGCAGGAGCACGAATTTCTTCATACCAATCACCACCAAACTAAATTTTTTTTTACAACTTTAAAATAAGATCTACTTTTTATAATTTTTGTGCTTGTAACTTACCAAAGTTGCATTGACATTCGTCATACCATTGACCGATTGACATGTTGGTGGGTTTGATTGAGCATGGACACTTAACAAGCTCACATATGCAACAAAAGTTATGACAAATATCTTAACCTTAAACATTTTAATAATATTTTATTTCAATTAGTTTGTGGTTTCTATTACAATTGTAAAGATCCTTGAAAAATCTAATTAGGGATATATTAATGCAACTAATTGAAGTTGTTCACCCGATTCGTTCGATTGTTAAAATATAACTGAAATCTCAATTATAAGGTTTTTTATAATTTATATTATCTCTTTTCTTTACTTTTTGTTTGTTTTTGTTTTGGCATTGTCATATATCAGTATCTCGTTCATGATATTTTATCTTTTCTACAAGTGGGCTTCACAGTAAAGCTTATTATGTGGTAGCACCAATAAGATAACAATTATTCCATACATACCTACTAAAAGATATACATATTAGTTTATTACTAATTTAAACAGTATATCTCTCTATTTAATGACTAATTAAAATGTTCGTGAATTCACAAACCAAATTTATTTAGGTGGATTTTTGATTTAACCAATTACAAAAGTTCGTTTCCGGTAGATTTGGATAAAATTAAAATGTTTAAGGGTTTTGTTATTGAGGAAACTATTTCCCTCAAGTGAATACTTTCGTATATTTCTTGAAACACTATAGAATTCTATAAATAAACTTTGTAAGTAAATCAATTATATTTTTACAATTCTTGTCAATTTATCAAAAGGTATTAAGCTCCATACTATGTATATACATATTGTTGCAGCTATGATTCATATTTTACATAATATTTTTTTCATATTGAACACACTGAAGTTTAAATTTTTTTTAAGTTTATTTCATTACAAAGTTTAAAACATTCATAATAAGAAATCAACTTTATTTGCAAAATTTTCAAATGATAAAATTTCTTTTAAAAAGTCCTTCAATAAGTAATAGAGAAGCGTATGATTTATATAAATTATAATAAGTATACTATTATTTATTAATAAATTTGTACGATTTTGAATACTCTTATTACAATAATTTCATTCCAACTGCTAATCGCAAGATTTCGATATTGACTACTACCTATTTTTAGTTCAACTAACTGCATTGGTTCTGTAAAATGAATTACTTAAACAGGGAAATATCTTCAGAACTGGGCAAATAGATATACAATAAACCTTTCATGTATGATGTTGGGAAACATTTTTATATTTTTGTTAATTTGAATGTTAATAAAAATGCATTTATTTTATATTTTTATAGTAAAATTTAAGATTTATTTATTTTTTATGTTGTTTTGAGTGTTTATTGTTGTTTGTATTTCTAATATATATATATTATTTAAAGAATTATTATTTTCTTAAATTGCTTTTGTATCAGTTATATGTTTAAGTTTCACTTTAATGAGTGTAGAATAGTCCTTTTTTCTTATTTTAATTATGAAAATAAATAAAATTTGTCTACTTTATAAATAATAATTAAAATGGTTGATTTTGTTGTTTCCTGAATTCAGATTTAATTTTTTCATTATTATTTTTTAAGATTGAGTTTTTTCTTCTTTGTTTAATCAATATTAAATATGTAAAGAAATATTCTGATAAAGTGATAATAAAAATAACTGTTAATTTTAAAATCTGAAAAAAGGATAAAGAAACAAACTTAATATGAGAATTTAGTAAGTAATTAAATTATTAATTTCCATTATTTATAAATATATCAAAACTATTAATTTCCGAAGTTATCTTTCTTCGTAAAAAAGTCGTTAGGAGAATATTACTAAATAATGATTTTGAATCTTTTCATGCTCTATAAAAAGATTTATATAATGTGGAATCATTTTAGTCTAAATGCATATATATTTACATGTTATTTCTCTTGTTTTGTATATAGTTATGTATTTTCTTGTATATAGATTTTATTTTTTATGATATATAAGTATTAGATAATGACAGAATATTGTTTATGATTGTTCAGATGCAATAGACACTTTTTGTTAAAAAAAGAAATTTAGAAAACGAATTGATATATTACGTGAACATACAAAATTCTTTATCTAGAATGTCTGTCTAGAAATGTCTGTATTTATATCAATTAAAAATATATTTTAGATTAAATGATAAGTAGTTAATTTCTTCATTGTAACCATTTATATTCACAAACGAATTTAATCTAATGCAGATATAGATTCTGTAGTATTTTGATAAATTATAGAAATCACTTAATGTGCTCACTGATATTTTTGGAACAGAGGTTAAAGGAAGACTTAGGAAAATATATTATATTAATGATTGCAATATCAATTTTACATTTTAATATTAAATATCTAATAAAATGTATTTTTACAGGTGATTCATGATATATTACATTGGTTTACAACCTAAATAGAGTTTTACATTTTTCAGGGATTTAATCATCACTCATTTAAATTTCGTTTTACATTTGTATTGCATATTGATTTGTACATTAAGTAGTATGAATTTATAGGATAGTTTAGTTATATTTCCTTAAATAAATCTAAATAAATAAAATTAATTTTTTAATTGATACCATATATACATATGAAGGTATCTGTTATAAGAATTAATGATTATGTAATAAAATTAAATAACAGTTAACAGTCTTTCGGATGCCTTACATACCTACAAAACGAAATGATTACAGGGAAATGTGGGTAGTGTTGATATGATTTGTGAAATTATTATCAATCTAAATAATAAAAGTGCCTTAAAGTATGCAATACTAATAATTTTTTTTATATATTGTGGTACTTTACATTGTAGAATCTATGGTTGTTTCAGCATATAGAAAATCAATATTCTAAATCGATTCTTCAATTAATAGTTTGTCTGTTCTACAATGTTCAGATTTTCTATAACTTTCTTACATTACACATTCTTTTTGTTTAATTGTATATTAAAAATTGAAAATTAAATAAAATAATTTCCTTTAGAATAAACAAAATCTATAACATTACCGGATCAGGTTATAAGTTTTTCTTTGAAGTTTTTGATTATCTTTAAAAAAGAATATTTTACTTCAAATAAAAATGATTTTTATTTTAAGAAATAAAAACAAAATATAATATTTTGTCGTTCATTAGAAAATAATATTTTCATTTATTTCATTCATTTTCAGTAGTTTATTTTTGTTGTATTTTTATTGCTTTTTAATAAATAATGATATTAAATAAAATAAAATAAAATAAAATAAAATAAAATAAAATAACAACATTGAGAATAGTATCAATATAAATTTACACAATATTTTTTATTATTAATATAATAATAAAAATTGGTAATGTTCATAACTAAATTAATCCATTTCATATCTAAAAAACCTTAAAAATAAATTTATACAAAAATAACAATCACAATGTATTGATTTAAAAAATAAATCAAATTTATACACATGTAAAATACATATGTAAAATAATACAAAACTTAAAAAATATATATGTATATTCATTATTATATAAGATATTTGTTTGGAAAATAAATCTTAGGACTAGAAATATAACAAAAATGTTTATATATAAATATGTATACTTAAAGATCTTTGATAGTTTCTTGTTGTATTTGGACTAAATGTTATTGCTTTATCGGTATTTAGACTTAGTTGAATTCATTATTTGTTAAAAATTTGATTAGGTTGGATTAATAAATCGAACTATATAGGAAGTATTTTTGATCATATGTAGGAGAAAGTAATCTTACAAATATATTGAAAGCTCTTTTAAATATTTACATAATAAAATATTTAGTTTACAAGTTACTATATTTTTTAATAAACTAATGATACGTTTTATTTTATTAGATTTGACTATAATTTGAGAAATAGTGTTATGATTAAAGGATTAACATTTTCTAAAAATGTTACGCCCCAAATAATTTTATTCTCACGCTTGTACTAGATCGTTATTGTTTTGCAAATTTATGCCACCACTTGATGAGGATGAATTATTTTCAAGAGTTGAGGTTATTGTAGAAGTACCACTATTATTATTTGGACTAGATGCTTCTGTTGTTGTGGCAGTTGAAAGTGCAGGTATTTGGCAAGTATTGAGTTGAATATTCATGGAGTTTTTATTGGCCGATCTTTTTTTGCTCCATGAAAAATTTAAAGCACTACCAAGCTTTCTAGGTGGCTTCTGTGTGGACGCAGGTGGAACAGGTGGCATTGGCATTGCTATATCGTAATCATGTCTACCTATTGAAGATGTCGGCGTGTGATGACTGTAACCCGAATCTGAACCGAAACTCGAATCGCCATGACCATAAAGCGAAGAATTTTGATATGTTTGCGAGGCGGGATTATGCTGTCTGTAAGATGATAAACTACCTGAACTATATTGAGGCATGATATAATTGGGATATGCAGCCATAGGTTGTGATGTACGAGATTGTATACTATTTGGAATATTACACGATTCGTAATGGTAGTTATGGTGGTATACAGGATCCGTGTATCCATATGCTGGTTCAATAGGATCCAAAGGTGCAGCCACACGAGATCTTCTTCTATCCATGGATCTAGGATTCGTCTTAGATCTCATGGAGGTAGATAGTAAACCATTTTGTGCGTACGTAGCAAAGTATTGTTGAGCGTATCCACCACTACCAGGAAAATGTATACGTTCTTGAAAAATCGTAGCAACCGCTGAACTTGAAGAATTTTTCATATGTTCATTAATACGATTTCTTCTTTCCACTTCACTCTCCATAGTGTTATAAAAGTGAGGCACAGCGTGAGCATTAGTATTCCTATTGCTATTTTGATGATACATATGATGTAAACTGTGATGATATCTTGATGGATGCGAATAGTTAAGTGGTAACTTATCCGATTGTTGTTGGTATCTCAAAGCCATTAAGTTATTTGAATTATCATACATTTGTTGAATGGGTGTGAGATCACCGACATCTGTTGTAGAAGTAGATGTATTTAAATCATCAGTTGCAAAATTTCTTCGATCATTCTTTGTTCTGGTTCCAGTACCAATTAATTTCTTCCCCGTTGTATGTCGTAGCATTCCTGATATCAATGCAGAAGCTCCACTTCTGGAGTTGACTGTTGCACTACGTACACTACTACTATTTGTGTTAGTGTTATTTTTGTGTGAACAACTAGAAGAAGTCGCGGTAGCTGCAGACGTTTCTTGTGTAGATGAAGCCGAAGACAAAACGCTATGACGTTCTGGGCCATTTCCATTTAATACTATGTTTCCTTCTGCTGACTCTGCTAAAATATTTGTTGGATCAATAGTTTCTGTGTTCTTATTAAAGGAGCGCTCTCCAGGCAATGAGAGTTCGTCCTCAGCGAAATCATCATCGGAATGAGTAGGTGGTTCACTTTCGGCATCTGAATCTCGACTAGGTTCCAGTTCTTCATACACATTGTCATGTGAACGGTATGGATCTGGTCCTGGTGAGTTACTGACTAAGAAAGGTGGTGATCTTGTCATGGGATAACCACTCGGGTAATGTATACTTTTTCCATGCATTATCTATAAATAAAAAACACACATATATTTATAACAATGATAACAATCACGAATTACGATTTATTTTAATTGAAAAAACGTATTATCTATGTTTTTTCAATTAAAATTTAAAAAATATCTGAAATTGTATTTGTTAAATCACAGATAGAATTATATGTACTAAATTGCAGTTATGTACTTATATTGATAATGAAGAGAAATTTGAAATATAGAAATGTTCAACACAAATAAGAAAATATGAAAAATAAACTTAAGAATAGTGCAAATAAAAGAATGGGTCAAAAGGATCATGACATTAAAATAAATAATTTCTTCTTACACAAGGTGAATAAAATGAACTTAATACGAACATAGAAATATGATATTTATGAAGATAACTAAACAATAATATTCTCAACCATTTGGTTGATATAGCAAAATGAGCATATAAAATATTTCTATTTGTTTCTAATTATATTGACATTAATATGATGGCGATTAGTTACCTCAACATTGTGATGATGTCTCATTACTAAAGGTCGATGATGACCTAAATGAGCATCGGGATCCTCGTAAGTTACTGCATGGCCAGATGTTAAAGCTGACAATGTTCCAGTTATATGTGGTCCTCTGGATGGTGTTTTGCAGGGCAACAAATTTTGCACTTTTCGTTTATTTCTAAAATATAAAATAAAATATAAACCAAATAAATATGTAATGATCCCGTTTATTCAAAACAATTAAGTTCAAAGTAAAATATTCAGTTAATAAGGATATATGTAATACATATATAATTTAGAAAGTTTCTAAATTAATTCATTATTTTTTAATTATTTAGCTCAACTCTCACATAATTTTTATTTTCTTTTAATGACATATATTATACTAACACGAACTATAATACATGGGATTAATTTCGTTGATAACTTTGTTCAATATTATAACATAATTTGAAATACAATATTTTCAAGCGCTTTTAACGCTGTATGAAAATTTGCATATACATACATGTTATGCATTATAAATATTGATAAAATGTTTAATTACATTTCGATAACTAAAAGTATATATCATAACAGGTGTTAAAGTATTGTTTTCAATATACTGTCATCATTGTGAATAAATTAAGTCAATATCAAAACAGTTTAACGAAATCCTAAGAAAATCATAAAAATTAATTTTCTTTTTGTTAAAAAAGGAGAAGGCAAAACTTTATTTTTCTTCTACTTATCGCTTATTTCAAAAATATCATCACTATTCAACGGCTTTTTTATCTTATGTCTGTTTATCTGTCTGTATGTCGGTTTGTTAATGTTTATTTATTTAAATTGTATACAAAATATTTAAGTGAATATGTAGGAAAAATTAAAAATCATTATCATTTATAAGAATATCTAGTACCTAGTTTATATACTTTCATATGTATATCAAAATATAGGCAAAATATTGTATGTAATAAATAAACAAAATAAAAATAATAAATAAATAGGAAAATAATCTTAGAAAAATAATATACTGATTTTTATAAACATTATAGTAACCTATAGTGTGGACGAATTCTAAATACCTTAAAAATAAAATGCTTTTTTACATTTATGTTACTTGTCAAAATATTCAAATTAAGGTTAAATGTAATTAAAAAATTCATAAATGAACAAAGTGTTGCAAATGTATTGCTAAAAGTTTCTGTCCTTTATAGAGTACACATCATTCTTTCACAATATTTTCTAAAAAAAATAGATTTATAGTCATAAATAAAATCAAATGTTATTTTATTTATATGAACTTTTGTTAACAGGACTTACAAGAAAGCTTATTTTATTTTGTTTTCTTTGTGTGTTTTTGTAATATTATAAAACAATATATTGTTGTTATTCTAACAAGTATCCAAATCTAGCAAAAACAACAATAATTATCTAATAATACATATGCAAAAAATACATAATTCTATTAATCTTTTTCCAAGATTTCTTATATTCAATTGTAATTACAATTTTACTTACTTCCACGCAAAAAGAGATGATATTAAAACAACTAAAACCAGGAGTAATGAAAATACAGCTATCATGGCGGAAGTTTGTAATGATTGACTGCTATATAGATTAGCATCGAGAATCTGTAAATAAAAATAATAACGTAAATAATTATTCAAAATTACGATATATTGATTTTTTTACTTTTCGAGTCTCTTATTAATAAATTCTATTTTAGATTATATATATTTAAATTTTTTTTAAATATCTTTTGATTAATATTGTTGCAAAGTTGGAAACAACTGTTATCAGTAAAACTTCTTAATTTATTTGTGTTCTGGAATTAAAGTGATCACTCTTTAAATTTTATAAAAATTATAATCAAACTTCGCTAGATAGTGGTAATTAATCATTTTTTTTAAATGTTCACTGCATTATGGGGACATATTTTAATAAACAACTATCAGTGCATGTATTCGATTTGTGCGACTATTTTTTCTGATAACATTTAATCGATCATAATATACAGTTTTATTACAAAAACTGTAATAATAAAGTCAATCGTGTATGTTTATATATAAATTTATATTAAAAATAAATAAAAATAAAATGAGTCAATATAAATAAAACTGGTAGAATTTTTATGATTGGTTATTTAAAGGGTACATAGACAAAAACTTCCGTTCTCAATGAATGAATTTAGGACACGGGTTTATTTGTAGTTACTACATAGCTGTTTATATACATTCTATTTGAGTACAGTAAATCTTATTTTATTTCGTAGTAATTCATTCATCTATTTACTTAATTTATCGGTTAAATATGAAATTGTAAAAACATAAAAAATGTTGAATATATAATTTTCTTCTTTTCTATTTTCAGTAAAGGTATTTGCGTTTAAAATATTAATATAACATATTGAATTGAAAATAAGAATCGAAATATTTTTGTAGTGTCGTACATTATGAAGAGATTTTAACCACAATTGTCGCCAGAATGTAAACGAACTACTGTTATCCGTTTACTCGTAATTTCAAAGAAATAATAAATATTAGATAATATTTATACACAGTTTTTTTATATATTTGAACACTGTCAAAAATGTCAATATCATATCGTAATTGAAATGTAAAAGTCCAGTAGTTATTTACAAACAAGTACAAAAAAATATTTATTAGAAGTTTTAATTAAGCTTTAAATATGTTTCATATTGTGTATAGTTTTTTTTATTATACTAAGAAAATGATGATATTACAAAAAATGGTGAAGATCCGAAGTTAATATGTAGTTGTATTTAAAAAAACTCAATGGTCTCTTCTCTTGATAATTTTTACTAAATTTTTGATGTTGTAAAATATGTATATCTGGTTGTGTGTGTATATAATTATATTTGTATCTAATTTGTTGTTCTTCCCAAGTTTTTGGAGAATTTCTTAAAGGATTTTACAAGTCATAACAAAGTGAATGAAAGAATAAATAAATAAGAAAAATTTCAAGTAAAGACGTGTGAATCATAGACAGATTTCTAGTCATTTTATTATATATAAATAAAAAATTAAATATGTTTTAAACATGAACATATTTTCATGATAATAATGTCTTTCCTTCTTGTTTATTATTTTGAAATCGAAATAGAAAATTGAAAGTTTTTTGCAGGTTTAAAAAAGTGTATATAAAAATAAATATGTATAACCATTTTTGTATGTGCATACGTAAGATATATAATAAATTTATATACCAACTTTTATGTAGACTTTATTTTATCAGATTTTTATATTTACTTTAAATAAGCTTATTTGAATTGTAAAATCCCACAGGATTTGTTACATGAAAACCTTTGCAATTTTTGAAAATTTGATTTTGATAAATTTAACTTTCGATTTATCCCTTTTTTGGAAAGTTTCTCTTGAGAATTTTTTCAAACGAACAAATATAAAACGAAGTAGATATTGTTAAGTTGAAGCCTTTTTTACTTTTACTTTTATGTTTCTTTTTTTATTCAAAGGAAAACGCTATATAAATATTTATTAACCAATCGTTTCTTTCACCTTTTACCATTTAAACAGAACTTCAAGGTATTTCATCGTTATAATAATGAAGAAAAACTATTTCTTAGTAAAAAATCGAAAAATAGATAAAATACTTATGAATGTGTATAAAATATTCATTTGTATTTACATAAATTTTCAAAAATGTGTAAGTATTATTGTGAATGTGTGTTTGTGTAGTTTAAGCCTTTTGTTTACAAAAGTAACATTTGATGACTTATTGAGAAGTTTATATAAATTTCCTTATAATTTTTTGTTTTTATATTTAAATTTTAAACTAATCCTAAATAAACATTGAAACCCAAAAATCTTATTTATTATTCCCTTCATTTCTTTTTTGTTTTCTAAATAAATAAAATGTATTGAAGGTTTCCATTTTTTAACAGCTGTTGACTATAGATAACTTTATACTATTGTCTTTTGAATTTTTCTCATTTCATCTCCTTATTCTTTTTAGTTGTCTACAAAATGAAATGATTTTTCTTCACTTTTGACATCAATTGTTAAAGATTAATTAACAGTTTGTGGAGCTTACATATTCTATACCTAAATACTGATGTATATTATTTATAAAATGCTTATAAAATTATTCTTGACAAATATTAGTTAATATGACAGCTGTCAAATTTGAAATAACGTTTAGAAAGAAGCAGCTAACGATTTTTTATTTAATTAAAAATACTGTATACAAATTAATATTTAAATAAGAAATAATTTGTAATAATTTTACTTATTCATAAAATAAATAAAATTATTAATTATAATTTAGTATTCTTATAATTAAACAATTGAATATTTCATTCACTTACCGGTATTGATTCGCACATATCACTATCCCATGCTTGTTGCGCTTTTAAAGACATCTTTTCTTCGTTGCAATTTTTGGGAGCTTCATAAGCAGCCATTGAAGGTGGTCTGGGTGGTGGAGGTATCATAAATTCTGGTGGTGGACCAAATGAACCACCACAATCACTACACTCAATTATATCGTTAAACATCTTCCACATTTGAAGAAACCAAAAGTTTTTTACTTAAGGATAATTTTTTTAATTAAGATTCTGAATTTGAATTTTAAATTTTAAAACAAAAGAGAACATGTGTTGGATGGAAAATTAAAAGAATAAAATAAAATAACATATCTTATTTATATCAAACAAGTTTTGTCATATCTTGATCATTTTTGTTGTTGTGTTTGTTTTTTTGTTCCTCGAAACTCGATTTTAATTTATTCTAGAAAAAAAAATAGAAGAAATAACTATTTAATTAATAAGTTCATTTAACTTAAATACTTTTATTTATTTCTTTATAGGACATCAATAATATTCAGTTTTATTTCTAATGAGATCTAGTTAACAAAAATAGCATCATATTTAATATACGAACATATGTAAAATAAATATGTCCATCTTACTATTAATATTTTAAACACGTTTTAAAGAAAATAAAACAATAACTAATAATAAAATAAATGTGCAAAACCTTAGCAGAAAAATAAAGTCTAAAATCTTTTTAAAATCTTTCTCATCATATATAAATATCTATAAAAAATATAAACTATAAACATGGTAGGTATTAAACATCCCCTAAATTTATGTCACATCACTTCACACCACCTTTTCATATAATAATTTACTTTTTTCCTTAAATAGTGTATTTTATTTAAACGTCTTTTATCAAAAGTTTTTTAATAAATTAATAAATGCTCATACAACATATTTATTGACGACATTTGTTAAAATTAGCAGTTTAAATTAAATTTTAAGGGATTAATATTTGCATAAAGTTATAAGCTGTAACTGGCCGACATAAAAATATGGGTTTAAAAATTAAGCAGGTGTAACACATTACTTGATGTCATGTTCATCAATATTATTTATAATAAAAAGCACTGCTTGAAAATGAAATAGTTGGATGGATGCAAATACAAACGAATAAAAAATTAAACAAAAAATGAATGTCTATACAAAGTTTATCAATTTCGATATTTATGGATTTGTTAACTAGAATTAATTTTAAAGCAATTAAGTAATTGGTTAAGCTATTTAACAACTCATTTACATACTTTTAGTTTAAGATAAATTAAAAATAAAATGTAAAATTTAAATAAATTTCCTAAAGTACATTTTAATTGGAAAAAAAGAAAATTTATTAATTGATATGCAGTCTCAACAGCTGTTCAATAAATTCAATAACATACGTATACTTCTTATATGCTTACATATTTATGTACTTATACATATACATATACATATACATATACATATACATATATATGTATATATATTTAAATTCAAATAGTTTTTCAAATAGTTCCTTTAAGTTTTTCATCCAGCTGCTTATTATTGCATTCGCTTTGTTGTGGTTAAAATAAAATGTCATTCTTTTCAACTAAATTGTTTATTTGTAATTTTTTGTGGTTGTTCCTTGTTCCGAATTATTTTTAAGTGCATTTGTATGTACTTTCGTGCAATTTTAGCTCTTTAGACAATCGAAGGGAGTACAATTTATATTAAGACAAATAAAATAACATTATTGATTTTGTAAGTGTTTTCATCATTTAAAATATTATGAATAAATTCAAATGGGGTTAAAAAGTTAAAGCACCCCTAAATAAAAATTTTAATAAATATAATTAAGACATATTTTTGATGTCTTAATTTAATATTTAATATTCGAAATGATATTGAGACACCTAAGTTAAGAGGATCGATCATAATAAATATTTTAAGATAGAATTTATAAGAAGAACAAATTAAATTTCTGATTTTATTTTTTCCAATAAATAAACTGAAAGTATTTGGTCGGCTCAAAGGAAATGCGTTTTAGTTCCCAAGCTTTTTTATTATACTCATTGAGTTATTAAAATTAAAAATTTATTAATAAAGTCATAAATTTATTTTAATATTTTTCTGTTATGTTTTTTGTTTGTTTACATTATCAGTCATTTTATTAGTAAACCGCACTGCATATTAATTTATTCCATTTTGGGAGCCTACAATCGAAAGGAAATTGTATGTTGTATCCATAATATACATATGTATGTTTGTATGTATGTATGTACGTATGTATGTATGTATGTATGTATGTATGTATAGACATACATTCACATGAACGTTTTTGTGTATTGATGTTTATATTGGAAAAAACGTATCAGTTACAAGCACGTTTCATTTTAATATAAACCTGTCTCGGCAAACAAAAGTAAAAAAGAAACTCACAAAACTAAATACATACGTACATTATATGCATTCAATGCACAACATAACAAACATGTCACATAAAATAATCATATTTTAAATTGTTGGTAAACAGATAAAAATCAAAGACACATACATATATACGTAGATATGTACATATACATATACACATAAGATGTTAAAGTTGACCACAAATCAAAAATATTTTGGGATTGAATTTACATTTCTTTGTCTCCGCTTAAATATACTAATGTCTTTATTATGTTATGATAATCAATTATTATTCGTATTAAATTTGTAATACATATGTACATATAAATATATGTTTTTATTAAGTTTAATTTGTTATTATTTTATTTTAGTTATTTAATATAATTATTTAAAGAATAACTTGTTGCTAAAATAAATGTATATATATATATATATATATATATATATATATATATATATATATATATATATATATATATATATATATATATATATATATATATATATATATATATATATATATATATATATATATACATACATACATACATTTTGCACTTATTTGCTTTGTAAATATTGGTGCATCTTTTTGTATTATTTTATGTAAAATACCGCCGATTTTATGTAATAATCTAAGCAAATTTGTTTTGTCTTTAAAGACTTCTTTTAATAATCATTATTTATCATTATCGTAAATATGATGACGACGATGTTAGAATAAAATAATGAACGAATGGTAATTGAGATAAAGTTTCGTAGTTATTTTAGTGTATTTTTAGTTTTAGCAAATATTGGAATTAGTTATCATACTTAAAAAACAATAACGGAAAGTTGATGTTTTTCTTTTTTTTAATTTCGTAAATGTTTAAAGTATTTAAATGAAAACTTTTTTGTTATTTGGGTTAAATGCATTTCAATAGAAATAAAAAAGATGTTGTAAGTTATGTACATACGTATGTGTATTAATATTTGCTTAACAATTAAAATAAATTCAAGATAAGCGCTCAACTGTGGGCCGACATTTGTGTTAAAATATATAGCACCAAACAATGTGTAATTTAAAAAGAGCTTTTCAGTTAAATTATATTAAAGGGAAGACGTAATTATTGTAAACGGTATTGTATTTATAATATATGAAACGTGTATTATAATAAATATATATATGGTACTTGATCAAAGACGCCATGATAATTTAATTTTTAAATACGTATAAATCTACATAGAATATTATTTTACGCCCAAAACTTACATTTTTCCAATTACGTGTGTATATTAATAGAAAATCCTTTATTTATAGCAGTCTTTTTAGTTGTTATGTATATTTGTAATAAAAATGGTTGTGTATAATCCAAATAATAAGTGAGTAATTGTAGAAGTGTGTTTAATATTGCTTTGTTGATGTATTTCACTAGACACTGTATTCACTTTGGTTTTGCATTTTATAAACTATTTTACATTAACATAAATATATATATTTTTAATATTGACATGACATTTTCATTCGTAAATCCAAATTTTTCAAATATATTTTAGTTTTTCACGTTTTATTTTCTCTTATTTAATGAACAACAACCACACACAAAAACATCTTTATCCGGTGACTAACAGTCAATAACTGATTGTTAAATGTTCACAAAACAAGAGTCATACAAACGATTGAAATTTCTTTTTTTATTGTTACCCTCGAAAATGAAAAAATTACTCACAATGTACTCAGAGAATCAGTATCGTGTGGATGATAAACAAAAAGAAACATTTTAGAACACTGAACAATTTTACACACACATATATAGATACACATTTACAATGGTTGGTTTTTTAATGCATTTGCAGGTAGGTATGTACATACTTGGGTTAATTGATAGGAAAGGGAACTCTACTCTCTCAATAAATGGATTATATTCAAAGAAAACAAATTTAAAGAAACCAGAGAGAAAAACTCAGACTCTGAGAGAATAACAGATGTTAAGAGAGACTACTTTTTAAGAGACGTATTCGTTTTATTATGAAGAGAGTTGTCAGGGAAATCATTTCACTGTTAGTTGTAAGATGCTACATTAGTATGTAGGACAATAAATGAAATATATGAATATAATTTGGGATAAAAAATAGAGTAAGTTTATTTAGAAACTTCAGTCTAAAAGAAACTTTAAATTTGGAAACAACAATTTTGATTTAGTATCACCAATGAATAGGTTGTTTCATTAACAAAGGAACTTTTCATAACTTCCCAATTAATTATTTAGTACTGCTTAGAGTGATTATTTATAGATTTTCTATAGACAACATTAAAAGATTTATAGAATATTGTTCAAAAATAAATATATGGCACGTGAGGATATGAAGGAATAGTATCCTTCATATCCTGGCAAAAGTATTTCCATGGGAATTACCACACGAATAGTGTATGACGTTTTGTATTACACACAATGTCTTTTTTTAATTGTTTAAAATCGGTTTATAACTTTTTACCATCTGAACCGATTTGCCTGATTTAATAACAAACTTCTCAAAGCAATAACAAACAATCCAGTCATATTTTAACAAGATTGATATATTTTCGTTAAAAGGTGGTGATTTTGAGTTATGAATACATTACTGAAATTGAACGCGATATATATTTAAATTAAATTATCTACTTATATAAATATTGCTATTATATTTTGGTAAAGTACATATATATTGCTCTATAGTAAGATAAAAAAATGTTTTGTTATGTACTACTTCGAGTTGCACCAAAGTCACGGGGTGGTAATGTCTTGATTTCTAAACAAAATTTGGTTATATTTTTATTTTATTCTAATTTCCGAAAAAATTAAATTTTATTTACGTTCTCATACAGGCTCATTGTGAAATAATAATTTAATTACAAACAATGAGTACTTATTGCTTCTGTTTCGAACTATACTGATTGTTGCCAAAAACTACAATTGACAAAAAGACACAGTTTAAAATATATCAACATTTACACTTCAATCCTAAAGCTTATGTTATGTTGTGATCAAGGTCAATGTCTCTTGCAAAATAAAGTATGCAACTTTGTCCCAATAGTCTTCAAGTTAACAGTTATTTATACAACCATATCATATTTAACAGTGTTAGGCTGTCACAACCTTATAAAACGTATGTAGTAAGTATATACTAAGTATGGCTGCAGCATTGTGAATTTAAAATATACAGGTTTCTTTTTGTGTATACGTATGTATATATAGCAGTTTAGATGAGAAAATGAATGAATATTTCTGTGATTAATTAAAATGATAAATTTAAGAGACAATAAAATGATTTTTTAAGAGAAACATTATTTTAATGTATTTTTAAAACAAATATATATTCTGCAACATTTTTTATATTTCTGTTAAAAAGTTTTCAGGGTGGAATATTTTTAAACATGTTGCAAACGAATAATTTTCGGTTATTGAAATCTGAACCGAATATATACAAACATATACATGTAACGCATGTATTATTATTTTCCTTTCACTTGTTAATCTAGATACAAACGTACGAACATTATATGTGATGTAAGGATATGTTATCGCCTATAAAATTTCATCACATTAATGTTGCACTTGTAAATTGTTTGTTTGTTCTCTTGCCTTAATTTGTTTATTTTATGAAGTGTGAAAATATACATTTTGTTAAAAAATAAATATTTTTGTTTTATTTATTTATTTTTTGATTCATTTGTATGTTTTGTTTTTTCATTCTTCTTTTTTGGATAATTTTAATTTATTTACGTAGTGATATGTAAGTTTTTCTCTCGTCTATACTTTCAATAATTTCAACACATCAAGACGTTTTAAATATTTTCATATATTGAGTGGAAAACATAAATATTTATAATTTTGTGTTACTAGTTTAAAAAATTAAATATATATTTTTTTTAAATGTTTGATAATTTGACACATTGCGTATTAAAATTAAGTTTAATAACATTATTCGTTACCTTACCTTTAATCCGATCCTTTAATTATATTTTTTGTCACTTGTTGTAAAATATTTTGTACAATAGAACTACTTTTAAATAAATATATTTCTTGAAAAAAAAAAAAAAAAAAAAAAAAAAAAACATAATATAAAACGTATTTGAGAAACAAAAATCCATTACGTGTACCCATGTAAATTAATTTAAAACATCCCAATTTGAGTGTGAATAAAGCAAAAATAATTCATTCAACCACTCAAAGTATATAGGTTGCAAAAATTATCCTCTCTTCTTATGCTAAAGGCTTATAAGGAAACTGATGTACCAAGAAATACTACCACCCAAACTATAAACAATTTTTAAAATGTGTTAATGTACATTAATTTGCCTTTTTGCTAAAGGTTATAAACAAAATTTAAATCTATAATAGAACGCGTAAAGTTCGTTTATAATATTTTTTTCGAATATTCATTCTGATATATCATTAATTGATATTTATTTGTGTCAAATTTTATTTTTTTCAATTATTATTTAACTAAAAATAATAATTAAAATTTTCTTCCTTTTTTCTGTGTGTAGAAATTATTTTATAAATAATCACATTTCCATTATCATAAAATGATGATTTTTTTTATTAATTACTTTTATTCTATTTAGATAAACTAATTGATAAAAAAGTAATATGAAATATTAATTAAGTTGTTTTTGATATAATTAAATTTATAGTTCAGAGACCTTTTTAATAACAGGAGAGTTATTACGGAGTTCATCATGTTGAATTAAATATTTAAATGTAAATTTCAATACTACTATACCCACATAATTTAAAATATTATGATTCTTTATAACTATAATGTATTTTTTTGTTTAATTATTAAATTTAATGAAACAAGCGGGTAACCGAAACTAAAACATCATTAATTAGTTTTAATTGAAATGTCTATTCTACACACTAAATTTATTAACACCTAATCAAAGGCTCCACATACGATGACAAATGAATTTAATTTGTCTATAACTTTGTAATCCTTTAACTTTTTAACTTCACACCATCAGAATTTGAGTACACAGAAACTAAATGGAATGTCGGTAAGATCAGTTACAGTGAATATTTTAATCTAAAAAGATATTAAAGAATGGAAAAACAATAATAATATCTAACATTATTTATTTTAATGTAGCGGTATGTGGCTCTGATATTAGTGACGTTTTTGTCATTGTCACAAAACAAGTTAATACCTCAAAGACCAAAGTATAAAATTAAAAGTAAAAGAAGCCGCATTTAAAAGCCAACATGACATTAAAAACAAAAATAGAACAAAGAAATTTCTTAAAGTGATGCATACACCAAATGATATTAAGAAGATTACAATACTGAAGTAAAGAACCAGGTAGATGGGTATATAATTATTGGATAGAATGAAGATGACAAAAACTACCTCTTCTGTACATATATTCTCCATTATTTTGTTCTTTAATTGTTTCATTTATTTTTTACATTTTCATTGCGGAATTGAAAGAAAATTAGTCGGCTATAAACAATTGACATCTTTGATTTTTAAATTCTCTAAATTTTATAGAAATTTTTTAGAAAATTCCAAACTACTGAGCAATTGTATTAAAATTGAAAAGAATTTTTATTTCTTACAAGATCTTAGATTAATGTGGTAGATGATGATCCTGATTTCGGTTGACATTGCAAATTGTTGCGGTAGTTCCCATCATTGTTTAAAAGTAAAATTAAACAATAGAAAAAACTTAAAAAAAAATTTTGTCTTAGTTTTATTAACAAATATTATTTTCTTTTAAAATCACCGACTTGCGGATGAATGATGGACTTTTGTAAGATGTATATGTATAAAAACTAATTAGTTTAAATAATATAAAGGAATAAAAAAATTAATATTAATATTAAAAAATACAAAAAAAATTCTTGAACAGTACCCAATACAGTGTAGCAATCTACGGAACTTCCTCACCAAAAAGTTGTGTTTTTGATCAACTTTTACATTTCATACTGTTTTGGAACAATCTCTCTTTTTAAATTTATGTGGAGGTCCGCTTCGTACTTTTAAGATTATTTACTTTTAAGATTATTTATTTTTAAGATTATTTATTTTATTATCTTTTAAAACGATTTATGGTCGTCCGAATGTCTGCAAAAAAACTATTTTTGCGTTTCAGTTGTTTCATCTTGAATAAATTTTCTTTAAAATAAATTTGCTTTTAAATAAATTTTTTTGAATATTTATAATATTTAAAAAATGACATGACGGTCACTGCAGTATTTATAAAAAGTGTCCAGACAGCCAAAAATATGCAAAATATATTGTGGTTAGAAATTGTGCCTTACATTTTTTATTATTTTATTCCTTTAGATAAATCATTTTTTTGTGTTACATTGTAAATTATTCATTATATAGTTGTAATCTGTCAATAAATTACTAAATTTAAATTTTTCAATACTTTAAAATTATTAAAGAAAATTTTCATTTTATTCCTATACTTGAGATGTATATAATATGAAGAAATGCAAGCTATGAAAATCTTGTGCATAAATTTTTAAATGATATTTGTATGTATATATAAAATTGATTAAAAAGCTATATATAAATATAAAATATACAAATATATACAAGTGGTTAATATACCCTTAACTTTGTCATTCCGTGTGTAACACCAAAAAGGAATCATCTAAGACCCTATGAAGTCTATATATTTGTGCATCAAATCAAAATTTGTGTTGATTTAGCTAAGTTCGTCTGTATGTTTGTCTGTTGAAAACATTCTCACGTCTAAAATAATTGTCCGATTTCAATGAAACTTGAGCACATTGTTTGTTATTTTAAAACATCTATGTCGATCTATTAGCAAAAATGTTATTGGTTAATATCTGATATAACCCAAGATTCCAAAAATGAAAGGTGTTTTCTAAATTTTTCAATAAAAATTAAACAGAAAATCATCAAAAATCGGATAAATAGGGGCCCTTTCCCGAAAACCAGTTTAATTATAGACAAATTCAAATAAAATTCGTACAATTATTTGTCTAACTGCCATGTATGAATGTTATTTAATTGATCAATATCAGTTCATACAAAATCGATTCCTGGAAACAATTTGTGACCTTATAAAACTCTTATACTCGAGCTAATCGTATTAAAAATCGTTACGATTAGTAACATTTATTCAATACAGCTTGAATACTAATATAAATCCAATTCACTTTTCCAGGAAAAAGGCTTTAAATATATAAATTTCAATTGTGATTTTGTATTTTACATAAAGGAATTTTAATTCATAAACTTAAAAAGATTTAATTTAAGCTAATTAAAAAACTAAATAAAAAAATTTGACATTTTGCATTAAATGGATGCAATTTAAGAGAATAATTTGGTAAATATAAGTTTCAAGCACGTTAATATGATTTTCCTATATTACTTTAGGAACAGATTGAGGCTTCTTGACCGGCCTCTTGGTTGGTGTTGTTGACTAAACCCTGTTGTAAGATTTGAAAGGTTGCAAAAAATGTAATCTATCTGATACAAAGATAAAACCAGGTATTTGGCTTAAGTTTACATGTTTTTCAATGTCAACCCTTTCCATACATTTCAAATCCATATTCCATTCAGAATATTTTGCATATTGATAGACGCGAAATCCAACAAAACCAAATGCTGTGAAGCTGTTTATGCGTCATCATGTTTTCTTTACCAATGTGCATCTCGAATCTGAGTGTTACAGAAAATGCTGCTAATTGTTTCATGATGATTTTAAGAGCTTGGAACACACCTTTATTTCGGAAAATTCCAATTCGTAGTTGAACTTGATTTCTATTTACTTCTGTGTTGATTTGAGATTGTTCAACTATGATTTTGCTTTAAGTTTTTTCTGTGTATTTATTGAATTTCCGTAGCAAATATTCTCTATATTTCCACTGGGCCTCTGGGTTTCTTAATAAAATCTCTACACTCTGTAATTTAAAGGTAATGTGTATATAACCCCTAAAACGTACTATCTAAAGGGACCAGGTTGTTAAACCGAAAATAATTTATTTATATTCGGTACCATTTTAGAGATATTTGTATTATTTTATTAAAGTAAACGCAACAGGATTTTTCAGCAAGGATATTGTGATTTTATAAGCATTAAAAAAAATTAAAAAATGTATGTATATACTTTCTAATGATTGTTATTTTTCACAGACATTTTAACATTTACCAAGTCATAAATCTCACTAAGACTGTTATGTTTGGTATGTTGTAGAAAATAAAGAAAACATCATTCACGACGTTATTGTATTTGTTTTCTTTTATTCTTATTCTTCATCATCATATTCCTTGCTGACAAAAGTACATGCAAACGTACATATTCATAAGTATAAGGTTTTTAAATGATTTTTATTTTATGACAGCTCATTATAGCATGACATTCTTGTATGGCCACGTATTGATTAGTTTGTCAATAATTAGTCATTTAAGCGTGAATAGTCAGTCCCATTATTTCTGTGTATGTGTTCATTTTATTTGATATTTTAAATATCTCATTGTATGTAGGGATCTTAAACAAAGTTCTTGGAACTTTTATTTGTTCGAACATTTAAGATGACATTTCAATTTTATTATATATTTTCCTCAATGTTAGGGAGTGTTTAAAATAAATGTTAAATACGCTACGCTTGTCATGGAACTATTTCAAATTGAATAAGATAGCGGTCAAATTTTTTAGAAAAATTTTTCGGTTAGATTAGGGTTTTCACGCTCAAATATTTCTAAAGCCTTTTGGAATGTATTTACACTTAACGGGACCACATAAACAATTTTTACCATTTAGTTTTGCATTAGTTCCAATGTCCTTACGTTAAGGATGTTGTTGTTATTTTTCATAAATATTTCTTTTTTAGATGGATATGAAACATTTAATTAAAAATTGCCAGCAATAAAGACTTTGTTTGCGCAAGCAATCTTTCAAACAGTTTATCGACACTTCCTTCAAGAACAAGCCCATGTTAAAATGAATAGTCGAAAGAACAATATTGTGTATAGTGGTGTCCGTTTTTTAATTGTCCAGTTGAGTACAGTTCGAAGCAGTAACCAAAAAATATAATTTTTCCCCATTTTATGACCTTGATTTTGAAAAATTGTTGAAGGTGCTATTTAGCATTATATTTGACGTTGTATTGTTTTAAATATATTCAATGTATTTTTTTAACAAAAAAGTGTTAATTTGTTACAAAACCATGTCAAAATTTCATTTAGTTAAAACAAAAGTTATTAGTAAACCATCAAACAACCTTGGTGTACAGTAACTTAGGAAAGTAACACATTTATGTTAACCTTGAACAGCTTAAAAATACTTAGTTTTATTAAGTTTTCTAATGTCCTTGTGGCCAACAAAAATGGAATTCTCTTAAACATGTATTTACAAAAAAATATGTTTTGTAGATCTGTGTATGGAATTCTTCCATAAAATTATTGTGTACAAGAGGAAGTTTATACACAAAGAAAAAATTTTGAAGCAAAATCATCGTTGAAAACATAGTTGATTTGAGATTGACCAATTTTTTTTATTCGGTCTAAATTAAACGTTTTTAAGTTTGGGAAAAAATAATATTTTACATAAAAAAATCTTTCGATATTAATTTATAAAATTTTGCAGTGATAATTTTTTAAATTACTTTTAAGGAGTAAAATTTCAAGAATATTCTCAAGAAACTGTATTTACTATGAAACAATTTTAATAACCATTTTTTGTCTTTGTATTTACTATTAATCAATTCTGTTTTACATATGTATGTATAATTTGTACAACAAATTATTAGGTTTAAAGTTTGATTTAAATAAGTTAAAGATTCAAAATATGTGTGTTTCTGTATACCTGATTATTTTTTATAGAATAATTTTTGTTAAAAAATGTTTAATACATCTTACATCTTATGCGTAATAAAAAAAGTATTTTATTTGAAGAAGACAAGTCAATTTATCAGGTTACAATTGTTAATTATTTTTATTAATTTTTTTAAATGTTTATAAAATGATAAATAGTAAATCATGTTACAATTTATAGTACAGTAATACATTATTTCATATCGCGAATTGGCATATGGTTGTTACGAAAAATGCGAAACTACGTAAATATAGAATTTCTCGAAATTATTGATTAAAATAATTAAAAAGTAATAAACAAGTAAGAATGCTATATTCAGCTGTGCCGAATCGTACGTACCCTCTATAAAACCTCTATTAAACAATATTCGTAGAAGCTTGTCTAACTGGATTTATATATTGAAGACAGTTTTAAAAAATTGATCAAATTTCAAACCCTTTTATGGGAAGAGACCTTAAATAAGGATTATAGCAAAATATGATCTGATATTCGTCAAATTAGTAACGAATAGAGCAATCATTGTGCCGGATTTCAAAGAATTGTTTCATCTTTAAAAGTCTTAAATTTTTAAAGTTTTTTCCGGGAGTGAGACTTAAATTTTAAAATAATTGCTCTTTATTTACTACTTTTATATGCTAGTTTTATAAGGAATTATAGCAAAGTATGGACCGAGATTGGTCAAATTAATTACATACATTAAAGAAAGTTAGAAAAACCATTTTGCCGAATCTCAATGGACTTGGTCTATATTTAAGTGATTTATAAACTCAAACCACTTTTTTGGAAAGGGAGCTATTCCAAAACCGATATTAGTCAAATTAATAACATACTTTCAAGACGGTTAGAATTTAATTATGACAAATTTCAATAGATATTATATGGGACCTAGGTCAAATAGTGACCCCAACACAATCTAGTATTTTTACGTTTATTATTATATCAAAAGGAAAACATATGTCAACATATAATACCACAATAACTTATGAAGCTGTAGAGTATAATTATTTTAGTTTTACACATCTGGAAGATATTATTAGTTAACATACAATATATGAATCTGATGACGATAAATCCGGAAGTATCAACAAAATGAAAATCTCACATTGTCCTGCTACTTGTTCATGGATGCTTATAAAAATCTGCTAAAGACTCCTATATTCAGAACACAATATAAATTTATATCATATATTGCAAAAGAAATAATATATAAATATATAAAAACATATTCAAGAGTTAAAAAATCGTGTTTTAAATGGTTTTGGGGAACTTCATAAGATGGATCTTTACATTGACTTTGATCGAGGAAACCGCTTAGTTTCATACAATCTGTTTTTAATAACAAAAAGCCTAAAGTTAGAAGTTCTGAAGCTATTTTTAATTTTATCAAATCAGTATATAAAAAGGTATACATAATTATAGCCTATTAAATCATGCAATTACAATTTAAAGTTTCAAATTTTCGATTTCATTATATACAAAAATATCATTTTACAACTGTAACAAATTCTTGTAGTGTTAAATAATATTAATAAATATTTAAATTCATATTAACAGTTTTTAGAAATTTTTAACAAATTGAACTGAGAGAAAATAATTAAAAATAACAAAAACACTTAAAGAAAATATACTATACTTAAACATTTCATAATTAAGAGAAATTGGAAGATGCATGAAATGAAAATTATGAAAACATTCATACAAACATACAAACATATGTATAAATAAAAGACCTCTAGTGGAAAGATCAACTGATGAAAATTGAAACAAAATTATGTTCAAGTGTCTTAAGATATTTAAGATAACAAAAGAGAGTAATAAAGATAACAAATTTATTCGTAACAATCGGGCAAAGAAAAATAAAAAAGAAAATAAAACATAAAAGTAACATATGGATTGATATGGGTTGTTATTGAAAATTGGTAAGTTGTATGATTTTTTCTTAATATTATTTTATTAAACGTAAACAGTTTTATATTCATTTCACGAATCAAACATTTCTTTTTATAGTTTTTGAAATTATATAGAGCTTTGTCTAAAGATGTCATTGTTACTTTGGTTTTTAACGAGAGATTCTTATAATTTATTTTGTTAAGTGTTGCAAATTGATCAGTGTAGGAATATTTTCGTAAGAACATTTTTGTTCGGAAAAGAATTTAAGAATCGGAATTCTGAAATTGTACAGGTAGTGGAAAAAATATTCATTTCGTTTTTTAGAGGTTATTTCCTAAATTGCCCAATGTCATGCTTGATTGCAGCTACAATATAATTACGAGTTGTGGGCAATATTCATACATTTAAAGAACTTAGTATGTGGCAACAAAAAATCGATTTGATGTGGTTTTTGTTCTTTCGCAGTGTTCTCGAACATCCGCAAGACCTAATAGAATTTGCCCTTTCAGTTTTCTAAATGCAATTTTTATAGTAACCATGTGCAATTCTATTACACATACCACATAGTGAGTGGTCAGTGGTAAGAGACAATTGCCTAAAGAAAATATTCGAAATACTTTTAAATTTCTGACTTTTTTTAATCAATATTATACATAAAAATATTGAAATAATATAAATTCATATTGTGTTATATATATATATATATATATATATATATATATATATATATATATATATATATATATATATATATATATATATATATATATATATATATATATATATATATATATATATATATATATATACATATATATATATATATATATATATATATATATATATATATATATATATATATATATATATATATATATTTATATATATATACATTTGAAAAGAAATAAAAATAACTCCATTGGAATTAAAATAACGGTTAAATGCTTAAAAGAAAATATTCTCGTATTAATATGTAGTAACATGTCTCAAACAAAATATAAATTAAAACTTTGATTTACTTTATGTAATTTTTACAAAATATTAATATATATCAAATATGAATATTGTAAAATTATATTTAAATGTTCTGAAAATTGTATGTTATGTCTGCTTACTCCTGCTGTGAGCATTGACGTCCGAAATTAGTTGAAAACACTTTCAACACAAACTCAATGGCGTCACTTCTACATAAATAGTAATATGATCCATGAAAAATTTAATTCAAGATACAAATTAATTAGGAAAACACACTCATGCACACATTATTGTAAACATAATGAGTTAAAAATACCAACTACAATAAAAACAAACTAAATTCAGTTATTATATTATAGAGGATACAGAACAAAACATACAAACGTACATACGTTAGAAGACAACTTACCATAAAACGGACGCCAATAATTATAGACCTGTGGTGTTTCATGTGAAAACAGTAACAGAAAATTTAAAAACAAAGACAATAAAAAATGAGAACAAAAACCTTCATCATTGAAAAAGATATTAAAACTAAAAATGAAGTTATTAAATTTCTTCTTTATAAATTTATCTACTTCAATGTATATAGGCACAGGTAGATAAACATAATTCTTATTGTTTCTTTTTGTAACCAGACAGTGTCCCTTGATAATAATATAACCCCTAAATTTGTGAGTATAATAATAGATCTATTTATCGAGAACCTGTTATTATTGAAAACCTTATTGGGCTTCTTATTTTACTTACTGATTTAGAAGTTGTGTTTGAAATACAAAAAAAACCGAATTGTGCAAAATTATCAACAACAATAATTGAGTTGTTATTCAGCTGTGGTCATCTGTCTTTATATTTTGAGATCACGACATGATGTCCATTATGTTTCAGATCCCAGTATGGTTTTCAAAAAAAAAAAAAAGCCGAAAAATTTCATTAGAAATGTATCAGATAGTCAGGTGTTATAATGATTTGTATATTATAATCTGACGTAAGAATCATTTATATATATATATATATATGGCAATTCACCATTATGTTTTTCGATTAATTTTGGGATTTAGGGATTTCAGCATGAATAAATAATACAACGTGATATAAATAACTGGGAAAAATCATTCGACCATTTCCATGTATTTTTTAATAATCAGGTAGAATTAATAACAAATCTATCTATTTTACAAAAAAAGTGGCAAAAAATAGAATTTTTATTAAAATAATTTTTAGTTACAATTGTTTTTCTTCAAAAGCAGGCAAAAATAAATGAATATATTCGACAATAGAATTTAATTATGTTTTTACTAAAATAATATCAATGTAAACAAATGTTATTTGGACACATCCTGTTATAATATTTTTGCCTAACATTTTTATGTTGTGTATATTAAATATTATTCTTTCGACTATACTAAACCAATAAAAGAAGTTAATTCACAGATAAAATTTATGTTTTTAGATGCTTCAACAAATCTCTAAAGTATTTTAAACAAAATAAAAATAAATGAAACAATTTTTAACATAAAACAGAAAAAACTTCATAAAATGAAATTGCAAATTCGAGAGTATGAATGTTGAAAATGTGAACAACTTTTCCTATGGGCATATTTTCTGTGAAATGTGGAAATAGGAGGGAAAATGTATGATTTTTCTAAAACCAAAATAAAAAAATGTTAGACAAAGAAACAAAATCCAAGTTCTTTAGATGTTCTTTTGGAAGAACGAAATAAGTAATAAAGTAATTTGTTGGTTAAAAACAAAACAAATGACTTTTTTAATGTAAATTTTTCAAATGAAGTAATTAGAGAATGTGTTCCATATGCCAAGATTTTCAGAATAAGTTAATAAAAAATATGCATATATGTATAAAAATAGACATTAATATGATGAATTGTACAACCAAATAAGCATAGAATGCGATAAATGTGCCACATAAGTCCCCTTAGATTGTATAAGATTTTTTATACTCCACTAAATTGTTAAATCTTACAGCAGTTAATTGCTACAGGAACGCTAATTTTCAATGTATATCAATTCGATTTCGATAAATTTTGGAAAAGATTTTAATTTTTTTCCGAGTACTCGAAATATCTGACTTTAAGAAAAGCATTTGATACAATTATCCAAATGGTTTATAATAATTTTCATTACCAATTCATTCTATCTTAGCGCCACTTCTCCTAACACTTGCTTTAATGTTTATCTTTTTATTAGGATTTGTAAACACAAATTATTGAATAAGCGGAAAATAAAAAAATATAAGTGTAAAATGTATTTCCTTTTTCCACCTGAATATTTATTATAACAGTATATTTTTAAATAATTTTTAATTTGTTTTCAGTCAGAGGCGTACAGTTATATATATAATTGCATTTCATTCTTAAACATATCAATTTTTTTTCTAAGAATTCAGCTGAAAATTAATAATGATGCCGCAGAAGGAAATTAATTAAAATATTTATTAATTTCCTCAAATAAAGCATTTATTTTCCCCTCTGAAATGAGGAGTTATTGAATTATAAATGCACTAAATCAGGAGACAAAAAAGTCGAACATATTAAAAAAATAAACACACTAAACCTAACCAAGATGAATGAACGGAATTGTTAACAAAGTCAGATTATCAGAGAAAGATGAATACGAATTGATAAGATTAAGTGTGTTAGTTCTTGAAAATCCAATTCATTATAACAACAGCAATATTGCAGACGTTAATACATACACGTACGTGTAGATATAAAATTTAAACAATTTATTTGGAGAGTATCACGAAAAAAGTACACATAGATACATAGAAAGAATTAAATGAAATAACTAACAGATTGTAAAGCAGCTTTATATATATATACACATGTACTTATATGCTGTTATTGAACAAATGTTATAAATTTATGTCTTCTGTCAGTTTGAGCGCCATCAAATCTTAATTCAGTCGCTTTTGTGGTCTGGTTTACATTTTTGACTTTCAAAATATTTATAAAAAGAATTTTTCAAAAGAGAAAACTATGATCACGATACAAAAAAGACCTGTGATAAAAATTCTAAAAACTATATGTGGATACACAGCACATTTATAAGTAGTCAGGATGATAGACTCGATTGTGATAACATAGTAGTTGAATTTAATGGATTGTGATTGTGATAACATAGTAGTTGAAAAAAAAATTATAATTTTAAACAACTATTTATTAGTTTTAAGAAAAATATGCAACTATTTTTCATATCTTGGGATTTTGAATTTTCTGCACGTCGGACTGAACTCATTCAACAATTATTACAGACGTATATGATGATTTTATGAAATTTAATAGCTCTAATAAAATCAATAACTTGAATGAAAAATACATAAAATTAGTAGCTAATCAATTTATTAATAGTAAAATATTTATTTCCTTTCTATATATGAAATAATAGTAAAACGAATGTTTTCTTTTTGAAAAATATTTCTAAAAATATAAAAAATCTAAAAACTTAAGAACGTTAATTAATTTATTTGTTAACTAAATTGCAAAATATTATACATACAATTTCCTAAATTATTAAATTTGATAACATTATTGACATTATCGTCATCAGCGTTGTAATTAAAGAGGAGCATAAACATCACATCATCGCGTTAAATACGTTACGGAATCGATGTTTGTCTATTGTTTCACTTGTAATGACATTAAATAAATTTATTATAACTACAACAATAATGTTTATTTATTACGGCAAAAGTAGGCACTCGCATTTCTTTTGTATATGAAATGTTTTATAAAACATGATTTAATACTTGATTTCAAACTACCAAAAGCTGCAGCAGAAACAGTAACATCAGCAATGACAACAAAAACATGACACATTATTAACAATCAAACCGCTGTCTTAAACTGACAGTAAAGTGACAGTGACAGTGACACTCAACTAACTTAACAAAGATCGCATTTGAATGATACTTCGGTGTGTAAACAACATGAGTGAACCACTCAAAATCCAAATACCCCATCAGTACACTTCATTCATACGTAAAGCTTAAAAACACAAAAACCCAAAAATAAAAAAAATAAATAAATCCTAAAATCATCGATCTGACAAATAATCTACAAAGAGTGTAATATTACAAAGCGCGTAATAACATGATTAAATTTGTTTCAAACAATATTTATTTTCTCATGTCTTTATGGAGAGAGTTGTTTAATACTTTTTAAGATATTTGACAAAAACCAAATGTTTTAAAGAGAAATAACAAAAAAATAATATTAAATTTGATGCAAATGTAACACATAACTTCTTGTTTAAAATCATATTTGTCATGCATTTTTCTCTTGTTATTCGAGATGAATTTGAAAAAAAAAACATACATACTTTTATTTCAATCATAAAGCAAGATTACATTAAATCATTTAATTTTAAGTGAATCGAAAGCCTGTTAAAAAACTCAAATTTGTGTTTTATATATTTAATATTAGATCAATTAAAGCGTGTATATACAAATTTTTAAAAATTTTGTTAAGTTAAAATATAATTTAAAATAAATTTTAACATTAAATTGTGATAAATAAAATTATTATTTTCTTATTTATTTTCGTAATCCTATATTCAGATCATAATTTTTTGTTTTCTCAATTGAATTATTTGCATTTTTATTTCATTAATTACCAAACGATTATTAGTGCTTAAATGTCCATACATCAATAATTATAAATTTTTCTATTTATCTCAATGATTCACATTCAAATTCATATTCGACGGTGAAGTTTGTAATAATGAATTAAGTATGTTTTTTCATTTTCCATGACAAATTGTTGTCAGTAGTTTGACTGCTTTTGGATTAAATGAGATGATTTGCATTTAAAATTTAATGAATTTTTAATTGTTTATAAAAACACTTTTAATAATATAGTTTTCGAACTAAAAAATGAAAATAAATAATTTAAACAAATTTACATACATTAAAATCACAATACTAAGTCTTTATTTATTTCAAATATGTTTTTCATTTATGTTTACGCTTAAAACAATAGAAGTAATTACAACGATAAAATTTCAATTAAAATCTACATTAGTTTTTAATAATACAAAATTGATTTATAAAACCTAAAACATTTCTAATGTTGTTGTTATACGCTCCACCACCACAATTGGTGAAGAAGGTATATTTACCTTGTCATTTTGTGTAAACAGGAATGTATCATCGCAGATCCCATCCAAAGAATTTACAGAGCTTAATGAAATTTTGCTAAAGTATTTACTATAGACCTGAGAAGTTTACTAATCCAGCAAAATCGGTTCAGTATATTAAAAGATATAGACTGATACCTGAGCCAACCTCAAAGTCCAAGTAGAAAAACTTTCATACATTATATTCGTAGTCTCAATTTTATAAATAAGTTTTATGCAAATAAAATTTAAAAATCAATTTATAAGGCAGTTGGACCTTATTTTGAGAAACATCTCAAATTACTCATTGTTTACAATAATATTTAGAAGCAATCCAATTTTTATAGTTATATTAGATGATAATTAATGCACAATATTTTTATTAACAAACAACTGTAGAGGTTAAGAGTAATCCAGTTAACATCGAAGGTAAAAAAACATATGTTAAATGTTACTAAATTCAAATTTATAACAAAGATGTTGAATTTCTATTCACATATATAAAGAATGTAAATGCTAATGTATGCTTTTCAACTATATTATGTTATTTCAGAATAAATTATAATGAAACAACTTTACAATTTAAATTTATTGTTAGGTGTTAACAAATGTAACCCACTGTGCTGCTGATAGAAAAATAACAGGTAAAATATAAAATACACAAATACAATCATATCCATATACACTCAGTTTTTTTTTATTTAAATAGGGAGATATTATCATCCTCATCAAAACCTTTTTTAATTTTATGATCATGGATTGCTGCTGTGTCCCAGTCGTATTTTACTACTTTAATTCCAATTGATTTGCATAAGATTTTTTGTTTGTTTTCTTCTGACACTGATTCAATATACTTTATTTCATAAATTGAATTGTTAAATTGTTAACACTCTTTTGTTGTTTCCCTTTATAGGCCGTATTTTTTGTAAAGTGGGTGTAAATTTTTACGTTTTTGTAGCATCCAGTAGAGAATTTTTCATATATTTTTTGTTTTATTATGAAAAATGTCTTTGCAGCTTTTTCTAAATCACAATAAAAAATATATACATATTTAAATACATACACACAGAAAAAACAAAATTAAACAAAATCAACGTTCAACATAGTTGATTTGATTAAATTAAACGTTTTTACCTTTGTGGTAAAATAATATTGCACATATTAGAATCTTTCGATATTAAAATATAAGTAGTACAATTTCAAGTATATTCTCAAGAAACTGTAACTGTGAAACAATATTAAATTAACATTTTTATCTATGAAAAAAAATCGTTACTTAAAAAAGTTACACTATTCTATTTCTACTTTAATTAATTTTACATTGATTGTTTTCTATATGAACAAAAATTTTTGGAAATTATCGATCTTTGAATTATACACATTTGGAGAATTTCAACTTTTTTACTGATGTGAAGAATACGTGTATCGATTTGCATCGAAATCGGAAGATGTTCAAAATTCAATTTTTATTTTTGTGAAAATTTGGGGTTTAATTACAATTATAATTAATATAAGAAGACGTAAGTACTTCATTTTTTCATTCATTATTTCTTATTTTTTCATAATTTATAAACAATTCTACTTATTACCCACAAAGTACTTGTAAATCCGTTAATTGTGGTTGGTATTGTAAATCAAGGAGGAAAAACCAAACACACGTTTATTAATCTTTCTTTTTTTGTAAAATTGAAATATTTTGCAGTAAAATGAATTCCATATCATTACACACTTACACATCAAAAGTAGATATTGTAATCCTTCTTATTTTCTGGTTTCTGACATATAAAAATATATTTTTAGAATTTAATTGCAATTACTTAATCCACATCTTAAATTGTTTAGTTTTGCGACTTGAATAGAAATAAATTACAACCAGCCTGGCATTAACCTACTTTCAGACAGAAGATTTTCTTCTTTTAAATCTTAAGCCTTAAGGGTGTAGCGTTAATTACAATGTCAGATAAAGACGAATAATGTATATACATATCTATTTACGTTAGTTCACTTATTTAGAGTTTAATGTATAAAGAAATTATTTTTCTACAGGTAAAATAATTAAAGGGAGAGTATTAAGATAAGTTCTAAATTACTTTCGAAATATTTAAAATCTTGGATTACTTTATAGTTTATACATGTACAACAACTATAAAATTTATAAATCTAAAATAAAAAATATAAAATTTTTCAGTCTATTATTAAATCTTGTAGAAAAAAACATGAGTGTAAAAAATAGCAAATGCAAAGTAGTGCGTGAGATATGATTTTATCAAAATCTCTTGGATTAAAATTCAGTTCCTGTTATATCAAAATAGGAAAGGCAACAAAAAGCCACAGCCATTGAAATTTAATTTTATTTTCATTATTATGGAGTTTTAGACGGACAGACATAATAAACATCCATATTTCTGGGAAGTATTTTATTTAAAAACTTAATAAATAAGTAAGAATTTTAGAGTCGGTCAAGCCCAACTACGTAATACCCTACTTGCAATGTTGTAAATAAACGTTAGGTTTAACAAATAAGTTAACGATCGTCAAATAATTTGATTTTCCGATATATTGTGGCGTGCATTTTTGTGATTCTAATATTTATGTAAAAGTTATGCGTTTTAGACAGAATTTTTTCTGGAAAGGGTAATATATAGTATAAAATATCCGTACTTTGATTTTTGCTTACATTTGCCTTTACTTATTGCAATATCAATACATATATGAGATTTAAGCCCTTCAAAGTTATATTTGGAAGAAAGTTGTATGGAACCTGCATATTGTTCAAAAGGTTTACATGAACAGCAAGCCATCCGTTCTGACGGATTAAAGGACTGACAACGTAAACCTATATTAAAAGGTTATTTTACTTCTAAAATTATGACTTTATAAAACTAAAATCTACTATGAAATTTTTTTAAAATTGTGTAAAACTTATGAACCGAAAAAGTTAATTATTTACAATTAAAGCCAAATTGTATATATTTATTTTAACAAAACGTTAAATGTTTATGATTGATAAACACTTTTATGAAATGTCCAATTGTTTTTTTTCTGATTTTTATGTCATCACAATTGACTTGAAAATCTTAGTTATTGTATTATATCGGTTAAAATTGAATCATTCTTCAACTCTTATAATATACATGTATATCTCGACAAGAGATGCCAATCGGGATTATCTTTTAAAAACTCCGAGATTCGGGATTTTTGAAACGATCCCGGAATACCGATTTTTAATAAAAGTAAAATACTTTAAATATGTAACTTATGGGATTTTCCAATTTTTGTGCAATAGAATTTAAAATTTTCTTCTTGCATTTCTTCATTTGATTTGACTTCAATTATTGCTTTAATGTCTTCATTATGGTCACACCATATGAAGACATAAAAGCTTGATATCAGGGTTTTTCGAAACTGTAGAAAAAGTTGTTCTCTGCTCTTCAATTCTTTTGCAAAGAGATTATAAGGTAATAAAAACGGGATTTTTATCCCGAAAAATCCCGGGGTTTGAATACCGAAAATCCGGGGATTTCGGTGGAGGGTATAAAAATAATTTTAAATTATCAAACGACACTTTCTGATCGTTCTTGAAACAACAATAGTCACAATAAAAGTCAAAAATAATTTGAATTAAAAATAAGAATGGGAATAGTTTAAAAATATATACTTGTATTACTTTATTGTGATGAAATTGTGGTTAAAATATATTTTTTATTCAAAATAGGTTTTTATTCAAAAAAAGGTTTAAAAAAATATCGAACTAGAAACAGCTGCAATATGTTTGATTCTTTTGTTATAAAAACGTCTTAATTTTCCATTCAAAATTAAACCAATAAATTATCAATACATAATTACTATAGCAATATTTTAGACCCAAAAAGGTTTATAATGAAGAGGATAATAAGTTTCTTCTGTATTTTTTCTTTCTTTTGTTACAAATACACATACATAGACAAATAAATGAATGCTCTTTTAAAAAGATACACAGAGGAAATAACAAAGTCAGCCTTTCAAACAAATCAAGCTGTCAACAAACAACAAATTCTATTAAAATGTAAAATAATCCTTCCCATTGTATATATTTATTACGATATGACGATACAAAACCACGTGGTGATGATGAGTCTATTAACATTTGGCCAACATATGTTATCAAGGATAATATATAGGTACCTATGAATATATCTATATTCAGGCATACATACAAACAAACAAATAGACATACTACAAACAATATATAACTTTAAGAAATATATAAAAGATAAAATAACTAACAGCGGTGTCCTTTTTAAAAAGTTGAATTCTTTAAAATAGAAACTGTGAAAGGAAACATCCTTAGAGAAATATGTTAACAGGATATGCATGATCTACAATTTATATATGATAGAATTTCACACCTACCAATAACGTTGCTCTAGACTAAAGATACATTTTTATACAAAGGTGTCAATTTATTGAAAATAAAAAGAAAAAATCATGAAAACAATACAATTGACTCCTTATAGAAAAAAGAAGTTAACAAAAGTAAAAATAAAAAACCACTAAACATTTTGTAGAAAACCTCAAAAAGAATCAGACAATAGAAAAGGATGTATCTTCATGCATCTACTCACATGATTGATTGTGGTTTATAATGTATTCAACACATACATTCGGATTTATTCTTTTTACTTAATTTTTGAACATTAAATACACTTTTTGTAGAAAAATAACTTTGAAATTTAATAAAAACATACATTTGCGCAGTTATGGGTGTTGCATAGTTCAATACACCAATACACCTTCTTCAGAAGTTATTTTTTAGTGTAATCTTTTAATTTAAAAAATCATAACTCCCAAACGTACATACACACGTCCATTCAATACAAAAAAAGGTGTAGCATAAGTCCATTGATCATTTGTATTTGTTTTCATACCATATACTGCAATAGGTAGTTTTGCAAAATTTTTAATGTATTTAATCATAGATAATCAATATGTATGCAAAATGAATCTTATTTACACTTCTCCAATTATATAATATAAACATTTCTATTAAAATTTACCACAAATTTTCATCGAATTCGAATTAACCAAAGCATGATAATGTTTCCAACAGACATACAGACGAATATAGCTAAATAGACTCAGTATTTGATTTGATTTAAGAATATATACTTTAGATTCTTCCTTCCTGTCATTGCTGACGGAATGATAAAGTTAATTATACAATCATCACCACTTGTTATTGAAAGAAATTATGGACCCACCCTTTCAAAATTAGTTTGAACAGTTTTTATTACAATACCAACATATATGGCAGATTTATGTCCTTAAATGTAACATTGGGAAGGGGGTTTTTGTGGTACTTATCAGAAATAATGCACTGACATTTGGACTTTTATGACCTTAAAACAACCTGTAGACGGTGCACAACGTTAACATGGACATTCTGGCAGACAAACACATCGACTCTGGAAATGATTCTGAGTCGAACGATATAATTAAAGGTGGGTAATACTATTTCTTGTGTAATTATAGGCATTTCAATTTAAATTCTCCAGTTCCGATATTAATTTTTATAAACGTATGTACATATGCATCTCAATATGTATAAACATGTATATAACATTTGTAAATAAATACATACACATAAATGTTCTTAAAAGATTTTTATTTCTTCTGTGTCCCTTATTTATGTACATCTGTACAACCGTAATTAATTAAAATTTGAGTAAACTGCCAGCTCCATATTCTTAGTGGATTCACGCAATACACATTATTTAAAATAAACGAAAAAAAAAGAAAAAATACAAAATGAATAAACGTTTATGAAGTCAAATTTAATTAATTGAATAAATTTAATATACTAAAGACTAATCGGATACATCATTTGAGAATTAATTGTTATTATAAAAATGTAACAATGCTTCAACATTCTTAACCATTTACGGACTGATATATATCATGTTATGATATATATATATATATATATATATATATATATATATATATATATATATATATATATATATATATATATATATATATATATATATATATATATTATAATTTAACCATTAACGGACTGATATATATCATGTTATGCTACATATATATGTATATGTATATATATATGTATATGTATATATATATGTATATGTATATGTATAGTATATGTATAAAACATTGAGAAAAAATGACATTATGAAAGTTATGCAGTTTCATGAAATGTTACCGTTTGGTCAATATTTTCCAATTTAGATTGTTACGAACATTTATGAAAGTTATGCAGTTTCATGAAATGTTACCGTTTGGTCAATATTTTTCAATTTAGATTGTTACGAATATTTCTATTATGGATTTTCTTACGATAAGAATTACTTACACAAGTATTAGATTATAAAATAATATTAAATGAAGGAACAAATTACAAAGAATTACATATGTATGTAAAGATGTTTGCATTGGCTACTGCAAAAGTTTGTAATAATCTTTTGTTTCATTTTTTGTGAATTATGTATCTAGTATGAATTCATATAATATTTCCAATAAGCATTTCGCTGGTTGGTTCGTTATGAGTTTTAGAATATATGACTAGGAAATAAAGTGCACTTGATTTCCGTAAAATTTTGGCGGTAAAAAAAGACAAATAGAAAATAAACAAACTATTTTTTATATTCGTATAGTATAAAAAATAAACTCTTTCTTGCTTTTTGATATTTTATAATAAACTTCGTTTTTTTTACTTATTTCCGGATTATATTTCTATATCCGTGTTATATATATTCGTAAAAATATGTATACATCTATGTACATAAATACACACATTGCTATATAGTTCTCTTACCATCAAATACGTAACTCTAAAAATTCGTATGAAAATTTATTTTCTAACTATAAAATAACTACTACTACAATTCCAAAAAAAAAAACATTATTTCGACCATAACTAAAAAATATAAGAATAAATAAAGATATATATTTTAACAAAAACTGTGGTACAATAAATTAGAGAAAAATTTTATAACAAAAACCTCAAAAAGGGTCAATAGTAAACAACTGAAATTGTAACATAAATTTCTGAAATTTTGATTTTAAAATTCTTTGAAATTAGCAAATTTTTAAAGAATTTAATGAATAAAATACTGGTTGAACAATAATATATATTTCTACGTCTACGAACGAATAGAAAAATATAAAATAATTAAATATTTATTTGACATTTGTTAATATTTGCTTATTTGAAATTATAATTCTTGATGAAAGTTGACGTTGTTTATAAATATAGTGTATTAATTAAAATAATCATTTGGCCTATTACAACATATATATCTTATATATAAACAAATCGGATATTTTTATGAATTAATGAAAAATGAATAAGTAGCGATCATTACAGGAAGTAGAAATTTATGTTATCAATTATTTGCAACTTTTGATAGTGGATACTCTTTAATTTTTTCAAATCTCGTTTCCGGAAATCATTTGAAAGTGAATTAATTACAAAAAAGTATAATGTACATTTGTTTCAATTGGAATATACAGTTTGGTGCAAAAATATGGCAATGATTTTATGTTTTTATTAAATGGTTTTCTAGTTTGTCCAAATTTTTAAGAAAAACAAAAATGTTACAAGTTCTGAATATCACTATGTGTGTTCTCGTAAATAGCTGAGCAAAAAAAAAGTTTGATTTAAAAATATCAAGATATTCTCGTATTAAGGTTCTGGTTTTATTGAAGGAATATCTGTCAAGAACAACAAAAATCACCATTTGATTCTGATCATGACAGCATGAGAATGGTCAAGTTTTCAAATTCTTTTGGAATCTTTTGGAGGAATGGTCGCTGAAAAGTCATTATCTGAACCACATTTAAAATGTGAGAAAACGATAATTCAATTTTTAAGTAAAAAACCTCCCTAAATAGATAGAGCATTATTCCAGTTATAATCAGGTTAAGGAAAGGATTCAAAATAATAACAAAAACTACAATCTGAAAATATCTCCAAATCAAATAGATTGAATAAGCCCGAAGGCTTATTAGAAAAATACTAAATATAAACATTGAAAACATTTATTTGACATATACTTAACATTTAAATTATTGGAGTGAGACAATAACCGTATTATGAAAAATCGTCATATTTTTAAAGTAAAATTAAATATTAGATTTTTACGCCAACTATTTAAAAAAGTACATATAGTGATATTCAGAACCATGTAAGATCAACGAAAATAAAAATTCTTACAATTTTATCCATAATGATATATTTAACATATAAATTGTATATGTATATATGTATAGATATATGCAGTTGAAATACCTTTTTTATAAAAAAATACATAAAAGAAAAAATTGCTTTCAATATTCACTTGTCAGAAGCTTAATAAATAAAGTAAAACAAGTAAGAATGCAATATTATGCTATGCCGAGTCTTCAATACCCTCCACCACAAATTCGTGTGAAGTAAATACGTTAGGTTCCGTAGATATGCATACACTCACAAATGTATATAGTATATAATACAGAAACACTTAATGAGTCATAAAATTAGTTATAATTTTGGCTATAACTTTTTTTCTACTGAATTGTTTTTTTTTTCTACTAGGCCAGATTTCATTGAGCTCTGTAAATTTTTGTGGATGTGAGCAGACAGACAGATTGACGAAAATCGACTGAGATTTTAATTTGAAGCAAGAATATATATACATTATGGGATCTGAAATAATTTATTCTTAGCGTTACACACAGAATGACAAAGTTAATATACTCTTTTCGCCACTTGTATTATGGAGGGTATAAAAACAAAAATGTGCTTGTTATAAGCTCAAAGCTGTTTTCCGCGAAGGGGTCTTATGTGGGAGCTACAACAAAATTTGGACCAAGATTGTTCATATTTATAATATACTTTGATTATAGTTAGAAAAATCATTGTACTGGGTTCTAATGCAATTGGTCTTTATTTGTGTTATAAGTTCAAACCCGTTTTCCGGGAAGGGGCGTTATATGGGAGCTATAAATATGAACCGATATAGGGCAAATTAATATAATATCTTCAGAACAGTTATCAAAATAATTGTGTCGAATTTCAATAGAATTGGTCTTTATTTACTCGTTTTATAAGCTGAAAAGAGTTTTCGGTGAGGGGCCTGATATGGGAGCTTCATCAAAATATGGATCCAGATTTTTCTAAGTTAAAAAAAAATTCATTGTACTGAGTTCCAATGGAATTGGTCTTTATTTAATTGTTTTATAAGCTCAAACCCGTTTTCCAGAAAGGGTTGTTGTATGGGAGCTATATCAAAATATTGACCCATGTTAATAAAATTTACAATGTATTTTTAAAATCGTTAAAAAATTAATTTCAATAGAATTGGTTCAAATTTAAAAGTTTTATAAGCTATATAACATATTCCGGGAAAGGGCCTTATATGGGAGCTGGGTCAATTAATGATCCCAGAACAATATGGCTGCTTTGTACTTATTATTGTATCAAAATAAGTATATGTGACAAATTTCAGTAAATGTATTAAAAATTGCGGCCCCATGTTAATCAGATTTTGATGATCTTTTGCACGATGATGGAGCACGTAAAGTTGTATGCTAAAATTAATTTTTTGTTTAAGTCAAATTACAATTTTAGAAGAAATTAAAAGAATTATTTTTCGGAATTTTGAGTTTGTTTCAGATATCGGTCTATAACTTCCTTGCTTATAAACCGATATAGCTGGTTTTAAATAGCAAACTGCTTAGGATAATAAAAAAATGTGGCCAAGTTTCCAACAGACAGACGGACATAGCTAAATCGACTCAGTTTTTGATTCCTTCTTAGGGTTACACACGGAATGACAAACTTAAAATACCCTCACCACTTGTGGTGGTGGAGGGTATAAAAACATTTATGTGAATATATCCGTTTCAGGATATTTTGTTTGTTTTGCTTAAAAATCTAAATAATTTATGTTATACATATATATAAATATTGGTAAACGTTTGTTATATACTAGAAATTTGTGAATATATGTTTTACATATTCATTCAATAGTTAACTTTTTATAGATTTTAATTTCCTTTTGGAATTTTTATGTCGCTATGTAATATTAATATGAATTTTTAAATTGAACTTAATACAAAACTATGTAATGTAAATTAATTTATTAATACTATTCATTTGTAGATAAATTTTATTTTTAGTTTATTCATTATAAAAAAAGAAATTTATGTACTTTAAAAAAATATATAATATATTTTCAATTGATTATTAAATAATGTTTATATGATTTTCAAATTTATTGAATAATACAGTATTTGTAAAGTAATTTTATAAAACCACAACTATATCTTTCAAAACTAACCAATATCCATATAAGTTGGTTTTATTCTTTCTATTGATTTGTTATCTTCAGTAGTTTCTTCATAAAAATCATTAAATATGAATGGTTTTATATTTCCATGATTTGAACTTCGTACAGGGCGTAAATTATTTATAGTTTATAAATTCATTTTGTGCGTTATTTTCAAATGTATAATTAAACAAATCGCCTGGAAGTTTTATATTTTCTCTATAAAATTCAAATTTTCTTTAAACGATGCTATCTTCCTTAATAAAACTGAAGGTTATATATGATTTTTACATGTCAACGCTGTCTTCAAACTTTGATGGATCCTTTCTACCATTCCGTTCGATTGTGGAAGATATGGGGTTGTTGTTACATGTTTTATTCCAAAATACTCAGCTATTTCCTTGAACATAGAGGAAGTGAATTTATTTCTACGATCTGATATAATTTTAAATTGGCATTAAATTCAACCAGTGTAAAATGTGGAAATGTAGAATTTCATTAATTATTAATATGGATGAGATTATGTTTAAAACAAACGGACATAGCATAATCGACTCAGAATATGAGGTCTAATAATGCATGCAATAGTTTGCTCGTGTTACACGCGGAATGAAAAATTTTGCAAGTTTTATTCATGGCGGAAAGCACAAAAATAAAGCTGAAAATATTAGTGAAAGCTATAAAAACTGCCTTCAAATAAAAAAACGGTTAACTTGTTTCGGATTTTGAAAACGATTTGTGCGAATTATTCTTTTTAAAATTCTTTCTTGTAGCGCCTGTGGTTTGATATATCAACTCTTGGGTAAAAATTTAAATTTATGTTAAACACGTCCGAGGTTTACAGGTCCCACTTGCGTAATTCAATTATATTGTTTTGTTATAATGAAACAAATATGTATAAGTGTGATTTAACTATTGTGTAATAAACAAATGGGAAAAAGTGATAAAGTATAACGAAATCCAGATCATGAAAATTAATATTTTTAAAGTAAATTTTAAATTGTGTTCTTTCTGTATGCATTTTAATATCATTTATTTAGTTCATTGAAAGATTTTGTCGATTTTTCTTGTACTTATGAAATTATAATATTGCAATAAATTTTACATTAATTCGTTAGATTTTTTTATTTTCATAAATGCTAAGGACCTTTAATTAGAGGTTATGTATTATTAGAGCTCATTTATAACGGGGTTTACTTCCTTGTTGAAAAAATAAATGTTAGTATATTTTAAAATTATATAAAATTATATAAATATATATAAATATATAAAATATATAATATATAAATATAAAATATTTCAGAAAATATATTAAGTCATCATTTTTATAAGGCTATATATTTAAGAACTATTTTATAATGGGCGAGTCATGAATACAAGAAAAAAATTCATAAATAAATTAAAAAGACAACAACTCTATAATTTTTATTTTTTGTTAAAAAAATAGGCGTAAATGGCAGGTGATGGAAAATTTGATATTGTTGTTATTTACTCTTAAAGAGTATATTAATGTTTTAATTCTAGATTATTGATTCAAAGAGTAAATTTAATTATGAAAAGGTGATTCAGATCCAGGTGTTATATTAATATAAACCGAAAATGAGATGTTTTAGAAAATATTGAATGCAATATATATATATATATATATATATATATATATATATATATATATATATATATATATATATATATATATATATATATATATATATATATATATATATATATATATATATATATATATATATATATATATATATATATAATATATAAAATCTTCAAATTCTTCTGTGAACCAACTTTTTATGCACATAATTACATCTATCATCGTTCTATATACACATACTCATGTATTTCCGTATATATTCTAATATTTTTTCAATAAATTGCAATATTATATATATATATATTAGATATTAAAACCATTTGTTTTTAAAATGTCTTTTATTGCCTTTTGTAAGTATGATACCATCACTTCAGTATAACAAAATAAAAAAAATTGATATATATATTTATTTTAATGTAAATTTTTATTGAAAATATTAAATACATAAAAAGTTTCATGATTTGAATATGAATGATAAAAAAATTTAATTTCATTTCTTTATAATATTTCTTTCTTAAATTTTTATTCTATCTTTTTAATCCAACACACAAAAACACACCTAACAAATACTTCGATTGGTCACAAAGCAAAAAAGCCATTGACGTGAATGGGAAAGATGTGTAAATATGTAAATTGCACTTAATGCCACCCATGAAGTGATTACGATCACATTAAGTGTTTGCATATTGTTGTTGTCTCAACCCCATAGTTATGAATTCATGTCTGTATATAAAACACAAATACAATGTTCTTTGTTAATGTCCTTTTGGTGGATAAAATTGTTGTTGCTATTACTCATTCATTAGAATAAATATGTAATAAATATAAATTTGTGTTAAAAACGCATCCTTGTGTTAATCCTTAATGAAAATTTTAGTTTAAGCTAAATCAATAATCAACAATAATAAACATATGAGTTTACTTATTTGTGTGAGTGTGAAAAGGAAGGAAGAAGAGAAATTACAACCTTTTGGTATTTAAAACATTTTTATATGTTAAATGTGGTTATTTTTCCGAATCATAAATTTCCTTAATACTATTGTTTACATTGAAAGGACTAATGCCATTAAAAAGAATTAACATTTACGCCCTGTATAAATACAAAAAACAACAATAAAGAACGAATGTTGAGCTAACCACCTTCATAAGAACATACATTCATATAAATATTTTCAACCCAAAGGTAAACTATTGCGAAACTTTCGAATTTATATTTGAAGATATATTTTAATATAATTATATTTTTTAAGTTTAATTCATGTTGTGATACAAAATTGTTTAAATAAGTGAATAGTTCTATCTTAATTATTTTTGTGATGACTTTAATTTTTCGCCGAAAGCATCATTATGAAAAAAAAAAAATAAACTTTTATTAATCTTGTAGTTGTTGTTGCTTTTCTGTTAAGTTTTTAATTCTTTACAGTTGGTCTATTTCGAGTTTCCGATCCGCAACTATCATTATGTGATTGAGTCAGTCAGTTATTTATTCAGTTTACCGCATAATGGGATTAAGTTCTTAAAGTACGAACCCAATGAAGCTGACACCTATACACACTTTACACACACATATGTACTAACAAAACACACAATTCTTTTAGATTCTCAATATGCCACTCACACATTCGTCACTGGTTTCCTGATTGTATACCGCAAAAGAAGCACATATGTGCTTTTTCCTTTAATCCAAAATAAAACAAAACAAAAAAAGGAGACGTAAAACTGATTCTCTTTTTTTTGCGTCTTTTTTATTTTATATTTTGAATGATTTTATTTCGTTATTTTTAAGTTTTGGCTTTTCTTTGTTTTGCATTTAGGGATTTGTTGATAGAGTTTTTAAGTAGTGTGTCCTCTTCTTTTCAGTTCAGTTAACGTGCAAGGGTGTGTGTATATGCGTATGTTCAAGTGAGAAAACAAAATAACATTTATCAAGTGCTCACATGAAGGACAAAATACAATAAAAATGTGAATTGAAGCTTTGCATATTAAAGGATTTGCTTTTTAAATAAACAAGAAAGGCAAAAAATGTGTAATTTAATGAAAAGCCCAAAAATACCCCAATGAATAAGTAATTCATGAATCAAGTCACATGACTCATGTGTAAAAGTAAAAATAACAATTTAAAATATGTTCCCATTTTTTATATCTATGTAATATAAGATCCCTAATTTTAGGAAACGACATAAAATATAAATTATTTTACCGGCATAATTTTATTAACTTGAAATTACTTTAATAAACCTAACTGAACAATATTATTATTTCTATTTACATACACCTGTAACATAAATATTATTCAGAGAAATAAAAGCCGATAATTTTTATGTAGGTTAAAAGTTTATATACTGGCGGTAACTTTTGTTCGTGAAATTATTTAAAGAGTTATACAAAAATATGTATATATTTGTAATTTTTCCGTTTCGATCGGTTTTATTTCTATGAATAATTTATTTGTTTGTAGATTGTTATGAAATCATTCTTCGCAATTTCTGCCAAAGAAACTTTCCCAATTGAGAAATAAAAATTTATGAAACGTAAAATTTTTGATGAGTTTTTCAAAATAAAATAAAATTAAGTTTTCTTTTAACTATTAATTATAACTGTACTGAAAGGTACATTGGTACATATCTGCAAAAATAAGTATATATAATATAACGTGTACAAATTTCATACGAAATTAGTTTTCATCATTTTAGGTCAAAATTTCTTTAAAAGTAACTTTAGAATTGTAAGTCTTAAAATTATAAATATTAATTACAATTACGTTTCCGTTTATCAATTTAAAATAAAATATTACCCGATATTAAAAAATACACAAATGTTTTTATCTACGAAATTTACCTTTTTATGCGTGTGTCGATTTTTATATCTTATTTCACCATAGTACAGATAGTAGTTTTGAAGATATCTTAATAAAGTTTGGTACCTATAGATATTTGGCCCAAAGATGAGTCCTTTTAAAATTTTTTACTATAAGAACATTTTTTCATTTCACAAACCAAAATATGGTGTAGGGTATTTCAGTTGATCGACTATAACTTTCTTACTTGTTCTATAAGACTGTTGCATGTTGACTTATCCAACATGTTATACAATTACACTTTATTTTTTAAGTGACGTAGTTATTTTAATTCCTACTTGTGTTCAAGTCATTGTGCGTATTTCAATTTTATTTCAGTTTGCTTATTATAATTATGCTAAAAAATATAACTGAAATTGTAAATATTTTTAATGTTTCTGTTCAAAAAAAAAAATAATAATAATTATAATAATAAAAAACAAAATTTAAATATATTTCACGGTTTATTCCTCAGTGTAAATACTTTCGCAATTTTATTTACATTTGTTGTTTTCTGGAATTTTAAATGAATCATTTACATTAGAATGCTTAAATAGTAATGTTTTCGTATTTTAAAGTTATAAATCTACATCAATGTGCTGTTTAGCAATTTAGTGATTATGTTAGTCAAATGATTTGTATTTTCACAATAAGAGCTTTGAAATTGCTTTTAAATATAAGACTTCCCTAATATTCATAGATATTGAAAATATTAGGGCAGTTCTTATATCATCCCTATTGAAGCAGTTACTTTGTTATTATTATTTAGAATTAAAGTTTGTTAGCTTACATTTATTTATCATCAAAAAATTTAAAATTTATTTAACTTTAAACTCCTGATAAAAGATGATTCATAAACCATATCAAGGGTAAGGTTGTTTTTTGAAAATAATAAACTTTAAAATGCAATGACGATGCATGCACCTACAACGATACTTACCAGATTGAAGTAAGTGTGCGTATATTTAAACATATCGTTTTTCACTATTTAAGTGTTGTATATAATAAATATACTAGTTCCATTATAAAATTTACGTTAGTTAATATGATTCAATTTATCGATAAGTTTGGCTGAAGATTTATCTTAACAGGCATTATAGATTAATATGAAATATATTAGAAACAAAAATTTTAATTCAATCTGTTAAGGATAATTCGGGAACATAGAGTACTACATAGGAACTTAAGTTCCATAATTTTTATTTTAATTTATCTTTTATTATTTAAATGCGTAAAAGAAGATTTTGCAAAAATTAATTTTTAAATAATTAATTTAAAACTTTCCCGTGAAACCTTGACGAAGCAATGAGATCCAGATTATTGCCCTAAAGCCAAACCCATTTTCAATAAATAATAGTATTCTTACATCAAATTGATTTTAATTATATTTAAGTTAATATAGCTAAGATCAAATTTATTATTTCATAGACATAAACAGAGGTAACAATGAACACGTGTTAAAATGTCATACTCGTATTTTTGGTAAAAGATGTATCGCGTTGGAAAGTTCGATACGGTTGTCATTTGAATTACATTTACAAACGCACGTGCAAACTTTTTATTTATCCATTTATAATTTTCTAATATTTTCAGATATGTATTTATTTACATTGAATAATTACGAATATTAAAATATGATTACAAATTTAGAATCATAATTGAGTCCGTTAGGGTGTCTTATGAGGATTTTAAATTACAAAAAATCAATAATAAATTATATTTTATTATTAATTGATGCTTTGAAATTTTAGGATAATTAAAATAATCCCGAGTTATGTGCCATTGGAGTCTCTGATGTGTTTTTATTTTTTATTTTATTTCACTCTTCTCTACCTCACAATAAAACGTTATAACTTTAAATTTTCGTTTTACAAATTTTCTACAACAGAAATGATTTAATCAGTTCATCCCTTAGACCTAAGTTGAAATTTGAGGGTTGTTGCTGTTAATGTGATTTTTATGAATTAACATACATTTTCTTAATGTCGATGTATAAAATGATATATGTTCATTTATTTAATTCTTCTATTACTTTCCTTTTTCATTTGTGATTAAAAATTTTACTTAAACTCAGCACAGTAAACCTACATAGGAAAAAAAACTGAAGCTAAATTATCGTTGAAAATAGTTTATCAATAACGTAGTAAAATTTCTTCATTCAGTTTAACTAAATTAAATAAATAATCAAAAGAATCCGTTATATATATATATATATATATATATATATATATATATATATATATATATATATATATATATATATATATATATATATATATATATATATATATATATATATATATATATATATATATATATATATATATATATATATATACACAGATAGACTTTAGTTAGATTTTGATTTAATCAAATACATTTTACATTATTGGGTCTTAGATGATTACTTCTTAGCGTTACAAACGGAATAACAACGTTAATATACCCTCTTCGTCACTTATGGTGGTGCAGAGTATAAGAAATATAGATAAGTGATTAACACTTTTTCTAATAAAATAAAAGGGTTTTAAATGTTACGAGTATAATAGTGTGTTAACATGGCCAAAATATTTCTAAAGCAAAATTTACTATTACAATACGCTACTTTTTTATACCAACATTTTCGTCTTAATTAAAAAGAAAATGCGGAGAAAAACGAAAAGTTCTATCTATGGTTTGTTCGACTAATTTGTGTGACTAAGAGCAGCTGTCACCTTTTCTTAATTGTCATTTGTTGTAAAGCATAAAAAATTCGTTGTCTACATCACGAATGTCAGTTGACACAATCAATCCTTTTGTTAAACTCATTCGTGCACATCTAATTTACTTAAGTATACTTATTTGTATACAATGACTTCCGTTTAACACTACTAATAATTTGCTGTACAAATACAACAACAAGTTGGTATTTGCCTTTTTAATATTTTTTTATCAAAAAAAATATATCAAGGAAAATAATAAAACCTGTTCAAAAGGAAATTCATCAAATACTCATGAAATTAATGTTTTCACAACAAAGTTTTTATATTCTATACTTTTTCGATATGTTGGAGCCGTAATTAAAGGAACATTACAGAAAAATGTTATTAATTATATAAATGCTCACACTTGAGTTTTTTTAAGCTTAAATTTGGTACTTGAAAATGTTATTCAATGCGTTAAGAAGATTAAAATCACGAAATAAGTGGTCTTCATAGTCTAATTGTTCCGTTTTATGTTTATAAATTTGTACAAACTCAGTTTCGGTTCCTACAAATGATACTAAAAAATGGGTCTACTGAAAATAAAAATTATCACGAGTTAGTACTTCAAGTTTTAAAAATGAAAGTGAAATAAATTTATATATTGATATAATGTTAGTCAATTACATCGACAATATTTTTATATGTACCATGAAAATGGAGTTCATAATCATGAAAAAATGTGTATTTTTTTAAATATACATATAACGTAAATCTATTTTTTACGAAACACAATGTAACACTTTTCACCCTTATATATTTTTATTATGATTATTTCTTTTTACAACTGATTGACATATTGTTGACAGTTCTTAAGCATTTTATTGTTTAATATTTATTGCAATTCTAAGTTTTCTTATATCGAAAAAAATGATTTTAATAAAAAACAAGTAAAAGTTTAAAATTCAGCCGATACCCATTACCTTTACTTATATGGAATTGTTTGTTTTTTTAAGCAACGGACTTAACATTTGACTTTAAGTCTCTGTTATAAATAGGCTTTTATAATATCATCCCTTGTGAAAGAAGGAGAAAATTACAGCCATTACTATAGCCTTTATATGAGTCAACATAGATTCTTTAGAGCAAAATGTTTTTCAGATCACGAGTTGTTTTCACTTTCACTAAAACAACTCTAGTATAAGTATAAAAGGGTAATTAATAACTTGGCTATTTCAGGGTCGGTTTCAAAAATTTTAAAAAATAAAATTCAAAAAAAAAAGATATGTTTCTGCTTCAAACAATTTTATTATATATCCGATAGAAGTTTTAAAATATCTGAAAATGCGTTTTTGTCTATAACTCGGAAACTAATGAACCGATCACTGTGATATTTTGAACTCAAAATTCTCCTAATTATTTCTGATCTGCTAGTCTAGTTTAAATAGAACTCTCAAAAAGTCTAATGGATTTTCTTGACGTGATTGCAATTGCGAGCAGAATTTCTTAGGGAGTAACTAAAATTAAAAAAAAAAACAAGAAGAATACTTTGCCAAATCTTCACCACAAATGTAAAGTGTGAAGTAAATACATTATGTTTTAACGAAAGTGTTTTGACTGAACTTAGAGATCACCTCTTAGCCGATGGTTTTAAATAGGACTATAACAAATATTTGGGAATATTTTCATTGAACTCTGTCAATTATTGTAGATGTGCGCGTAACAACAACAGGCTGACATTGCTAAATCGACTTAGATGTTGAATGTATATACATTATGGGGTCTGAGATGATTCTTTGTTAACATTACACACAGCATGGCAAAGTAAATATACATACATTCTACTCCACTTGTGGTGGTGGATATGTAAATATATAATTCTAAAAAAAACTTTTACTTTCTTACGTATCCATAGTTGAATGAAACATATACAAAAATTCCAGCTCGATATGTTTATTTAAATTTATTTATTTATTTTTATTTTATTTATTTATTTTTATAGTAAATAATTCTTGTAACAGTAAAGTGAAAGCAAAGTAAAAAGTAGTTATTCTAGACGAAATGCAGAAAAGTAGACATTTGTCATAGAAAAAGAAAACAATCCCAGTTCAATGAAAAACAAATGAAATAAATAAAAGAGTTGCATATATTAAGTGTAATTAAAAGCGTTGAAAAGTCAAAATGTTATTATATGAATTATTATATATATGTTAATTAAAGCGTTGAAAGTAAATGTTATTTATATGAATTATATATATATATATATATATATATATATATATATATATATATATATATATATATATATATATATATATATATATATATATATATATATATATATATATATATATATATATATATATATATATATATATATATATATATATATATATATATATATACATCTTTGTTTAAATTAATTACAATTTAATTAAAAAAAACATTTCCTATCGCTGATTAAATTCAAAAGCATTCAACATTTCATCACAACCGAAAGACGACTTTGATAAAAATTTTTGATTGAATTGATATGTTTCTTCATTTTTCCCTTCCATTTATTTCCATTTCAGAGCAATGTGAAAGAAGGCGTTTCATCTTACTCACGACAAAAACTTTAAAAAATAAAAAGTTTATGTGTATGTTTTTAAATTGTGCAGTACATATGTGTTACTATTTTTTCGTTTCTGTTGCAAGATGTATCCGAGCCACACATAAAATGTCTTCATTTAGGTACACAAAGATATAAAATAAATCATAATTAACAAAATGTGTTTAAACAAATAAATAAAATAAAATTCTTATATTCTACAGCCTAAGGAGAATTTGGCACAACATTTGCCATTAATGACTTAATCTAAGATACATACTTAATACTGATATAATTTTTAACGACACTTCTAAAGATTTTATTAGTTACGATATAATACGAAATATAATTGCAAAAATTTAGAACCATGTGTTATATTATCTGAAGTAGCAAATATATATATCGTTCAAAAAGCTACAGAAAACAGTTTTCGGATTATTCGAAGAATGAACTTTTCAAAAGAAAACTGTTTTCGAAAACGGTTTTATGTCAAAAAATAAATAAATAGTACTTTATTCATGTTACACACGGAAAGAAATATTTTTTATGTCCTCGTTTATGGTTGGTGTACAAAAATGAAGTGCTCAGAATATAAAATGTGTATATATAATTAAATAATGTATAGTTTTTAAATGGAAAACCCTGAAATTTTAGTGAAAAGCTTAAAAAGTACCACCCTTTAAAAACGGATTAACCGTCAGAAAAAACCCTCATGTCAAATAATAATAATAATAAAAAATCGAAACCTGAAGTTCAAAAAACTGGTTAACAGGTTTTTGAATACACTAATCTCGACATTATTGATTCATTTTGTATTTTAGGAATGCTAAATAATCACAGTAGAATCTCATTGAATGTTAACAATTTTCTTATTAAAAAATTATATTTAAAAAATATTAGTTCAATTTTTAAGAACCCGCAATGTAAACCATTAACTTTTTTATTAAAAATCTTAATTTTATTTTTCAATTTATTTTGAACTGTAGTTTTAATAATTATAATACATATATATATATATATATATATATATATATATATATATATATATATATATATATATATATATATATATATATATATATATATATATATATATATATATATATAAATATGTAAAATAATATCGTAAAAGTATTAGACTTATATATATATATATTATATATATATATATATATATTATATATATATATATATATATATATATATATATATATATATATATATATATATATATATATATATATATATATATATATATATATATATATATATATATATATATATATATATATATATATACATATATATATATATATATATATATATATATATATATATATATATATATATATATATATATATATATATATATATATATATATATATATATATATATATATATAAATATGTAAAATAATATCGTAAAAGTATTAGACTTCGGAACCGAATTAACTATTCCGGAATTGTATTTTAAAGGCAAAACATGAAAGAAAATGAAAAGTTCAATTATTTTGTGGTTTATAAAGGGAAATGATAAGCCATTTCTAATTTTTTAACTTTGAACTATGACTTCATTAGGAGAAACGGAAGGTGCAACGAATATGAAAAAGTGTAATAATGAATAAATAATGCATGGTAATAATAAAATGCAAAGTCATAGAATAAAATTAACACGATGCAAGTCATTATTAACAATATACTGACTGTCTAAAACATAAGTATATAAAAATTTTGTTTTTAAATATACATGTATGTAAGTATATAAATATAGATCCACATAGTCATATACTTATTTTAATACAGCAATAAATCGAAAGAAGTCATATTGTTCTGGGGTCATTATTTGACCCAGCTCCTATATAAGGCCTCTTTCTGGAATATGGTTTATAGCTTATAAAACTCCAAAATTTGAATTAATTCTATTGAAATTTCACACAATTTAGTTTCTAACTATTCTTAATATATGTAATAAATTTTATTAACATGGATCCATATTTTCATATAGCTACCATATAACGCCCCTTCCCGGAAAACGAGTTTGAGCTTATAAAACAATTATATAAAGACCAATTTCATTGGAATACGGTACAATGTTTTTTTTAACTATTTTTAATGTATATTTTTAATAAGAGCAATCTCAGTCCATATTTTGATGTAGCTCCAAGATCAGACTCCCACCGAAAACAATTTTCAGTTTATAAAATTAGTGAATAAAGACCAAATATCTTGAAATTTTATACAGTTATTTTTCTAGTTGTTCTGAAGACCTGTGATAACCTCTAAATTTCGAAAAAGATCTTTTCTAATTTTTCCAAGAAAACGTAACTGGATTTTTACAAAAATTCAACTATAACCCTGCTATGGTTTATAGCTTATAAAACTCTTAAATATGAACCGATTCTTCAGAGATTTGGGACAATTCATTTTGTAATCGCTATAAATTTATGTTGTTAATTTGGACAACCTTGGTCCATATTATCTTATAGATGCCATATAACCCCCCTTTATGAAAAAACGAGTTTGAGCTTATAAAACTATAAAAAAATAACAAATTGTTTTAAAATTCGACACATTTAATTTTTTTAGATTTCCTGAATATAATATATATCTCCCATATGACGGCCCCTTCCGGAAATTATTTTTAATATATATAGTTAATTTGAACAGTTTCAGTCCATATTGTGCTATAGTGCCCATATTCGACCCCTTCCCGGAAAACAGTTTTGAGCTCATAAAGCTAGTAAATTAAAATCAATTATATAGAAATTCTTAACAATTATTTTTTAACTATCTTTAATATATATTATTAATTTCATTAATCTCGGTCGATATTTTGCTATTGCTCCCATACAACGTCCCTTTCCGGAACACAGTTTTTAGCTTAAACTCTTAAATAAACCCCAGGGGTATTGAAATTCGTAACAATTATTTTTCTAACTATCTATGTTATTAATATGATCAATATCGGTCCATATTTTGCTGTAACCCTCATATACGTATCTAATTTCTTTTATTTAGCAATACCTTTTGAATTAAATGGTCCATTAAAATCTATAGCTCGGTAGCAATATTTGTAGATAATTTCATGAATATGTTCATAGTTTTTATAGGGGCCCTTTTCCGTAATTATCTTCAACTCATGCTAATTTTTGCATAATATTTGTGGTGGAGGGTATTTAAGATTCAACACAGCCGAATATAGCATTCTTGCTTTAAATTTTTTTGTATTATTCCAACATTCAACTCGAAATTAAAAATTATTACTGATCTTAAATATTTGTACATATCAAAATCCTTGTAGAGAAGAACACATTTTATATATACATAAAACATAAAATTATCGAAAAATTAGTTTATATGTATTTATACATTTTTTAATACATGTGTATTTTGTTTTAATATACTAATACTACTTTTATTTTCTGTTTCTATTTTTGCCACAAAATTGTTTGCAAACCAGTCTATTTAATACCCTACACAACATTGTTGATTATAAGTTTCAGCTACCAAAAATTAATGTACAATCTTTGTATAAAGGTATTTTTAAGTTTATGCTTAAAAGTGCAGTATATTATACTGGTACTAACATCCAAATGGTATTATTGACCGACCCTTGTAAAATTTCGCACATCGATTTTTACACATATTTGTCTTGATTTGACCATTTCTTATTATAATACCAACGTATATATTTGATATTTAAGCCCTTCTATGTGATATTTGGAAGAGTGTTTGTATGGGAACTATGATAAATAATGGACCGATTCGCGTATAATTTGTTTCATCGTTTTAGAATGTCATATAATAATTTGAACCACGTTTAACTAAAATCGCTTTATATTTAGGATTTTTGTGACTTTAAATCCACATTCCGGAGGAATACTTGATTCTGAACCGAACGGTATTATGCTACGAACGATGGTAGCACAATTTTTGATAGTCACAATTTTTAAACATAAAAACTGGAAATTGTGTATAAATTCAACACATATTTGATTCTTTATATAATATTTAACAGTTTCTTTGGTTTTTTCTTATGACCCTTTAACACAAATCAATCATGCTTTTTATTGCATATGACCCTCAACACGAATGAACATAAATTAATGGCATTTATGTGTATTCGTATATTTTCGAAACGTTTCAGCAACAGAAAAATAGATAAACTAAGATATAAACACATTTGCTGTACTCCAGGGTGTCATCAAAATCTTATATTCTAATTATATACAAGTATTCAAATCAGAATGTAAAATCCCATAAACAAATAAAATGAAAAGAAGATAGTAAAAGTTTAAGTTTTTTTCTCTCACTCGAAATAAAATGAACGAAAATAAAACGAAATTAATGAAATGAAGGGTAACAGAAGTATGTGTTTAAATTAAATTGACAGTAAACAAGAACTTGGCAAAAGATCGGACTATAAGGCATTTAACAATGTGTGATATATGGGTAGAGGCAAGTGACACCTTAATGTTTTCCTAAATTTCATACTTATTAAGAAATAGAGAAGATGTTTGTGTGTCCTATATGAAATTGAGAAAAAAAAACAACGAAAGGGAGAAAATGAGAAAAATAAATAACAACTCTTTAGCATTATGTCAAATAACGCCCATTTTAACGAGAATTTCATTTTTAAAGCGATATTTTTGGCAAAACCAAACTATGTATGTTCGTTTTATAAGCAGACGATCTTCAACATTCTACCATGCATTATCTTTCACCTATTCGATACTGTGACTGCATTATTCCATGGAAATGGGCGTATCTCACTTTTTCAATTGTCATGTCTTTTATCGTAAATTACCAAATTGTTGACAGTTTGTTGTATCAGTTCACATTATTTATATCTTTTGTTGTATTCTCATTTAAAAAAATCATTAAAATTGTAAATATAAACCCAAGAAACTTAATAACACTATAAAAACATTAAATACACAAATATTATGTATATTAATATTACTATATGAAACATATTTTAAAAGAATTAAATCTTTGAAACATGTCAATCAACATTAAATATTATGGAAATGATAATAAAGAATAAATTCTTTTAATTATTATGATGGAGTTACAATAAATTATTTGGAACAAGAATGTAAATATATAATAATGGGAAAATATTTAAAAATTAATAAATGTGTGAACAAGATTATTCTTTTTTTAAGCTCTACGATTTATGGGCAAATTCTTATTCTTTCATCGAATATATTTAAAATGTATTTAACATGACCCTAACATAATTTTAAGTACATACTTACAAACATAAATATGTTTTTGTCCCAACAATTTGAATTGTTTTTTTTTCTATTTTGTTCGTGTTCTTTAAGTGATAATGAGATTCAGACAAATTTTTATTTTAAGCAGTTGGTGATGACATGTAATGAGGTTTTTAGTTACTTGTATGAACTTGTCAACAATTTAACAATAAATATTTATCTTAAAATTCTAAAAAGTTTTTCCTTTTATTATTCTCCTAATAAAATCTATTATGTATTCTATTAAAAAAGGAAGACGCGAATATAGAATATTGAAAGTATAAGCAGCTTAGTTCTCGGCACGTGTATTTAAATACTTCATTTTCACTTAGATAAATAATAAATGATTGTTAATATTACGACTTTTTATAAAAAGACGTGATTTATTCAAGTCCTACATAATGATGTTCCATTCGCTTTGACACTAACTGTCGTGTTAGTGACAGTTTTGTTTATTTGTTTATTGTAGTAAATTATAATTTAAAATTATTCTTAACATTCAATAGAAGTAGAAGAGATTGTTTTCCTACATTAAAATATTTATTTTCATAGCTTGTCAGATAAGTGGGATATTAAACATTTTTGACTGTGGTACAAACATCGGATCCCCATGTATATTGATCGTCTCAGAATCATTGTCAGAGTTGATTAAGAGCAAGAAACAAAATCTTTGTTGTTATCTCAAATTTGACAGCCAAATATTACGAGGATCTTTATATAATTTCCTACATCCCCAAACAAGTGAGTTATGTTTTTATTACGAATGTTAGGATACCAACAACAAACAGAGGGACAGAAAGAAGGTTATATCAAAATTAACTCAGATTTTGAGTTGCACTAATCACGGAATGGCAAAGGTATTATATCATCTTCACCACTAATAAGAACAGATTTTTGTTTTAGTTTTTAGTTATTAATAACATGTTTAATTAATAATAATATTGACTAATATGTATTTTTACCTAATTGATTATTTAAAGGAAAAGACATGGTAGATCTTTTCCTTTAAACAATCAATATTTATTGACTTCAATAGAATAACTTGTAGTATATTTTTTAATAATTTAATACAAGAATAAAAAATAATTATATTAAAATCTTCATTACTAACATAAAGTAAAATACAATTATGAAACTGAAAGTGGAGTAATAAAATACTGTTATTTAAACAGTCAGTACATTCTCATTCTGAAATAATACTTTTACGAGCTCATATAAATTATATGACTTTATGACCAAAATTTTTATTTATTTTACGACTTCTTGTTTTAGTTTATTTACTGTCATTTACAACGTTGGTTAATTTCAAAAGTATTATTTTTATCATTTTATCATTTAATAAATATCTGATATTATTTTTTCATCGTATATTTTATCATGCATATAAAAAGTGTAGGTGATATTTGAATGAATGCTGTATTTAGCTATGTCGAATCAATATTAACATTCTTTACATGCATGTAGAACATTACATATAAAACAAAACATTCACATATAAAACAATATATGTGAAGTGGTCATAAAATTTGTATTCTTACTTATAAGATTTTGATGATTTTTGGAATTGTAATTATTGTTAATTTTATTTAACTAGTTTTTGAAAAATTGACAGAAGTTTTTATCTAAATTTCGAGATCACATATGGGTCAATAACTTTTTCTACAACTTCTTCTTTTGATTTGATGCACCACTTGTGGCATTGAGATACAAATAATTTCATCCATTGTAGTTTATATATATATATATATATATATATATATATATATATATATATATATATATATATATATATATATATATATATATATATATATATATATATATATATATATATATATATATATATATATATATATATATATATATACCTATATATATACCTATATATATACCTATGTTTGTTTGTATAAGAAATCAGATGTAAAATGTAAGAATTCGAATAAAATGAAGATTGTTAACTGAAACTAAAATTCTGTGTGTTAACAAAATTAAATTAATAAAATGGTTCTTATGTAAATATTATTTATCTTTCTTCTTGTTCTTCTATTTTACCAAAAGTCGCACATGCGCCGTTTTATATTTTAGTCAAACATACTTAAATGTATACACATACATATATAAACATTGCATATGTTTAACAAATACGATAAGTAAATTGCTGGAAAACGAACACACGCAATGAATTTTCATTCCATAGATGTTACGAACAAAAATGAAAAAGTTAAAATTTTCACAAATATAAACAAATTTAATGTGTATGTATTACAGGTATTCCCGTCAAATTCCAGCAGGAAAATCTAAGATCATCGAGATTCATGAATTGGAACATGTCAAAATTTAATTTAATATATAGAACCGATGTGGTAATATTATTGCATATTCGTTATGTCATCTGTATACGGTGATCTCAATATTTCAAAGGCCTATTATTGCTTTATTACCTAGCTATAGTTTTTATTTCATTAACGTTGGAAAACTTATAAATGTTATTTTAATTTGAAAAGGTTTAATTTGAAACAATCAATTCAATACCTGATTTATGTCAAGGAAAACAATTTTTGGCTTATTCAAAAAATAAAAGAAAAAATATTATCATTGGAAATAATATAAACATTGAACGAAATTTTGAATAAATTTTAATGGGATTTATTTGCGAATTCTTACTTAATAAACTTAACTTTACGTTATTATGTTCCATTGAGTGTTTACGTTATATTTTAGCCTACGAATTTGATGGCTGCTAATACGACAATCAACCACTTATCTTATACTCTTATAATTTTTTTAATTTTCATTTTTATACCCTGCACTACCACAAGCGGTGAAGAGTATTAACTTCGTCATTCCCTGTGTAACGCTAAGAAGGAATAATGCAAAACTCCACCAGCAACCAATGTATAAAACTCAAGGCATTTTCATACATTTAGTGTTTAAGGTTACACTAACCTCTCAGCTATATAGTATTATTGTCTCCCTGCGAGATACGTTGTGGCGATTAATTGTATCTAAGAACACACACATAATTTTCACTGTCTACTTACAATACATCTGGTAGCGATAAAAGCCTGAACGATTGAAATTTGCCCCCTAAAAATTGTATGGGAAACTTTTTATATATCTGCATATACACTTATACATATGTATGTATGTTAATTTATTTTATTTTTATTATAGAAGTATCTTCATAGCTTCATTGGCACGTTAGTAATTTAGTCGTGTATTGGAAAATATATTTATTTTAAATTTAAAATACTCAGGTAAATTATGTTTTTACAAAACAATGCAAGCAAATGTCAACAACATAAATGTCAAACAATAAACAAATAATCATAATAACAAGCTGCGAAATAGATTATCCTTGTATCACATGTATACTGTAAGTAACGTACGATATTTCTTTACTTCAAATTTTAACACAAATACAAAACTAAAAAATACAAAATGAATATTGATTCTTCCTATGTTCATGAGTTTGTGGCCCTGAGGCTTATTTTTATGACAATTTAATCTGGAAAAATACTTTGGGTTTAATCAAATCTGTTTTGTTTAAAGAAAACCCAAAAATAATAATATGAAATAAAAATCACAAAAAAAGATAAATACAACAAATACATATAAATCTTAGGAAATGTTTCAATTTGTAGTAAACATTTGTATAGGAGTATTAAAATGTTTTTTCTTCATTTACAAATTAAATACAGTTGTGTGAGTATGTGTTTTCCTTTTTATTTTTGTTTTCATCTGTACAATATTATAAGTATATATTTATTTATCATTCATTGGAAAGGTTTTAATTATTATTTTTGTTTATTTTGTTTAATTTGTATCTTGGCATGTTAAACATGTGTGCGAAAATGGTCCTTCGCATAAACCCACACAAATTTCCTTATTAAAAACTATTTAAAATTAATATTATTGTCAACATGTATTTATCGTTTATTTGTTGTACCATAATTTTACCTAGGAGAAATTTTAACGTTAAAATTGTTAACTTTAAGTTTACATGGAATTCAGAAATAATGTTTTATTTATTTATAATTGTCTTTGATCTATTTATTAGACGAATAGAGCTTCATATAAAAACAAACAAGTAATTAAAAAAAGATAATAAATTTTGGAATTTACCTCCCCCAATGAAAAATAGTCAGTTCTATGATTAGATGTTGAGTTTATATACAAACGGAACAAATTATATATTATAATTCATGACTTTATTTCTTTACCCTAAAGGAATTTCATGATTCCAAATCGTCTATATAAAATTGTATACAGAAAATGCAAAGAATATTATGCTACGATGTATAATGTAAACTATATTTTTTTAAATATAATATAAATACATAATACATAAAATACACAAAATAAATATATGTATATATATTAAGAAAAAACTATATTTTTTATTTTTTATTTGCACTTAATTTTTCTTTTAATATGTATTATCATACCACTTGATTTCATTAAATGCCAAAGTGTACAACTCACTGTGCGTAGTTTCAGTTAAACTAATAAATATATATTTTAAATTCTTTTAGCTGTTAAACAATTAGTTGATCTCTACAATAAAATAATGAAATAATGAATTGTAAATTGAATAACAATAATTACGACAGGTTGAGAATTCACTTTTAGAAATTACATACAAAAAATAATCTGAAAAAAATGAATTGTTTAAACAATTTTAATTATTGTTATTGCACAGCGAGAGTTTTCACAAATTTCTGAATAAAATGAAGTAAAATGTTTACAAATTATCATGTATTAAGTATTTGTAGCTTTTTATCCACAATAAATCAACTTTATGAAATTAAGATTTAATTTATTAATATATAAAATTTCACTTATACAGTCGCAAAGTAAAATCGAGACTTGAAGAGGCGCTGATATGTGCGCTAAATATACTTATACATACATTTTCGTTTATTTGTTTAAATATGCATGTAAACAAATTATTTATATGAATGAAGTAAATGAAAAAAAAACTATTAAGTTTTTTATTTTAATATTTTAACATTTAGAAGCACAAGGGGTAAAATTGACAAAAATAATAAAGTTCAGTTCATATTTATTTACAAACAATTCATAGAAATTCTTTATTTAAGTACAAGTGATTATTTACACACAATGAATCAAAAGTAAATAAGTAAACAGTTGAAGAAGATGAAAGAGGATAATGAAGGATATTAGTGAATTAGTGCTTTAGAGTAAATTGATTTGTAAAATTGTTACAAATCAAAGCAAATATTAAAGAATTAACTCTATGTATTTTATATATTTGTTCAAAATTTAATTAAAAATAAAGATAAACTCTTGAAGCATTTAAATATAATTTAATCAGTAAGAAATACAAAAAAAAAAAAAAGAAGGAATTAAAACAAGAATATAACGATGAAGCAATATTTTGGTTTTAATTAATTAATGGATTTGTTATTATGAGAAACATTTTATTGAATTCAAATATTTTATTGAAAAAAACTTTTGATTTTCAACTTCATTGCAAACAAAACGAATAAATAAAAATCTGGTAGACAGAATTCTAATGCATCTGACATTTAACGCTTAACTGATTTTTGTATTATACGAGCAAGAGATTTATAAAAACGCACAATTATTGCATATACATTAAAATTAATAGATTCTAAATGTCCTTGATAGCAAAATAAATACGATGATCTAAAAGCAAGTAATCGTTTTTGTAAAACGTTAAAAATATGTATTGGAAAAAACTTACAAATCGAATTTTGATTTTGTTTATTGAACTATAACCACAATAAATATGTAAAATAATGAGAGCTCTTATCTCCGAATTGTATTCACTATTGCTTGCCTTACTAGTAACCTTTCACACCACTATCGACTTTAACATTTCACGAACAGAAAGACATTTTGAACAATCCTCTCTGTTATAAAATATTATTTACTACGCAATGCGGATGTCGAATCCTTAAAGTTTTATTCATATTTATTTTTAAATTAAATATTAATTTACCTGAAAATTTTCTTTCATTTTATTGTATACAATATTTGAAGATTATACAAGTTAATTTTCTTTATAATATAAAATTTTTAACTTTTAGGTCATTTTGCAGCAATTTGATAATCAATGCTTGACCATTCCTTGAGTATTCTTTTTCACATTAGAATTTTAATTCACCAGTAATTTTATTCATTCAATTCAACGAAATATAGAAAATTAATTAAATTTGTAATAAAAAAATTATATTTTTTACACAATTAATGAGAATGTTATTGAAAAACATTTTAAATATTAATAATTATATCCTTGTCATTTTATCTTTATAAAATTTATCATGTTTAACTTGTAATCACGTGCTATCACTTATTTACATTAATTTTTATTTTTTCATTATAGTTAGTTGTTACTTACAAAAAGTATATTTTAGATAAATAACTACTTAGTTATTTGGGAAGAGTATTTCTGTGACGGCAGAAGAAAACACTTTTAACTCAAGTTAAACAATGTTATACCGATTTGAGTGAACATGTAAGTTCTTTACATCTCTACTTACTATGTAAAGAATTGTATAAAGTAAACCAAAATATAAAAGTTCATATTCATAATATGGTTCAACATAATCAATATTAATAATTAATTAAAAATACAAATAAATATACATTTCTTACATACGATTTTTTCGAATTATAAAACCTTAAAAATAAAAAAGGAACATGGAAGAATGAAATATATAATGGACTTTTTAAAATTTTTATGGAAAAAAATAAAAAATTATTACATTATTTGTTGTCTCTGTGAAAACTTTAGTAACTACTCGTGTTAGTGCAATATAAACATAACACTTGTATATTATGTACATTACGTTACATTTGACAAGTACTTGTCAGATTTTTGACAGGTTTTCTATTTTATTTTGAAATTTGGGGAGAATTGTTTGGTTTTTGGGTTGGTGATGGAAAAAGTTTCATCGCAAAAGAGATATATCAAAACGTTTAGAATTTCACAATTCACTTCACCTCCCCTTTAAAAACAGTAACATTGAGATTTTACATGCACACTTTATACAATGACAAGGTGTATGACAAAGTAATTTTACTGAAAAGGAAGATGATGATGAAGATTCATCATTCTCGAGGACATTTTGTTGGAATATTTCAAATATTTTTTAAAAAATTACTTTTGGCGAATCATTAATTCATAAATGTTTGATGTTAATAATTTTAAGTAAGTTTTTATTATTCCTGCCTTGTTTTTTTCTTTTTTAATGTCACTTTAAAATACTGTTTTCTTTTATTTTTTTATTATCGTTATTGTCCAGTACTTAATAAATTTCACAGGTTAAAATTGCGTAATCATTCTTATTTAATAAATTTTTTGAATTTAATTCTCATTTATGATTATTCGTTAAACAAGAAAAAAATAATTAATTCTTACATCTAATGAAAATAACTTGCATGAAAACATTAATTAAAATTAAGCATATTAAAATACATCCATATCTAACAACAAATGTGTTGGCGAAGATGGTTTGGGAAGATGATTTTTATCCGCATGTATTATTGAAATAAATTCTTATAATTTATATATAATTTCTTCTTACATATGTTAGGAAATAAGAGGATATTGTTTAAAGGTTATTTTACGATATATATTATTTTTGATAATATTATTACCCTAATTTTGTGCAATAAGTTTTATATGTGTCCAAAATATGTTGTTTAGTTTTAAAAAGTTAATAAAATATTGAAATTTAATTAAAATTCTTTAGAAATTTAAAATACTTTCTTTAATATCAACGAACTGGGATATAAAGTCATTTTCGAATAAAGAATTAAAATATCGCAATAAAAGTCATACACATATTTTTCAGGAACTCAACTTTTTAGTAAGATGTGTGTGTGTTTCATTAGTTTTTTATATCCTTTTTTAAATTTGGTTTATGAGGATGCGATGAAGTTGTTTTTAATAAATTAAAAAAACCACAAAAACCCTTGAACGTACAATATGAAAGTAAAAACTTAATTAAACATAAAAATACCAAATGTAGAGAATTTTTCTACTACCTTTACATTGTTTTATATGATATACTACCAAAGATTGGTAAATGTTGCCCCTAAAAATCAACTAAATATCATATAGACTTTTTTATTAAAACATGTAAGAATGCTATATTCGGCTATGCCGAATCTTTAATACCCTCCACCACAAATTCGTGTGAAGTAGATATGCATACACTCAAAAATGTATATAATATATAATACAGAAACACTTAATGAGTTATAAAATTAGTTATAATTTTGGCTAAAACTTTTTTTACTGAATTGCCTTTTTTCTACAAGGTTAGATTTCATTGAGCTCTGTAAATTTTTGTGGATGTGAGCATACAGACAGATTGACGAAAATCGACTGAGATTTTGATTTAAAGCAAGAATATATATACATTATGGGGTCTGAAATAATTTATTCTTACCGTTACACACAGAATGACAAAGTTAATATATTCTCTTCACCACTAGTATTGTGTAGGGTATAAACAAGTATTGTGTAGGTATAAAATCATTGTACTGGGTTCTAATGGAATTGGTCTTTATTTGTGTTATAAGCTCAAACCCTATCAAAATATGGACTGAGATTGTTCTAATTAAAAATATACATTAAAATTAGTTAAATAGATCATTTTACCGAGTTCCAATGGAATTAGTTTTTATTTAATTGTATATTTTCAGATTTATAATAAAAAATGTAATTATGAACTTTTATAAAATAGAAACTGAACGAAATTAAGGAACTACAATTTCTTAGTTGTGTAATGAAAATATACGTAATTTCATTAGAAAAGGAAAACAAATAAATTAAAAAATAAATTACATTAACCAAATTTGAAAAAATAAATTACTATATTATTATTATTATTATTATTATTATTATTATTATTATTATTATTATTATACCTATTTCTATTATTGTTATCACAGCTATGTATATATTTAATTTAATTATACAGTTTTACCTATATACTGTATAATTAAATTTTCCTATCATATATCTAACTCGAAATCTTGTTAACTACGAATTTTTACTGTTAAAATTAAATTTTTTTAATTTCAAATTTTATTAAGAATTTGAATTTAATTACACGAATATATTTTCTTCATTTCAGAAGTAAGTGACTTTTATACTTTATTATGAGTATTTATATATAGTCCTTATGAATGTGTACACGTCGTTTGCTATAATAAAATTATATTAAAATCATGTCTATAATAACGTGAAGCTGTATGAGTAAAATTTGTTTTTTATTTTTTTTAAATAAATGAATATTAAAAGCATGTGTGTAAATATATATGTGTGTAAGAGTAAAAGTATGTAAATAAAATTAAAAATCACAATGTACAGACATTCTATAACGTTATATAAAATTACACAATCATACTTCGATGATTGTAGTTGCAAGAGAGTGCGAGAGATAAACTATATCTCCCATATACCATATTATTAGACAGTCATAGAAGTGACACATACCTGTTACAAAGTACTTGCTTTGTTAAAATATTTTCATATCTATAGAATATAAAAATGTCCCAAAATATATTTTTTCTGTTTATGTGAATCCTAAGACGTACTTCTGGTGTTGGTATTTACAATCAGAATTAAAACTTTATTATATGAATGTAAATAGCTTTCGAGCTTAGTTAATTCAAGCTTTTTTGCGTTTACATTTGGACGAATTTCAAATTATGATAAATTATATTTAATAATATACAAATTTATTAACTGGTATATGTTTTATTTGAGCTACCTTAATGCACACTTTCTTACATTAAGAACAAAATCACATACAACTCAAACGGATGTACATTAGAGTCATCCAAAACAAAGTGCATCAAAGTCCAAAATTCCATTTCCTACGGTGATTTAAAATGGAACTAAAATTTGTCTTGCTGACAACGTTTCGCAAAAATAATATAACAAAAATGCCATTTAACATTTGAAAATCTTTTTTTATTAAATCATTTTTGAAGAAAAAAATTAGATACTTTGTATATTATTTAAGTTTTATTAAAAATCAAACTATCAAAAGTGTTAATTGTGTGTATGAGTTATATTAATTATACGTCGAGATTTGACGTATACTTAATATAATTATAGAATTTAATATAAATATAAACTAATTAAAGTCAGGAAAAAAGGAAGGAAGATTTATGAAGAATATTTAAAATATTGTGCGCATTTTCATTAGACATGTTCAGAAATATTACAAATTCACAGTTTCGTTTAAAAAATTTGAATATATATTTTAAATATTCTTCATAAATCTTTCTTCTTAAAGCCCTTTTGATTATTAACAAAAAAGAAATATCGGATAATCAATAGATGCAGGAAAACTATCTTATGTTTTTGACAACCTCTCCCATAAATACTCAGTGATGTCAATCTGTGTTTTACATCAAGAATGTATAATTTAAGATTCCATAATACGAGTGAACACACTTAAATCAAAACTAATGAAATTTGAAAATATTGTGTTTGGTTTTCCTAAATCGGACCAACAGGAAGATGTTATAGTTAAAAATATAACAAGTTTTATTAATCTCAATATGCAAATGGTTCATTTATGAAACAGTTTACATTTGAAAGTATATGGTTTTATCTTAAAAATCCAAATTCTATATAATAGAATCAATAAAAATATTAAAAACACTATATAAAATAAAAAATATGAGTCTCAATAGAATGAAAGGATCATTAATGCTGTTTTCAAAAATGCAAAAATTATTATTTTTTGTCACGCTTTGCTTTTTGTTTTTTTAAATTGCCTCGCCATTTTAAATCTGACCGGAAGAAGATTTATATCGTTGTTAATGCTTTAATAAGAGCTCAATTTTGTTGTCAATTTCTAATATTCACTTCTAGCACATTGGGATCTTCCACATCTATTACCATGTTTTTATAAAGAGAAAACTCTTTCACAAACTATTAACTTTTGTCAAAAACCTAATCACAATTTATGGGAATGATCCGAAGTACCAGATGTGAATACTAGAAATTAATACCGAATACAAAAAACCATCAAAGAACAAAATTAAGCCAATTTACAATCATTAACCACAATATATAATATGTTTCGATCCAACGCTATCTATAAAATACAAAAAGGGCTGTATTTTAGAGCGTAGCAAAAATAATTTTTGCTTTTCTGAAAATAGCATAAACTTTTTATTTTAGAATTAAAATAATATGAAAGAGCAAAAAATAAAATTATTATATTATATTTTCTGTGCTGATTTAATAACTTATTTAACAAAGATAATAATTTTCAAAATGGAACTAAAAAATATTCCAACTTATATGGTTATGAACCCAAAATGAAATAAAATAAAAAACAGACAGAAAAATTTAGCGGTAATGAGCGGTGGGCACCAAAAATTGTAAAAGTAGTGTCATGAGAGTTAAAATGTTGCAAATCCGCAATATTGACTAGTCAAACGGAGTTAACCAGTTTATGAGTTTCATTTTCTAAATCATATAAACCATGGACATACCACCAAATGTATATTTAACTGTAAGTCTTATTTTTTAACAAAACCCATGAACGGACTAACTCTCAACAGACAATAATGGTCAGTCAATAAAGTCAACGATAGAAAAATTGTATTTTTAAGTAAACAAGCGAGTAAAGATGAACAAAATACAATTCCCAAGAAGAACCAAAAATAACTAAGAAAAACAGTAAATACCAATTCCATCAATAAGAATTGTAACTACAACAAAAAAAATATTCAAATATTTTGTTTACTGAGTTTTTTATTTTCATTCAAACCTTTTGAATTTAAAACTCAACATGAATAGATTTGGATTGTCTACCATCAATTACTAGCAATTAGTTGCCCCACACTTGATTTGTTATTGCTACTGTCATCTTTCCAATTCTAATTTGCATATTTGTCATTTCAACTGCACACAAAGATGCATATATATGATTTCAAAGACTATTATTTTATGTGAAAGAAGAGAAATGAGTATTTGAATGTTGTTTCATACGTTTTTATTTTCTCAATGTGGTCATATTTTAAAATTTATTTCCTATCGCAGTAGTTTTTCTTCTAGAAAATAAAAAATTTAGTTCAAAAAGAAAACAAAAAAGTACTCTTGGGACAATAGTTAACGAACATGTTGCAAAAACAATATACAAAGGGCAAGAATTTGTGTATAAATCTTTTTGATGATTATATGTCAATTAGTTTGTCTGATTGAGTTCTTAAAATGTGTAATAGATTTAATATAATATTAATATTTATTATCTTGATTATAAAATTATTAAATCCGATTTGTTGTATCACGAAATACATGCAATAAGCAAAAGTTGTCAAAATTAAACTCTAGATAAAACAAGTAAGAGTGTAACAGTCGGCATAACTTGACTATATAATACTCCAAGGTGCAAAAATGAAAAATTATAGACCGCCCTTGTAGAATTTGATTTTATGCTTATGATTTGTGCACTATATAAGATATTTTTTTAATATCACCATGATTCTAGCCTATATGATAGAATTATACCATTTCCCAATGAGCCAATTCAGAAAATTTGCTTTGACGTTTTCTGGACTGTATTTGCACTAAAATATCTTCATATTTATGAGTATTTTGAGATTGAACCTCATTTCGGGATGCAATTTGTATGGGAGCTATTCGAAATATTAGACTAAATGTGATCGATTATGTATGTATCAAATTTCATTACATTATTTTTAAAATTGCCACCTGTAGAGTGTTAACAACGTTTACATGGACAGCCAGTCGGATAGACGGACAGTGTTAAGTCGACTATGAAAATGACTCTGAGTCAAACGGTAAAGTTAAAAGTGGGAGCAACCCAATACGTAATACCTCCGCCACATATAGTGGTGTATGTTATACAAGTTTGAGCTCAAAAATGTTCCGAAATTAAACACTTGTATTTGTTAAAAATAAAACATGTATGTTAAACTTATAATCCAAAATTTATCTCCAATATTTACTACTTTTATTCTCTAATGAAGTTATTTGCCAATTGTAAATGAAAATACTTCTGAATAAGATTAAATCAAACCCTTCCGAAAAATGTCATGTCAACCTTTGATTAAAAAACAAATAAATATAACAAACCCACTATATAATTCCATACACTACTTTGTTGGTTTTAAATAACAGACATTTATGAACGATCCTCGTATAAATTGCGTTTCTGATTTATAAGTAAATATGAAGTATATGATTCTAGCATGTAAAATTTTACGTTTGAAAAGGGTTTTTTTTGGTGTTATATTGAAGCTAGAATAATTGATGGATCCACCCTCGTATAATTTCGAACATCGATTTTAGATTGTATTTATCTTAATTTGACTAGGTGTTATTACAATACCAACGAATTTATGCCTTTTAAAGTGATATTTGGAAGTGGCTTGTATGGGACCAATACGAAGTAAAAGACCGAACCTCGCACAATTTGTCACATCAATTTAGAATAATAAAAGACTTATATTGAATCTTAATCTTTAGCCACTTTGGAATATGGAAGATAATACTCTGAGCCGGGAATAACAAAATAATATTTATTTTGTTATTCTCATTAACAAAATCCCAATAGGAAAACAAGATAAAATATAACAAATTTATTAGGATTTAGGATATGAAGTAAAGTTTATTTGGACAGATTACCTCTTTATCGTCTTACAGTAAGTTCAAGAAGAAAGAAAAATTATTTTACATAGAACGGAAGGGACGTTTTAGGCTATGTCACCAGAATGACGTTTGTTTTAGGCGTTATGAGGAAAATAGAAAGTGTGGTTTTCATAAAATTCAGCTTAAATATAGGTACTCAAAAAGGGGAAAAACTTTACTCATCACAATATTAATGTCAAAGGGAATTTAGGCCCTTTTGGCATTAACAACTTATTTACATTGAATTTCGTTGAAATCGCAGTCGGACGAAATCGTTAAATCGACTCAAAATGGGATTCTAAGTTTATAACATACTCCATTTTTCTGTATGTTTTAAACATCACCTCAAACACATAATACCCCAACTACCTGCGGTGGTATAGGGTATAATTACTCATTCCAAACATGCGTGGATTCCAGAAGAATTGTAAACTTTTAATCAAGCTAAATCTATACGCACAAATGCTTATAACTTAACCAGAAAATAGAAAAAGTTTCCAAAAATAAGGAAAACTTATTTTCACACTTAATAGTTTTAAGATTTTTACTACAGTGAACACTTGATTATCTGAATTTATTTTAATATGAAATAATTTTTAAAAAATAAAAATGTTTTTGTAGAACTGACTATCATGATGCCACTGTAGTGATAACGAACACTGAAAATTTATTAAGACATTTTTTAACAATTAATACAAGAAGAAGCTGTTTTTAATCCCATGCGTTTTTACCACAACTAAAAATTATGGAAAAACTATCATTCAATAGAATAGAATAAACAAAAACCATATAAGAACTAATGTAAGTATTAGAGGGAAGAAATGGAATTTATTTTTTATTCTTCATTTCATCTTCTAAAAGCAATCACACACAGACAAAATTGGTTAAAGAAAAGTTTTATTGGAATTTTTATAGGATTTGTCTCAAGAAATCAATGTAATCTATTTATTAACGGATACTTAAAAGATTTTTGTATTAATTGTGGCCACAAGCATAATAGAATTGCCAATGCCGAAGTTATGCTTTTAATTGAACTTCAGTGACATGAGGATTTACACGAAACTGAAATTAAAACAGATGTTGCTACTAAAGAAACTAATACGGCTTTAAGTTCTTCCATTTAATTTGTTTTATTAAGTTTTAGTCATTCACACCAATCACTCCGCATATTTATTCATTTATTCAGTGGACGTAGAGAATTACTTAAGTACACACGTATATGCTTACTTAAGTGTGTATTGTTATAAAGTATAATTCGAATTAAATTATGCCTTTGAGCAAATTAATAAGATGAGAAAAAGAAATTTATATTCGACAAATACACACACACATTTTGTTATTAAATTACAAAAATAATTTTATGATAAATTTTATGATTTTCACAACAAACAATCCAAAAGATTGAGTTCTTCATTCATTGTTTACTGTATGAATACATTAAATATTTTATTTGCGATCTTCAAAAAAGACATAAAATATCGACGAATTTTTATTGCAGTAAATATCTTTTTTGTTAGAGAAATGACCAAGTCAGATCAGTAATACTTTGGGAAAAACCTTAAATTAAAATTTGTTATTTTTCACAAAATTTAAAAATTATATTTAGTTACATTTATCGATTTCTGATACATAGAAAAATTCATTACATGTAAATTGCCAGAAAACTTCATCTTTAGAATCTTTCTTTTAGTCAAAAGAAGAGCTTTTGCCACAAAGATTACGTATCCGTTTTGAGTCATAGGTTTCCCATTTTTGTGTTTTGCAATCCAGCAATGAACTTATGTTGTAATCTTTTGATTTATATTTACAAATTTTACGAAAGTTCTTTACTTGAATTTAAAGGTTACTTCAGATATCGGTATATATCTATTATTACACTTAACAGACTTTTCTGGTTTTAAATAGTAAACTTTTCAGGACATACATAACAAATGCCCAGTTCAAATTTTATTTAGTTCTGCCAACTATTGTTGATGTGAGCGTTCCAACATTAGGTAGACGAAATAGCTGAATTTACTCGCATTTTGATTTGATACAAGAATATATATACATTTTTTGCTCTTAGATGAATAACAAAGTTAATATACCCACTTCGCCACTTCTGGTGGTGGAGGGTATAGAAATTTCAAAAATCACATAATTTCACAAAATACTAAATAATGATTGGTTAAATAGAAAAAGATCTTTACAAAATATTCATATGATTTTTTAGTTGTACACGTTTATTTACAGTTTTTACAAAAACAAGAAAAAGAAAAATTATGGAAAATGAACTGTCCAAATTTTGTTATTTGAACATTTATTTTAAGTGTTGTCATTACTTATTCAAGATAAACTTTTAAACATATTTTTACTTACTTCAAAAAGAAGTAACAAACAATATTACATGTAACATTCATGTATGTATGTAACATATAGCCCAAATGTATATTTGGAGAGAATAACAATATAAAATATCTTTTATTGAAGGTAAATGTGCTTATGGTTAAATTATACTAACATTCATAAACTCAAAAAGTATGTATGTACTTATGTTTACATACATATATACGTATAAACATATGTATAATATGAATATATAAAATTGTTCTTATGAGTACAACAAAAAAGAAATATTCGTGTTTTTAAGGATTAAATTCAGTAGATGGGGCTTTTGAACAAAAACAAACACTTTGTTTAAACATATGTCCTTGTCATTTACATGCATGCACGTTTACATATAAAAAATGACGAAAGTATAAAAGAAGAAGCCCTACTTATGTATATGTTGAACTTAAACTGATATAATAACAAACAACAACAATAACAAAAGCAGCCCTTAAGGTAGAAATTTTACTATATTACGATTTGAGACTTCACTACAACCTATAGCCCCCACCGCCAGTACATCGGCCATTTTAAAAATCATGAGTAACAAATCTTAAGATCCCCTTCCAGTTTCATTTCTCTCCCGGGTGCAATAAAGTAACGTCAAACAGCATTTTCTCAATGACAAAGTATGTTGAAAAAGGGGCAAAATAAAATGAAAAACACTTCCAACTCTTCTTATACTTCTCGACACATGTGTGGCAAAGAATTTCATATTCGTAACAACATTACGAGTATAACAAAAAAGAAACTGTTTTAAAATTCAACACAAAGTGTTGCACGCGCTTCACTTTTATTTTAAAACGGAACGACTTTTAGATTTCTTTTATTTTATTATACTCTCGTTATACTCGTGCATACTCGATTAAGATTTTACACACTAGGGCATCCTATTAATGATTGTTGTTTGGATAAATATATAAAAAGTAATTAGGTGGCATTAAACATAGGATTCATACTTCGAAACAGAGTCGGATAAAATCTATGATATTTTTATTAGTAACTTTAAATAACCGGTAATTATTAATAAATTTGTAGTATTTATAAATAAAATTAAATTTTTATTCGATTCTCAGCTATCGGATAAATAGTAATTTTTTAAGTTCCACAAATAAGATATTTCTCATTGTTAGATTTTTTTTATTTGTATCATTGATGCTTATGAATTTCTTACTAGTTTTTATTTTCTAAACAAGACAGGTAGGGTCATTACACTACAGATGATGGCAATTCTACTATAATGATTTTATTCTTGTCTGATTTAAATTTCAAACATAAATTTGAATCTTGAAAACCACCTTAGTCTGGAGAGTGTATTTCTGATTCCTGTTCTGATGTCTCGAACTCGAAATTTGGTTAATTTTTCAAATGCTTACAAAAATCTGAAACGTAATCTAAATAAATACTAATGCGCAACTATAATAACGCTAAATTTCCGCCCATAATAAATACATTATGTAATTGACCTAATATATGTTTATTGAAATCCTGTCTGATATATAAATAAATGAAATCCTGTTTGATATATTCACAAGACTTTGCCAGATGATAATATACATTATTTACTAAGAACTACTAAAATTAGGTTGAAACTTTCGAATTTTGAGTTATGACGACCTTGCAGTAAATGAGCGATATATATATAACTATGTATTTTATAAAAACATCGATACTTTATCTCATTTATTATTTTTAATTTGTTTTTTTAGTTGATCTGAATTCACGTCAATAGTTATAAATTTTTCAATTAAATTTAATTTGTTCAAAATGTCATTTGAATATATTTGTATTATATGTAGATTATGCTTATACCTCTAGAATTAATAACACTACTACAAATATTTAAACTATAAAATTTGATGGTTATATAAAAATTATTGATAATAAATATTTTTTGTAAGTTTATTAGCATTTGAGAAAATTGAATTATATGAACAAAACTCATCTATTAAAATCCTTCATCTTTTTCCTAAAACAAGAAACATCACTTAGAAATCGCTTTAAGAGCAGAATCAATCCCTAAAATATCAATAAAAAATATAAGCAATGACCTGAGCATTATCCTCGAATATTAGTTTATTTCATTAACATTTCGGTTATACACATACTAATATATTAATCTTAGTTAAGACAAAAAGTTTACATATTCCGGAGGTCCTAATTTAAGTATAATAGCCCAAACTCAAGAACGTGATCTAAGCAAATTACCCATTTTATATTCGACCTCCCGTCTCACCATATAACTGGCTGCCCCACCCTCCACATTATTACATGACCGACCACAAATATGCCAATGAGATTTTAGATTATAAAACCAACAAAACTGATTAGTATTTACTCACATTCATACGTAGATATTTTGGTATCATCCGTTTCATCAACACTAATAACAACAATCTCAAAGTAAAAACTAATAAGTACTTATAGGGTTACCAAATATAATAAAAGACTTCTAAAATTTCAAAAATAAGGAACTTATGTTGTTTAATCAAATATACCAGAAATTGATAATATTTAATATGTAATAAAACGGACGATTGAAGAAACGAACTCATATTTAATTGATATAAACTTTTATAATTCTTATTCTTATAATGATACTGAATCCAGAGATAATTTGAATTCAAAGATTTTAAATATTAAAGTTTATATGGTAACCCTATTTCTCATAAATATTTGTTCTATTCATTATTTCTTCTACTTTTGTTTATTATTTTAGCTTTTAGATGATACAAGACTGTTTGAGTATTCTTCCTTCTACATTCAAAAATCACAAACATACATACTTTATTACACGTTGCCCAAATATTTGTTGAATTTATTAAAATTCTATTCTTATTCTAAAATGTATCTAATAACCTTTAATCAACTTAAGAGAACGAAGCTAACGCTAAAGAAGGAATAAAAAGAAATATGAACATATAGAATCCGATTATAGAAATATGTACATCACTTGAAAATTATAATTTATTAGGAGAAATTTATATATGTATATGGACCAAGTAAAATATAACAATTTGTAAGTAAACATACATACTAACATGTACTTTAATTGCAAAAGGTAAATTGAAATGTATAATTTTATCACCCAAATGAATTGCTAAAATTTCATACTCAAATTACAAATTCAATCTAAATGATAATAATAATAATTATAATAATAACAATAATAATAATAATAATAATAATAATAATAATAATAATAATAATAATTATTATTATTATTATAATTATAATAATCTAAAACAAATAATATTCTATTATTCTAAATATATTTTAAATTGTTAGGTTATATGCTTTTAATTTCTGACTTAGTCTGTGTTTTCAGATTCAATCTTTCGTTCTAGTAATGAAGTTTAGTTTACTGTATTATTTAAATTCTTTAGTTTAGTTTACTGTATTATTTAAATTCTTTAAAGACTACGATTTCCAAATAGATTTTAGAGTATCGAATCTTATATTCCCCGATTCCCTCGTTCGTAGATATTTAATACTCCCAAAATATCAGTTAAGAATATAAATAAAATTTATAAATGAGTCTTCACATAAACATATATGGACTATGTTGCACTATAAACAAAGAACAATTCATTTTCAATTGTTTTAATTTTCATCAGTTTATTTAATATTTAATTAAAGTAGCAATAAGAAATGTAAAAATTTGTGTGATATAAATATTAAGTAAGAACCCTCAAAAGCGTAACAATATTCCATTAATATAACAAATGAACAATGTGTGTTTGAAATAGTTAAATGAAGGCAGGAAGTGATTCTTAATTGAACGGTACACTTAAAAGTGGTGGTAGGACTATTTTTTCTGCCTTTAGAAACATTTGCACAAACGCATAATACACCAAACAGCTTATGGTGGTATAGGATATAATTATTAAATCAACATTTATTTGGTAATGTATCTAATCCATGGAAACCCCTGGAAAATAATACCGTTCCTAATAAAATTATAAACAATATATTTATATTGTTGTTATCTATTTTCGTTTTTATTTTTAAATAATATTTCTATAAATATAAATTGATATATTAAAATCTAACAATTCTACAATAGAAAACAAACAATAGAAAAATAAGTATAACAATTTCCTAAATTGAATTGATAATTCTATAGTATAATTGTAAAAAACACGCAAATCGCATCAACCAAGCGAAAAACCAGTTACTAAAACCAATAATGTCTGTTTTACCTCAAAAGTTGTTCACCAAAAACTTTTATAAAAAATAAAACGTATGAATGTGTGTTTTAATATTTATACAATTTTTTTCATTATTCTCGAGACATTTTTATTTGATTTGTGAAAATGTAAATTACACTTGTAAATAAAAATGCAATATCGATTAAGAAGAGAAAAAGAGATACATATATACACACACATATGTATATGTATCTGAGGAGATTCGCCCTAGTTCTATCATTTTAAGCAGATAAATGAATACTTGTTAAAGAAATTTTGATATATTAAGATAAACTTTTATTATCTTCATTATTTTCAACGTTTTTGCTATTTTTAATAATTTTGGACTGCAAATATTTTTCTAACCTTTAAGGATTCTAATGCTCTTTGTGACATACAGCCGCAAATGGACATTAAAGAATTACTTTCTATGTTTATTTTGAGATATCAAAGCAAAACTTTGAAACTGTAACTAATAATTTTAAATTAGAATTAAGTCATAAGTATTATTATATTATATCAGGCTGTGCCGAATCTACAACACCCTTAAACACTACAATTTACAAATAATTTCGATATATGTCTTTTCAAACAAAACAATTTTAATTTTGCTCCCCAACTATTTGTAACACAATATAAAAAATGCAATTAATTCAATTTGAAAAATATAAACATTTATTCACAATCAAACATTGTTATTTTTTATGAAAAAATTATACAAAATATGACTATTTAGTGAATGCAACTTTTTAGCCAGTCATAGATTTAACGATCATTCAGTTTCAGTTTGAAACTGAATGTCGTTGAAACAGGTGTTCTGTTAAAATTTTTATCATTACATAGAGAAATATTAAAGCTAAATAAAAATCCTAATAATAACATTGCTATAATTATTATTTGTGTTATTAATGTTTTAAAGACAATTATAAAAAATGACAAATTTTAAAATTAATGGTCAAGATTATACAGGTAATAATTTTTTACAATAACAAACGAATATTAAGTACATATAAAAATTTATTTTTAAAATTTTATATAATTTACTCTAAGTTAATTTATCAACATTACCCGCCGATATAACTTTGAATACATTTATAAGGGAACATGCACAATTGACAGCAACAAAGTTTATGTGTTTGGAAGGCGGTTGTGGAACTTGTGTGGTCGTTATAAGGGGAAAACATCCAGCAACAGGTGAACTAAAAACATGGGCGGCTAATTCAGTAAAATCAATTGAGAAATAAAATTGAACAATTTTTATATGGTATTAAACAACAAACTTTTTTAGTGCTTGACATTACTAAATACATGTGCCAACTGGGAAATTATTACTAATGAGGGTCTTGGAAATAAGCGTATTGGGTACCATCCCATACAAAAACGAATGGCTAAAATGAATGGTTCACAATGTGGCTTCTGTACGTCGGGTTTTGTTATGAACATGTTTGGTTTGCTGGAATCTAGAGATGGTAAAGTCAGTATGACGGAGGTTGAAAATTCCTTTGGGGGTAATATTTGTCGATGTACTGGCTATCGGCCCATTCTGGATGCTATGAAATCTTTTGCTGTTGATAGTAATATTCAAATACCAGAAGAATGTCAAGATATTGAAGATATTTTGAATAAAAAATGCCCCAAAACGGGTGAACATTGTACGGGCTCATGTCAAAAACCATCACAATATTTGTCATATGATGATGGCAGTGAATGGTATTGGCCTAATAATCTAATCGAACTCTTTGATGTTCTCTCCAAGATAAATTCAAATGACGAGTATATGTTGGTGGCTGGTAACACTGCTCACGGCGTCTATAGACGTTCAGATAATATAAAACATTATATTGATGTTAATGGAATTGCAGACTTAAAAAAGTATAAGATCACCAATGGAAAATTAAAATTGGGAGCAAATTTAAGTCTCACTGAAACAATGGACATTTTCACTGAAGCTTCCAAAGAAATTGGTTTTGAATATTGCGAACAATTGTGGAATCACTTTGACTTAATTGCCAATGTTCCAGTTAGAAATGTAAGTACAATTTAATCTTTAACTAAACGTTGAAGTAAAAAATTTTAATTTCTGATTCGTGTTTATTATATTATAAACAGGCTAAAACAGTTGTTCAAACAATAAACTTTTAAACTTGAAATACTAATTAATTATTCTATAACAGTCTTATTAAACATTGAATGATTATGTTATAGGAATTACCATAAAAATATAAAAAAGAAAACAAATAATTAATTATACATTATAAATAAAATTCAAAGCATCAAATTATATAATTATTTGCATTATAGTTAAATTTGATTTACATTGTAAGAACGTTATTTAATACATGACGCAAATTATGTTCATATATAGACTGGTACCCTGGCTGGTAATATTTCGACAAAGAAAAAATATCCGGAGTTTCCATCAGATATATTTTTAACATTTGAGACCTTAGATGTGCAAGTGGTTGTGAATTTTGATGCGAGCAATCAGGAGACAATGCCTCTAAATAATTTTTTAAAAAACAATACTCCAAAGATGGTAATTGTAGCTTTTGAATTGAAACCTTATCCTAAGGATAGATTTGTTTTTAAATCATACAAGGTACATTGAATATTTAATTTCAATTATATGACAAATATGCTGATCATTTTATACATTTCAGATTATGCCACGTGCGCAGAACGCACATGCCTTTGTCAATGCTGGATTTTTATTCGAGGTAGATAAATTGGGAAAAGTAAGCAACGCACGTATTTGTTTTGGAGGTATAGCACCGGAATTTGTACATGCGTCAGGTGTTGAAGAACTTTTGAAAGATCAAATATTCTACGATAAGCCTATAGTGGATAAACTATTTGGGGAGTTATCACAATCTTTGCAGCCAAATGCCGTTTTACCCGAACCTTCTCCTGAGTATCGACGTAAATTGGCATGTGGTATAATGTTAAAGTGTCTTTTAGACATAGCTCCTTCAGATAAGGTAAAACCGGAATATAAAAGTGGCGGTTCAATATTGAAACGAGGTCTTTCATCGGGTTTACAAGTTTTTGAATCTCAAAAAAAGAACTATCCTCTTACGGAACCCATACAAAAAGTAGAAGGTATATTTTTATTAAATACTACATTTACAAGGGAAATCATACAAATCTCTCTTCGACTTATTTAGCTTTGATTCAATGTTCTGGTGAAGCTACATATACGAATGATATTTTGACAGTTGATAATGCTGTGCATTGCGCATTTGTAAATGCTACGAAAGTTGGTGCTTCTATTGAGCAAATCGATGCTTCTGAAGCATTAAAGATGCCCGGTGTTATTGCATTTTACACAGCTAAAGATATTCCCGGTTCAAATACCACTGTTGATCCAGCATTTGGTTATGAAATTGAAGAACTGTTCACTGCTGACGTTGTACGCTACTATGATCAGCCTTTAGGTATAATTGTTGCCATTACGAGCGATATTGCAAATAAAGCCACAAACAAGGTAAAAGTCATCTATTCAAAAGGCAGCGAGGTTGTTATGCCAACTCTAGAAGATGTCTTTGCCAACAAGAGAATGGATCGTATTTATAAGGTAGCACCCTCCAAAATAGAAGATATTAATCTAAGCGATAATGCTGATGTAGTTGGAAAAGGTATATTCGAAATGGGTTTGCAGTATCATTATACTATGGAACCACAAACATGTGTTGCAGTTCCATTCGAAGACGGTTTACAGGTTTGGTCCACAACTCAATGGATAGATCACACGCAGAGTGTTATTTCGAAAATGCTCCAAATTAAAGTAGCCGATATACAAATGAAGGTAAGACGTTTGGGTGGTGGTTATGGTAGTAAGATCACTAGAGGCAATGCTGTGGCCTGTGCCTCATCTTTAGCAGCATACAAACTTAACCGGCCTGTACGATTCGTCCAAACTATCGAATCTATGATGAACTCTAATGGCAAACGATGGGGTTGTCGTTCAGACTATGAATTTCATATAAAATCAAATGGCAAAATTGTTGGCTTGAAAAATATTTTTTACGAAGATGCTGGTTGTACCTTAAATGAAAATCCTGTGCAAGAACTATCAACATTATGTGCCAGAAATTGTTATGCTTTTACTGCAGATAATTATAAATTAGAAGGTAATGCTGTTATTACAGATGCAACAAGTTCTACTTGGTGTCGAGCTCCAGGTTCTGTTGAAGGTAGTTTTGGTCCTTTAATATCATATGAATAAAATTAATCAAAATTTAATATTTTTAAAGGCATTGCTATGATTGAAAATATAATGGAACACATTGCATTTGAAGCAAATGTGGATCCAGCTGATGCACGTCTAGTTAATTTACAACCCGGACACAAAATGAATGAGTTATTGCCGCGTTTTCTCAAATCTACCGAATATAGAAAACGACGTCAAGAAATTGACAATTTTAATGAGAAAAATCGGTGGATTAAAAAAGGTTTAGGCTTAGCAGTTATGGATTATCCTCTTATTTATTTTGGTCAATTTCCCGCAACTGTTTCTATTTATCATGCAGATGGGTCGGTTGTTATTTCTCACGGTGGTATAGAAATGGGTCAAGGTATTAATATAATGTATTTTGCATTTCTAAAAATTTAAGTTAAAAAATTTTTTATTATAAATTCTTGAAAATCTATTTTCTAAACGATTTTGTTTTAAAATGAATTATTCATTCTACTGTTCTTATAATACAGGTATGAATACGAAAGTAGCACAAGTTGCTGCATATACTTTAGGGATTCCAGTAAAATTAATAAAAATTGAAGCTAGTGATACATTAAATGGTGCTAATGCTATGGTCACGGGTGGAAGTGTTACTAGTGAAAGTGTTTGCTTCGCTGTACGTAAAGCTTGTAGCATTTTGAATGATCGTTTGAAACCCATCAAAGATTCTTTAAAAAATAATGCAACATGGATGCAGATTATTAATATGGCATGGACAAAGAACATTAATTTGATAGCGAGTGAACATTATAAAGTTGGCGACATGAAAAATTATAACGTGTACGGCTTATGTATTACTGAACTAGAAGTTGATGTCTTGACTGGCAATCACTTGGTGAAGCGAGTTGATATTTTAGAAGATGCTGGCGAAAGTATGAATCCTTACATTGACGTCGGCCAAGTGGAAGGAGCATATGTAATGTGTTTGGGCTACTGGCTAACGGAACAATTAGTATATGATCGTACAACTGGTCAGCTAATAACTAATCGCACATGGAATTACAAACCACCCGGGGCCAAGGATATACCTATAGATTTTCGCATTGAGCTTTTGTCCGGAAATCCAAATTCAGGAGGATTTCTACGTTCAAAAGCTACTGGTGAACCTCCCAGCTGCTTGGCAATAAGTGCAATATTTGCGAAAGAACATGCTTTACATTCTGCACGTAAAGACGCTGGCTTAAAAAGAGAATGGATTCGTTTTGGTGCTCCGACTACTCCAGAAACGTTTGTACTAAACGCCGGTAATGATATTTCTACATTTTCTTTGGAATAATTCTAATTATATATAATTTTCACAATATAATATGTATATATGAATAAATAAAGAAACTGCGGTGTTGGTATATATGTTAATGTAAATTTTCAATATTTTATTTAGTTTCTATTGTATATTCTTTCATATTGTATGATTTTAACTATGGTACTTTCTCAAAGGATTAAAAGGGACTGTAAACGTTAAATTAATATAAGTTAATAAATTGAATGTCATATCATGCATTATTATGATTAGTGACCATCAAATTTAATAAACGTTTCAATAACGCTATGAATTTGATTGTCAACACAGTTTTTTTTATATAGTTAATGGACTATATTTATAGTGTCTGTTGTTGGTAGTTTGTCCCAAATTTGTTCTACTCTCATTTAAATAGCGTTGAAATGTGATCGAAATCATAATTAGTGTTGTTATATACTATATAGTTTCTCAGTCATTGTCTTATGTTTCTTTTTTTGACTATATCAAAAAATAATTTTCATTTCCTTGAAATAAACATAGTTCGAAACTTAAGCAACTTTTAACATCCATTGTGATATTTTTCTTATAAAATCCGTGCACTTCTTTGTCATAAATTGTTTAAAATTTTTTAGAATAGATATAACCTTGTTTCTCACTTTGATTTTAGACAGTTTAGCAACACCAGATTATTTCGAAGCTTTGTGACGCTGGGGAAAAGGAGTGGATACCAAGTAAAAGTAGTCAAAATTATGTATTTTTATATTTTTGAAAAAGAGCAAATTCATTACTATTCAGTCCAAAAAACTTTTGAATATAAAAAAATATATATTTTTTATTAAATATGTAATAGACAAGATTATTAAAATGTCGATACCATATTTCCCTGAATTATGGGGTCATTTTATACTTATATAATATCAATAAATTGATGAAAATGCGCCCAAAATAAAAATTTTAATTTAAAATGTAACCATTCTTCCCTGAATTTAGCCCATTTTACCCCAACTTGCCTCATATTCAAGATCTCTCTTTTAATTGCCAGAGAAGTTCTCGGACTACTGTGGTAAATCCAAAATATGGATCCAGCTGATAACTAACCTTTGATCAACTATTATGAATGCTTCAGTCCAAATATTTTAATTTATATAGAAATCCTTGAAAAAAAATTATAAGAAAATAATAAATCGTCAATAACATAAAAAAATTTAAATAAGTTTTAAAGTTTGGACATATAATTAAACAGTATGATTTTTAACAGCTTCTCACAAAAAGCAAGTGTTTAGTATTATGGGTACGCACCAGTGATTTAAAATATATTAATCGTAGAATAAAGATAAAAGTCAACACAATTCTATATATAGGAAACAGCGTTGCCAGAAAAATCATGAAAAAAGTCATCATTTGGACACATGTTGTAAATATTTTGATTATTAATACTGATTAAAATTAGCAAAATTTTCGAAGGATTCGCAAAAAATTCAATATAATATTCATCACCAAAACGACGTATGAATTTCTCCACAATTAGTAAAATTTTCCTCATTTGCATTTCAATCTAAAAATACCAAAATTTCATATTATTATAATTTCTTACCAGTTCGGATCTGCGCTAAAGCCATAGCCTATAAATATTATTTCTGCCTGCTTTTGAACAAAATTAAAAAAAAAACTCGTACGTAATTCAAGGATAATATAAAACTCAACTCCATCCATTTTAGATAAATACTTTTTTATGAAAATAAAAATAATGCTTCGACCACGTATCATTATACAATAATACAAAACTCTCTAATGGCATATATATGGAATGAATTTGAAATCATACTCAAAATGTGTATTTGTTCTTATATCCAAATAACAATTTGTATAAAATTACATCAAATTATCTTAGGACTGTATAATGCCCTAAATGGTTGTGGTATAAATATTTTTCTTTTCTGGTATCGTATACCATAGTTTTATTTAAATTTAATTTCTAAATGTATTTAAATTACAGGTCTATATCTCTTTACCTAAAAAATATATATTGAGAGTAATTGACAGATTTGACTATTTTATGAGCCTCAAATTTGATGATTTTCCAAGAAACATTTTATTTTGAAATTTTATATTTGTTATCCAAGGTTTCATATAATCCATAATAATATTTCTACCCGTCTTTAATAAACTCAATCAAAAAAATTCCCCAAGACCATATAATAATGACTTTGGTGTAAAATCAATAAAATCGTTTCAGTAACAACAATCAACTTACACACCGGTATCTGCGGCTTTAAGACGCAACAAAAATACTCCAGTATACTCTTCAGAAAAGAATTTTTCGACGTGCTAATAAAGATGTCTAGCTTAACAATTTAAAAAACTTAAAAATCGTTTATAAACTTTATGAAATGAAGACAAACCCTTCAATATTATTTTCAATAAAGGAAATAGGAACGAAAATTTTCCGCATCATGTTTGATTCGGAAACTATCTGGCAACTATGTTTATAGGTAATACAAAAGAGCGAAAACTTTTCTTCACTGAGAAATATTATCGTGGCATTAACTCATTCTGTGTATTTCTTTCAGATAGATTTACATAGTTAAAAATCATATGAAAAACGTATGAAATTGTAGTTTATTATAGTTATTAAATATATATTAACTCTATTTTGGTTAAAGCACTTGAAGTTAAATTTCATTCACGAAAACAACCTTTGAACAATTTAATCAAATTCTACCTCAAAATTACAAATTTTAACTTCTTCGATTAAATATACAAATTTATTCTATTATTTTGTCAGATCAACTAAATATTGTGAAATTATTTTATTGCAGTATTAGGTATAATGTATATTACATGATCAAAAAAGTTGTACTTTGAATTATGAATTGACAAACACTTCTCTTATCTATATAAAATATTCTTACTCTCTTCTCTACTCATTTGGTTATCTAACTACTTACAAACAACAAAAAAATCTATTCTGTTTTTAACGCCGAAATAAACAAAAATTATACATGAGACTGCACTTTTTATTTGCTTCAATTAATGAACAGTCGATCATGCTTTTAACGATCATAATCGATCATAATATCATTGTTTTAAATTTAAATTTCTGCAAATATTTTCTGAACATTTTAATGAAGATTCCACACGGAAATATCATATTATTAATTACTATTTTTGGTTTTAGAAATGTAATAATTTACACATTGAAAAGTAGTTATTTTTACTAATGTATATGAAAAACGATCACCGAATATTTTTCCATTCGTTGTAAATGCATTCTACTCTAAAAATATTGTAATGATCGGTATCGACTTTTTGAAACTATTTACAATTGAGAAAAGTAAATACGTAATTTTAGAGTATCATTTAAAGGTTTTTGTAATTCTAATCTTATATAGATTGCGTGAGTTCTTAATTGTCTGAATAGATAAATTTCATTATAATACTGATAAGTATGTGTAAAGAATGTGTAAACTATTCTCAACTAAAAGTGATAAACTCACTTATTTTCGCTCAAAGAATCAAAAGACTCACAAAAATTTTTAAATATATATTTTTTATATTAATGAAAGGCAATTCTAAACGAAATGTTCATTTGTTAGCGTTCAATTGCCATTAAGAGTTGTGATCTGCTGCGCAATAGCCAATTGACACAACAGCAAAAAAACCAAACTGGATTTTAATAACTTAATAAAATAATTAATTATATAACAATATAAAAAATAAATTAGGCGTAATAAAGAAATAACATATCAAAATGATCACTAATTTTTCGATAAATGGAAAATTATACTCTGGTAAATCCTTACGAACATATATACATGTTTGAGTTTTGGTTTTAAATTGGGTTACATATTTTATATTTTCAGTGAATTTAGCAAGTTTACCCATTGATATTACTTTAAATACGTTTATTCGTGATTACGCCGGTTTACCTGGAACTAAATTTATGTGCCAAGAGGGAGGATGTGGAGTTTGTATTTGTGTTGTTACCGGAAAGCATCCAGTAAGTGGAGAAATTCAAAGTTGGGCTGTTAATTCGGTAAGCGTTTTGCTTTTACAATTATATTATTGTGTTTTATAATTGCGATTTCTTTGTAGTGTCTAACTCTTTTATACACTTGCGTCGATTTGGAAATAACCACTATTGAGGGCATTGGTAATAAACGAGATGGATTTCATTCTATACAAAAGCGTCTAGCAAAAATGAATGGTACTCAATGCGGTTACTGTTCTCCAGGATTTGTTATGAATATGTATGGTTTGTTGAAGAGTAAGAAAGGTAAAATTACCATGGAAGAGGTTGAAAATTCTTTTGGGGGTAATATATGCCGTTGTACCGGTTACAGGCCGATTTTAGATGCTATGAAATCGTTTGCTGTTGATAGTAATATTGAAATTCCAGAAGAATGCCGGGATATTGAAGATCTGTTCGATAAAACTTGCCCAAAAACCGGAAAAACTTGCAATAAGAGCTGCAAGTCTCCGAGAGTTCTGCCTGTTCCTTTTGTTAATGACAGTGGTGAACGGTGGTTCTGGCCAAATTCACTTGAAGAAGTATTTGAAATTTTCTCCGAACTAAAGAACGAAGAATACACTCTAATTGCTGGAAATACAGCTCATGGCGTTTATCGACGTTCCAATACCATTAAAAATTTTATAGACATTAATTCAATTCCAGTTCTACATGACTATAAACTATCACAAAATTCCTTAATATTAGGAGGTAATTTAAGTCTCACCGAAACGATGATTATATTTGAAAAAGCATCGGAAATAAAGGGCTTCGAGTATTGCAACAAACTATGGAAACATTTTGATTTGATTGCAAACGTACCAGTTAGAAATGTAAGTCTTTAGTGTAATTCTATGTTCTAAATTTTATTGTAAAGTGAGATAATTTTAAAATTGAACTCTTATTATTTTATTAGGCAGGCACTTTGGCTGGAAATTTGTCTATAAAATATCAACACCCTGAATTCCCTTCAGATATATATTTAGTGTTTGAAGCTCTTGATGTAAGAGTAATCATACAAGAATCTAAAAAAGTGGAAAGTACTATATCGATTTCTAAATATCTAAAAAGTCCAATGATTAAAACAATTATCAAATCATTTGTGTTGCAACCCTACAAAGCCGAAGAATTTATTTTCGACTCATATAAGGTAAATGACTTTGTTATTTAATCAACAAAATATAAATAAATTTTTTTGATTTTGAAATTGCTAGATAATGCCTAGAGCACAAAACGCTCATGCTTATGTGAATGCTGCTTTTCTCATTGAGGTAGCGAAGCCTAATTTCATTGTTAAATCTGCGCGCATATGTTATGGTAGCATTAATAATGAATTTTCTAGGGCATTTCAATTGGAAAAATATTTGTCAAATAAACCACTATTTGAGATAGCTTCTATTAAAAGGGCATTGATATTAATGCAAGAAGAATTAAAAACAGATATTGTATTGCCAGAACCCTGCCCAGAATACAGAGTTAAATTAGCTCAAGGTTTATTTTACAAATTTTTACTAAGCCACGTCCCTCTGAACAAAGTGGATTCGAAATTTGTATCAGGAGGGAGCATTCTAAAACGACCTGTTTCTAGAGGAGAGCAATTGTTTGAAAAGCGTGAAATTGATTACCCTGTCAAAAAACCTATAGAAAAACATGAAGGTCTCTTACAGTGCTCCGGCGAAGCTGTATTTGCCAATGATTTACCACCTCAGTCGCACCAACTATGGGCTGCTTTTATTTCTGCAAAAAAAGTTGGAGCCATTGTCATAGCTATAGATGCTTCTAAGGCTCTACAATTACCTGGTGTAGTGGCCGTATTTACAGCGAAAGATATTCCGGGAAAAAATCTTATTTCTATACCTGACAATTTTTTCTTTGTTGAAGAGGAAGAGTTGTTTTCCACTGGAGAAGTGAAGTTTTACAACCAACCTTTCGGTATTGTTGTAGCTGAAACAAATGCTTTAGCGCATAAAGCCGCTGGTATGATATCTCTTAAATATGATGGTGAAGCCAAACAAATATTTTCTTCCATTAAGGATGTATTGGAAAGTGATCCATCGAACAGGATTATACATTCCATTAAATCCGATGTTGTTGAAAAAGATATAAAGATTGATGAATATGATGTCGCTGTTAAAGGTGAATTGGAAATGGGACACCAATATCATTTCTTTATGGAACCACATACAACTGTCGCAATACCTTCAGAAGGAGGAATTCAGCTTTATGTTGCTACACAATGGATGGACTTGGTACAAATTGTCGTATCAAACTTACTTAAATTAAAAAATAATGAAGTTCAAATAGTAACACGCCGTCTCGGAGGTGGTTATGGTGGCAAGGCTACACGTTGTAATCCCGTAGCTTGTGGTGCTGCTTTAGCAGCTTATAAATTAAACAGGCCGATACGATTTGTGCAATCTATTGAGTCGATGATGAATACTTTAGGTAAAAGATGGCCCTGTAATGTAGACTACAAATTCTACATAAAACAGTCTGGTAAATTCATAAAACTCATTTCAACATTTTATGAGGACGCCGGATATTGTCCTAATGAATCACCAATGGGACATACTGTATTAGTTTCTAAAAACTGCTACGATTTCACATCTGAGAGTTTTATTCTTGATGGTCATATGGTACTTACTGACACCCCAAATAACACAGCATGCAGAGCTCCAGGTTCTGTGGAAGGTATAGCAATGATCGAAAACATAGTCGAACACGCAGCTTTTGAGTTAGATTTAGATCCTTTAGAGGTTCGGATGGCCAATTTAATACCGGGGCATAAAATAGGATCAATGATTTCGCGATTCGTAGAAACTACTCAATACAAAATCAGACGTGGAGAGATTGTTGAATTCAACAAAATAAACCGATGGATAAAAAGAGGCCTTGGCTTGGCTACTATGGAATACCACATTGGATACTTTGGACAATTCCCTGCAACCGTTGCAATTTATCATGGCGATGGTACGGTCGTAATTACACATGGTGGCATTGAAATGGGGCAAGGAATGAACACTAAAATTGCCCAAGTAGCTGCTCACACATTGGATATTCCTTTAGAATTAATACGAATCGAAGGTAGCAACAGCATTAATGGAGCAAATTCTATGGTAACTGGTGGTTCAATTGGAAGTGAAACAGTGTGCTTTGTAAGTACAATTCGAACGTATGTTCGAATAAATGTAATATATTTATTTATTTATTTATTTATTTATTTAGGCTGTTCGTAAATGTTGCATTACTTTGAACGAACATCTGAAACCTATTAAAGACGAATTAAAATATATTTCCTGGAGAGATCTTATCAATGAGGCTCACAATCGTAATTTAAATCTGATAGCCAGTGATGGTTGCAAAACCGGTGAAATGGATCCATATACCGTATGCGCACTTGGTCTCACTGAAATTGAACTAGACGTTTTAACAGGAAATTATCTTGTAAAACGCGTAGACATATTGCAAGACGCGGGTGAAAGTTTAAATCCAAATGTTGATGTTGGTCAAGTGGAAGGTGCTTTTATCATGGGCTTGGGTTATTGGACAACTGAACTATGTGTTACAGACAAAACAACTGGAGAACTTAAAACTAATCGTACATGGAATTATAAACCACCTGGTGCTAAGGATATTCCAATTGATTTTCGAATTGAGTTATTGGCACAAAGTCCAAATCCAGCAGGTTTTATGAGATCTAAAGGTTAGTTTAATATTTTTATTCCTATAAACGATTATGATTAGAAAAGTTACACTTTATTTTAGCGACTGGAGAACCTTCTATTTGTTTGGCAGTGAATGTTGCTTTTGCCCTACAACAAGCTTTACAATCAGCTCGAAATGACGCTGGTTTGCCTAAAAAATGGATAACTTTGAGAGCTCCTATGACTCCAGACTATGTACTTTTAAATTGTGGCACTGATGTTAACATGATGACGTTAACAACATGAAACTAAAAACTTTTAATATTTATAACAAAATACCAAATATTATGCTGATAAATCTAATAGTACTAAACTCATTTCACATCTTAATGATATAAAATAATAAATTTTGTTTGGGAAAAATACCCTCAGACCCTACTATGTATATATATGTATGTATATATATATATATATATATATATATATATATATATATATATATATATATATATATATATATATATATATATATATATATATATATATATATATATATATATATATATATATATATATATATATATATATATATTCCATTGGAATTTATGTATCTCCAAGACCTATTGCAAGGAAATTTGACACAATTACTTTTCTAAGTGTTCTGAAGACATTATATTAATTTGCACAAACTTGGTCCACATTTTATATGGCTTGCATATAAGACCCCATCCCGGAAAACAGATTTCAGCTTTATTAAACTAGTAAATAAGCTCCACACAATTGTTTTTCTTGATACTTCTTGGCGAATATCGGTCCACATTTTGCCACACTTATAACATTTTTGAACTTAAATCAAATCAATTGAAATTGTGCACAATTATTGCTCTTAGACCCTTTTTGCAATTAGACCCCTTTCTGGAAATGAGTTTTAAATTTCATTAAATGTTTAACTCTCCACCAACCACAAGTAGTTAACTTTGTCATTAAGTGTGTCAAAGAAGAAATCATCTCAGACCCCATGAATTTTATATATTCTGTCCGTCTGTTGGAAACATTCTCAAGCATGGAATAATTATCCGAATTTAATTGTCCTTTTCTTATTTTATTATTTAAACAGCTATATCGGTTTATCAGCAATAACGTTATAGACCGTTATCAGTGACAACCTCAAAATTTCGAAAAATATAATTCCTAATTTTTCCAACAAAAAGTAACTGGATTTTTTCAAAAATTCAACTATAATATGCTGTTTTATATTTTCCATCATCGTACAAAAAGTTATAAGATGAAATATGAACAATTTTGACACACCTAAAAGCCTGTATCTGCTGTATGGGTCATAATTTTTAAGATAATTTTCTGAAATTTGCCACAAATATTTGTTTTGATATAATCATAAATCCAAAGGAACTAGATTGTGCTATGGCGACAATTGAAAACCACTAAAAAAGCTATGCAAAAATGTGGTACATTTTAAACGGAAATGGACTAACTGTCCGAGAAAAGTGACAGAAAGCTCTATAAAAACTTTAATGGAATTCGAAATCTTCATAAAAATGAAAACTGTAACTTTAGTCGTTTTGTTTTTATTAACATAAATGTATGTTAAGAATTTTTCGATATTAGATTACTCAGAGATTCATATTAATAATAAAAATCCGATTTAAATAAAATCTATATATATATACAATGTCTAGGTGAGTTTAATTTCTGAGGACATAAAAAAGCTTCATTCAAGAATTAACATTTTTGGCGAAACCCTGCAAATTTGAAGCATTATACAAATAATAAAATTGAGGCAGATATCACTAAACCTTCTTTAAGTGCGTAATTTAATACTTTTGAAATATATCGAAAAATACGTATTATGTGATGATCTAAGTAATATACAGTTAACAGTTGTACAAAGCTTTGAGAGAAAAGTGGTTTTTAAATTCTCATACAAACAAAATTGTATGCATGAAAAGGTAGAAGATTTTTAAGTTCGTATGAACAAATGAACGCATTATGTGATTGAATTATAACGGTTGATGTTGGCTTATGACTCCTACAATAATAAATCGTCTGTTTGTAGCACATACTAAAAATTAAAGAGTATAACAATCAATATATCAGTTTTTTATTATTTTTACACATAAAAAAGTTAATAAATAAAAATGTTTTTATTCTTAACAAACAACAACTACAGATCAAATATATAAAACAATGAATTTTCAGATTCTCTTACCGTAATAATTTTAATGAAAAAAAGAATAAAAAGCAATGAATAAAATTGTAACAATTTTAATTACATTTTATGAGTTGGACAACAAAGACGTGACTGGATTTACGTATAAATTAAACAACAATATCAATAATTAAAAATAAAAACAAAACAAATACGTAAACAATATAAATAAAAATTAAATTTATAAAGACCACACACATCTGCATATTTCCATCCAATTGTCATACATACTTAAGTTAAAATGTAATAAAAATATTGTTGGTGTTATTTCAGATGATAACAATTGTAAGAAAAATTATTCATATATTATTAATATATTTGCATATCATATATTGATATATTAAATTAAAGTTGTGTATCCGAGTATTTTGTAATAATTTTATATTATAATCTTAAGAAAAATAAATTTTTGAAAATATTGTTTATTTGTGATCTTATAACAAAATGGAGTAAAAATATACTTTATATTACTTGAATTGCTTGAAAATGGGAATTTTATGCAAATGTAATGGATCATTTTCTTGTAAAGCGATAGATCATGTAATTGTTTAAGATAAAACTTTCATATATAAGTTCTTCATGACGTCTCACAATGTAAGAAATTTTAATTTCCTTATTTTTATTATTATTATTATTATTATTATTATTATTATTATTATTATTATTTTAAATAAAATTCCCATTATTATTTATTATAACTCAATATGTAATAATTTGCACCTCAATGCCGGTTGGAAAGATATAGCAATAAAAATAATTATTTTTGTTTCTTTAAGATTTTTAGGAGTTTGTTCCTTTAAGATTTTTAGGAGTTTGTTCCTTTAAGATTTTTAGGAGTTCTTAAAAACAGAACAATAATGTAAACAACTTCATGTTAAACATCAAGAAATCTTTTTCATTAAGAAATGTTATCTACTTTGGAAATCAAGTCTCGACTAGCGAAATTCATTTATATAAACATTTATAAGTTTAATAAATCCTTAACTAAAAAATTAAAATCGGTAATACTTTTAATTTCAGGTTGTTACATATTTATTTTAAACATTTGAAACACTGTACAATAAAAGTTTGCCTGTCTGATTGTATGTTTTCGATGCAGTTTTAGAGATATCTTGTTTAACTTTTGTAAATATGACTTTTTTTGGGCCAATGGCAAAACTTTAAGTTTGTGGTGATCGTTTAAATTATAACATCAAATTCTACAGAGGTCGGTCCATAATTTTCATCAATACATCATGTTGTATTTACTCACCCTATTATTTAATAAATCTGAATTCTTACTACATAATTGAGTATATAAAATTTTTTTATTAACTTATTAATAATTTAATTACTTTAATATTAAAATGTTAATTTTAAAAATAAAAACTTTAACAAAATATATAATATTCATTGCTTCATTCATTTTTGTACATATTTATTTCATTAATTTTTTTTAAGTTCAGGTGAAGTTATTGAAAATTAACATATTCAATCACAACCATACATTTTCCATTTTATACTTTAAATATTTTCCTATAAATTGAAATGCATATTTGATTCCTGCGAGAGAAATTGAAACTCTGTGATTTACATTCAACAAAAACAAACAAAAATCCAGACAGAAAGTAACGCCTCTGGACTTAAGCCAGACGTTAACGACAACATTGTGTTAACACCTCCAAACTAAAGGAACAACAAAAGCATGGTAAATATAGAAAAATAAAACATATGTATTATGTTTTTAATTATTTAGTAAGATCCTAAATTTGATTATGTATTTATTATGTGTTGAAGAAATTTTATAACAGTATATTAACAACAATTATTTAGTTTTAAGAGTCAAGTGGTATATTCATGGAAATAACAATAGTTGTGATGAAATTATATCTTAAGAATCATAATTAACGTTAAAAATGTAAAAGCTTTATAATAACAATTTGTTTAATATAAACATGAATTGCTTTTTGATAAATTAATTTAATATAATAATTCTTTCATACTTATGAAAAATATAATATAAA